>OZ010584.1:41084842-41684842 GCA_963932145.1 Acanthosepion lycidas
CCTGAAGAAGATTCTGGAATTACAAATTAAAACATTGAGGTGATGCTTCGAGCAGTTGATTCTCAAGTAGTGTTATTCTGGTTGATTGTTGAAAGTGTTAGAATCAATAATCTATTTTTTGAAAATAGAATAAGAAAAATTGATAAAATAATAAAGGAATCAGTAATTAAGTAATACATATATTGAAATTAATTCGCCTTATGAGTACGGGTTATGTCTGGTGATTATGGCCAGAAGGGTGGGTTATCTAAGACCAATTTTTGTATCAATTTGAGAAGCACTGGTGAATTAACAAGGAGATTATATTTTACAATTTTTGTTATACTCCGCTGCAAATTAGATCTTTTTCTGATTGACTCCACACTAAGAAAGCAAAACCTAAAATAAAAAAAAGTCTTCTGCGCAGAATCTCGAGCATTACATCCGTCCCACAAAACCCGCAAATATTTAAAATACAACATAAAAAAGCCAGTCACGAACGTTGTCGCGAAAAAGAAGATGAATCTGTGAGCTACTAGATTTGCTTAAAAGAAAGCATTAACGAGAAACACGGAATGTGGCCGACACCAGCGGGCTCTCAACGTCGACAACGGTGGGCAGTGCTAACGTCTCATCCCCTCCCCACCGAAACTTTGATACGGCTCCCCTTCTTTACTACATGGCGATTTCAACGTTTCCCGACATGGGAGCCATAAACACTTGAAGGTCGTTGGAAAATTGGGTGGAAAGCCAGCGCTTTTTTTAAATTATCAAAAATCAGGGAATTATGCAATTTAAATGAAAATTTCAGTACATATTCATTATTTACTTTTATAATGAATAAGTTACATATTATAGATATATTACCTTCTTAATTGATTTAAAAGAACTGTTCAGAAAGAAAATTACAATTTAAAAAAACAAGCACTACTGAAATTAGTACTTAAACCGGCTTCCCAATAGACACGGTTGAAAAGTTCTGGGTAGTAAGCACCAGCCTTGTCAATTATTATAGCTGATGATTGACAATATAACTTAACTAGAAAAAAGTAAAAAATAAAACGCTGCTGATACTAGCCCTTTTGGGGCTCCTACCCTGTCTGGAGTTCCTGCGTAGTACGCACCGCACCGGCCATGCAGATACATGATGTATATTATTAGTTGATGAGTGACAATGTAACATCAGTTTAAAAATAATTTTTTAAAAATGGTGGTTGGCCATAAAACAGTGCTGAAAAAAATGGCAGGGGCCACAACAGGGAAAAAATGCGCCCATCCCCGGTTGAAGGTTTAGATGGGGAAGATGCGCCAGCCCTGCAGGTGGGTTCTCTATGTTACCTCCATAATTTCGATCAACCGATCCGACACACATATCCGCTGGAGACCCATCCTTCTCCAGATAAACACACACGCGCGTGCGCATATATATATACACACACACACACACACACACACAATATAACTTATATATGTATTCGTAGGCACATGCCAAACTAAGTGTAGAGTGCTTTCTATAAGCAACAGCTTGTCTTATCCTTCCCCGCTTTTCAACATATATCATGGAAATGAGCAAATGAATTGAAATAGAGAGTAACACTAAAACGCTTTCTAATGTTGTACTTTGTGTTATTTTAGTTTTGATAACTTTGCATTTCACTTACCAGTCCCTACTTTCTAGAAACTAACTTTAAATTTAATAATATTTTTAATTAACACTTTTTTATGTAGTTAATTAACATTACAAATGAACAGGAATTTTTGAAACATCAACCACAAACCAATCTAAAATATTGACTCCACAAATTTCTTCATCAACATGAATACCGTTTATCTTCAAATATGTAAGTTAGACATTTTTTATGCTTTTGTTACCATTTCTTATTTTTGGGTTGGATTCCTTTTCATAATCAAAATCAAATTTTATCCAACATATAAATCCAACATAAACTTTAAGGAAAAACTTGAATTTTCTTCTGTAAATTTCCTTACAGCGTGCTATAAACTTTTTGGCACATATGCGTATTTCGTCGCGAAACATCATCACTAATGTTTATTCCTGGTGTCATTGAGGGTTTAGGACACAGGAAAATGCATTCATCATTTTTTCTAATTTATAAACACTTTAAATTGAATTATAAATGTAATACCATTTTTTTAAAAGGTTTTCTTCATTTTGCACTTATTTTCCGCATGAAAGAAGTTGTAAGAAAAATGCAAGAATGTATGAAAAATGCTCTTAACTTTTATAAACTTAAGAGCATTTTTATCTTTTTAGAACAAACTTAATAATAGTTAGGATGAGAATGAAAAGTGCTGATTAGAAGAGCTTAAGAATATGCAGAAAAATAATTAGGGTTGCTGTTGCAGGAAGAGCACAGAAAGACCCTTAAAAGATTGTATGCTAAAAGGAAAGCTCTATCATAAAGGGAATTCCAATAACTTGGACCGATTTTAAACTTAATTCACATTTAAAATCGAACCAAGTTTTTGAAACCCCCTTTACTATCACATTGACATTTTATGACAAAAATGAATTTCTGATTAATTGAATTTATGAGTTTCTATTAAAGTCCAGTTATTGACAATGTCAGATAATTGCAATGGGAACTTAACCATTTTCTTTTTTCTATCTGCATTTCTGAGATGAGGGGTTATCATTATTTACATTATTTATACGCGGACTATTGTCCCTATCTTTGTTTTTGTTATCACATTTTGGCAGTTGTGTCCTTCAGAGGATTTTGAGCTGAACCACTAGGCTAATTCACTAGCTTATTGTCCTGTGGGACAAGGGATTAAAGTGTTGTTTCGTGAATTTGGTGACAGTAATTGCGAGTTCGATCCATGGGTCGTGTAGTATGAAAGGTAGTGAAAACGATGAGAGCAATAAGTGAGTAGTATTAAATAATAACTAGAGGAGATACCAGCAACAGGAAAACAATCTACAAAGGGGGTCAGTTCAAGATTACATGAAGGTTACTCGAATCGGACATTCACCTGATTAACGACGGAGGACACAACGCCCGAAACGTTGCGATAACAACAATAAAGATGGGGATAATAGTCCACGTGTAACTAATTAACTTTCTTTTTTGAAAGAATTTTAAGCGGCATAAAGTTTTGAGTGTGCCACAAGAAAAATTTCTCAGTATTAACTGAAAATTATTTAATTTCTGAATCCAAGTTCTCTTTCACTAACTCACTCTCTCCCACTATATATACAATTCTCTCTCTCTCTCTCTCTCTCTCTCATATATATATATATATATATATATATATATATATATATATCCCCAGTCCCTTCAGGATGTGAACGAAAATAGCTCTCCACAAATGCCTTTCTTACTCTAAGTTGTAAAGAAGCGCCAGAAAGTCTTAGTAATATTTATCGTAATAAGTTCAGAACACTTCGAGATAAAGGATGAAAGATATAAACAAATAATATAAGTTTATTTAATTAAAATATTAAATAATTAATATAATTAAATAATATTTAATTAAAAAAATTAAAAGGATAGGCAATAAAGAGGAAGAAGAAGACAAATAGGAAAAGAAAATAAAAAGGAGAAAGAGAGAAAAAGAAAAAACAAATGGACAAGGACAAAAGGAAAAGTAAGAAAAGGACAGAGAAACAAAGAAGAAAAGAGAAAAAGAAAAACGTAAGTTGTATCGCTGCTTAAATTAATTTCTGATAATCGATTTTGCATTTCTTTTCTGTTCGATTATAAGGCTTCACTTTCTTATCCCTACACCTTGCCACCAATCATTTCCAACATCAAAGTTTGACCCTCTTATTAAGATTCACCTTTTAAATTACAGGAGTCGTCGAAATAAAAAAATGAATTTTCAATATGGTCGAGTCCTTTATAAAAACTGGTTGGCAAAAGTTTGTTAGGCTTGGTAGTTGTTAGTTTACAAGTCAGACTTTGATAGTAATCGTCATCTTGTCGAAAGTATGGTTACTTTGGAAACTTTACGGCGTAGATTTGCTGATATACGACCCTCAAAAAAGGCGGAAATATGTCTTAAGCAAACAACAAATTGGTTCTTCACACAACACATTCGGGTTGCCTTTTCATTAGTTGAGAGAGAAGTATAAAGAGATAAGGGTAGAAAGAGAGAGAGAAAGAGAGTAAGGTTTTAAAGAAAGTAAATGCCTTATTTTATTTTGAATTATTTTTAATATCTTATTTCCACATTTTATTTTTACATTTGGGCACGCCACAAAGTAATTCTACTCCTTTACTACCCTTCTTTGACTTTGTGGTACTTGATCTGCTATCCATTTACTTCTTCTCAGCAAGTAGGTTACTTGCTACTTTCCTGTTTCTTTTGTCTATTATATGCCCTGTGAATGTTAAATTCCCCAAGCCTTCTTTCCTTATTATGTAACTTAATAATTTGAACTGCCTCATTCTAATTGTTAGTAGCATATTTTTGTAGTTTCTGAAACTTCCTTGTTTCTTACGTACTCTGTCCATAGCATGCTCAACATTCGTTGAGAAAACCACTTAGTCTAGGAGCTGAGTTGGGTCCCATGTAAACTTTCACGTCAAGAGATTTTGACTTCAGATATTGTAAAAACATTATCTGAGATTCATAAAAAATGTAGGTGCTATATTTGGGTTGATGGTCAATTTTCCGTCATTTTCAACTCAAGATGGCTGCTATGTAAATGGTTTATTGGTCAGTACAGAGAGAAGTTACTGACACTAGTCAATAACTTTTCTCTGTATTGACCAATTTCAGTAAATGTGGTATCATTTTATAGGTCTATGTTATTCTTTCAAAAACATATAAATAAAAATAATGTAATTAATTATATCATTAATGCAAGAAAATATCAAATTTTAGTGAGAAATTCCAAAAAATATTTTCATTTTATTTGCATAGAAAATTATGTACACACACAAAGTAAACATTTTTAGTATTTTCCTGTAGTCATGTATCCGATTATTAAAAAATCATGTTAATAACAAATATTATTATTTTTAGCTTTAAGTCTTTGATAGACGAAATTTTACTACTAATAACTGTTCTTGCAAATTTCTTTTGCTTCACATTTGCAAAAGTTACAACAAGCAAGTTGCTTTCTTCGACAGGGGCAAACGTTAAGTCCAGCATATTTCAAATGCAAAGAACAGGAAACTCTTCAAGAATATATGTGTAACACTGTTTGGGTTGCTGTTAATTAATAATAATAATAATAATAATAATAATAATAATAATAATAATAATAATAATAATAATGACTTGGAAAATCAATTAAAACGAGATAATAATGAATAACTTAGGGTCAAACGATACAAGAAAAGATGGACCGATAATAAAATTGCTCCCAGAGAATCGAAATATGTAAAATGGACCAGATGGCCGCCTAAAAGCGATTCTCAGTTTTTGCGAACAACTCAAGTGTTGACAGCCGTCGATGACAGCTTTCGGCAACCAATGCTTGAATCTAAGATAAGAATTTGGTTAAAACTAAATGAATTCATTTCGAGGGATGTTGGAATGAAAAACAATAAATTGAACACCTGCAGAATGGTGACCTTTGGCTGAACAAATTGTCACCATAATGGGAGTTGCAAAAAATTTCCCTAGGAAAATGTCTCTTAGGTAAAAGGCGAGAAAGCTAATTGTGGTGTCAATTCACTTATAAGGGCATTTGAAACCATATTTTTTAATTAATCTCCGACTAAATGCTAAAGGTGACAGGCGCAGAAGAGCGATTAAGGAAGGATGAGGGGCTGCCTGGACCCACTGAAGGGTAGAAAACACAGAAGAGATATTAAGGAGATTGACGACGCTGCTCACGCCCACTGGAAGGTAATATTGAGAGATGGTACTAAGAGAAAGCAGAAGCAGCCAGGCGGAGCGCTATCTGCAACTATCCCTCACGAGAGAGGGAGAATTCTTCCAAATTATGAATTAATTCAATTTCTCAAGACCAAAAACAATAGACTTTTGTTGGAAATCGGCGGATTAACTGAAACCCAGCTTGCATCTTGCCCGTCACTGGTTTCTAGTTGGAGTCCATAAAAATGAATGCGCGAAAGCCATTCAGTCAGTTCAGAGTCAGTCAGAGTTGCAAGTTGACAATTGAGAGCTGAGAAGTGAAGCGGCGGAGATCGCTGAAAGATTCCACATTTCCTGCCGAACACAAGAAAACCTTCGACTTCCTGAGCCAAACTTACCAAGACAGTATAACGAATTTCGCTAACACTGCAAGCCAAAAATTACGAGCTTACCCAAGTATTGCGTCCGATTTAGGAATGGGATGGGTCAACAAACACCTGTATGCGAACACAACTACTAACGAACCATTGTGCGCAATATTGATATAAAAATAGTAGTTATTTTTTATATATATTTCGATTGTTTATTTTTTCTCCAATTTTATTATATTACTTCGCTCGACTTGGACAAGCCCAACACGAAGATACTTGCGACAAATCGATCTTGGATCTTTATAATCAAATCAATCACAACGTGGGATAAGGCAGGTCAGGAACGAAGAGATCATTCCACTGATCAAACCAGGATCCACCGCGCGCTGACCACGACGAAGGGTTACATCTGTTGCCGTTTGTTGTGAACCAGGATAGAATTGAGGTGTTACACATGGTCCAACAGTAACAAGAGGTAGCAAATCTTCATTTCCATCCAACGTGTAACCATACATAAATGGATACAAATTTATTTCTTCAATGAAACCTGAATGAACCCACAGGTGACACTGTAAATAGGCACGTAGAATATGCTGTTTGATAGCTGTTGTTGTAAGCGGCAGTTTTACATTTTCAAATTGAGATTGCTTTTTATGAAAAAATTTTTAACGAAGGTCATCAAAACTGCCAATATTACTGGATGAGATGCACTTTAGTAGAGATATTTCAGCATATGTTACCATGCTGATAGTATCTTTTCCAAATTAGTACAATAACTCGTACCTATACTTCTTTGTTGGTTTCAGTGGTGACACTTTTCTCTCCAATTTGCTAGTTGTTTCACAGATGTTACGAATTTTATCTTTCAACAAAATTCAAACTTATTACAACGAATGCGGTTCACTTAAACGAAAATAAAATGGTATTTCTACTCAGAGACTAATAACAACACAGGCAAAGAATCGAAAATAAATACTAGGTGTAAGTTATAATTATTTTAATATATAAAAACATGGAATGAGAGAAGGAAACAACAAATAAAGAATAAGAAAAAGGAAAGAAAAGAAAGAAGAATGTTCGACGGCCACTTATCTTGTGTCATCAACGATTTTGCTGATCAACAGCCATTTATGTCTTATAATGTTATCAACGATTTTGCTGATTAATGTTTCTCCTTTTTAATATTTCGAGTAGATAGTTCATAGTAGAAAGATTTTGAGATATTTCTCTTCACACATAGAATTGCTTCAGTCAATCAGTGTGATTTAATGAGTTTATCAACTTGAAAGCGCTTCGCATTTAATTTACAGAAGATACACAATCCTGGCTTTTGAATTCCTGATAATCCCGGAAGCTTCTGTTTCTTTGTATTTTCCGTCTCTAGCATATCAGCAGTCAATTTTACATGGTAGCTAACCCATAGAGAAAGGATAAACTTTTTTTTACGTTTTCTTGTTACAAGGGCCGCAATCTTTCTGACCAGTTAGTATAGGGACGCTCCTTACCGTTGAGCGTCACATATAAAATTAAAATCGTCGAATGCTTCATATGTAATTGACAATTCGACCGTTTACCCAATTTAAAATCCGTCAAGGCTGTATTTTTAAGAATTTTTTTTAAGAAATAGAGTACAGAATAAAAGATAAATTATTAAATTTTAGGGTGGCAATTTATCTTAAATAGCAATATTTCAAATTATTGATTTAATTCAACTTAATTATTTTTAATATAAATAAAGAGGGTCATGTCACACAGCCCGTTATGGAGTGGACTGCTGGCAAAATCTGGATAACTTCAGATTCAATATTTTCGGTCAACTCATGGATGGGAACTATTGTTTTTAACTGACTCTGACCTGAAATAAGCCACAGCTCTTTCAAATTGAATATTTTAAACTTATTATAGTGATATACGGCCGAAATAAAAACCTCAGTATCAGAGAACGCAATAGGCACACTTTTAAAGTTTCCCACTTTCACGCGATGGTTCACATGAAACAAAATTCTATCATCAGCCTTCTTCATAAAAACATTTTAACAAACGCTGGATAGAACTTGAATTCGGAAAAATGCTTATGCACATGGCTTCATTCCCCTTGTGACACCCACCCAAGGATATAACAGTGTCAAGCTTTATTTGTATTATCCAGTTGGTGAAAATTTGCTGCAATGAAACCATGTTTTCAGAAATTGTCCATATCCACAGGAAGTGGTTGACCAAGTCTGGAAATAGAAGTTAAAATTCTCACATTCTTAATACGACGTTCTCTTTCATGAGAATTTATACTGTTTGCATCAAAAACTCTGTCAACCCTCTGAGATTTCTCACTAAAAGCTTTAAATGTGCTCCATAGACTTTGTACAAGATCAAGAAATGTCTTAAGCTGCTTCTTTTTAATTGGGACTTTCCTAGTATATCCCATGAAGTCTATGACTATCATCCTTTTATGCTGTTATATACTTTACGGTTACCTTGAGTATCTTTAACATGCTGGCAAATAATACATAAATCTAGATTTCTCTCCTTTTCTGGAACGAGCTGGGCCTGGTAAACTGTCTGACATTTTCAATTTGCAATGCTTTCAGTAAGAGTACAAATTATAAAATTATCTGAAAATAAAAACAAAACAATTATTTAAAAACAAAACTATATTGAAGTATTTTAATAACAGGAGTCAGGATTAGAGAAATACCAGACTTTTACGTCATTCAGAGTATGGTTTAAAAACTGGCATATTTTTTTAGGTAAAAGCCATGGCCATGAAACATTGCAGGGATATAGGTACAGCACTGACAAAACAAAATAATACTTTAAAAAATATCGGCTGACTTCAGATTTTTTATGAAGACGTCATCAATTTTACCTAAATTTGCTGATTTATTTGCCTAAATTTGGACGAATTTACTCATGAAATGACAATGAAACCTGACAGGAATAAAAATAAATGATACATAAATGCTTTTGTATAATAAAAATTTTGCTGGCGACAGCTATAGCAGATGTCGTCATCAAATTTTATTTTAAAATTTAAAATTCAGTAAAAGATACAAAATATTGTGACTTAATTTTCCATGCAAATAAAATGAAAATAGTTTTTGGCGTTTTACACTAAAATTTGATATTTTCTTGCATTAATGATTACATTATTTTTATTTATAATATATTTTCTTGATAGAATAACCATAACCCTAAAGATGATACCAAGTTTACGGAAATTGATAAATACAGCCAAAAGTTATAAAAGTAAGCCCTCCCCCAATCAAATAGCGGCCATCTTGAATTCAAGATGGCGGAAAATTGACCATCAACCCGGACATGACACCTACGTATTTATGAATCTCAGATAGTGTATTTACAATATCTGAAGGCAAAATCTCTTGCCGTGAAAATTTACACGATATCCAAATCAGCTCCTAGACTACTTTTACGTCATTCAGAATAGGGGTTAAAAACCGGTATATTTGTTGAGGTGAAAATAATAATATTTACTATTAACATTATTTTTTAATAACAGGACACAGGACTACAGGAAAATAGTAAAAATGTTGTGTGTGTACATAATTTTCTATGCAAATAAAATAATATTTTTGGTATTTCTCTCTAAAATTTGATATTTTCTTTCATTAATGATATAGTTAATGACATTATTTTAACTTATGATATATTTTTTGATAGAATAATCATAGCCTTACAAAATTATACCACGTTTACTGAAATTGGTCAATACTAAGAGAAGTTATTGACACTAAAGTAAGTCTCACCCGATTAAATAGCTGCCATTTTGAATTCGAAATGGAGGAAAATTGACCATCAACCCTGACATGGCGCCTACTTTTTTATGAATCTCAGATAGTGTGTTTACAATATCTGAAGTCAAAATCACTTGTCGTGAAAGTTACACGGGACTCAACTCAGTTCCTTGATTAACTTGTCTTTTTACAAAACATTATGTTAAAAGTTTGTATGTGATAAAATTGTCTATCAGTCACTGATTAGAAGATTAGACATTACATAACATTCTATCTCTCTTTTCTTTGTTTACAAAAAAACACTTTCTAATAACTTAATATTCAGTTTCAGAAAGGTATCTTTCACTATTTCTATATGACTTCAGATTATGCCAATTTAGCCTTATTTGTTACATATCCGACTCTGTTACATATCCATACCGGTTTTATTATAATGTCCCCAATATGTAACTTTCACGTTGATCTTTCCCTTTTGTTCACTACTATGCATTCCATTTCTTCATTAAGTATAAGAATTAATTAACAATTGCTAATTTATTCTTCTTGCTTTAACTACCTTATGTAATAATCCTTCCGGCTTTACTACTGGATGTAACATTAACACAGTATCGTCTGTCGAGCGTATGTTGTTAATGTTATGTCTGCTGATTACAAATTCTGTCATTAAAAGCTGTTTGTTCCCCGCACTTATGGTTTATTTGAATAGCTTTTTGGTGTAGATCAAAATGCCCTATTATTTCAAGGAGTGTTTCGTGTTGTGTTTTAAAATTGTGCTATCTATAAAAAAAAAAAAATAGGTATAATGGCAAATGTTGAAAAATTCTTAGCCCGATTAATTTTAACGAAAATCTAATTTTTATTGACATTTGGTCGGATTTTTAGTAATTGTATCAATCCGAGAATTTTTCAGTATTTTCTCATAGATCTTTCTGCATTTCTTTTGCTCTCTCTCTAATCGCATTCTTATCAGGGAAATTGCATTTTTTATTCCAGTGTCTTGAATGAAGTTGCATTGTTCTTGTTTTACTTCTACTCTAAATCTGTTTCCAGCTTTATTCATTAAAATCCTAATTATTAGTATTTTTAAGTGACGCATCAAGATAAGTGTTCGATGGTGTTCGCATTCATTCATTCGCACCTACCTTTTTTAATTTTTTAACTTTTCGTTTCAGTGCTATGAAATATATTATATGTTGAGATCTTCCGTATTTCGTCTTTGTCATATATTTCCTTTAGTAACTTAACCAGTTAGAGAAAAATCATCTAAGCCTCATCCAAAGTTTATATCCCGAAGCTCAGTAGTAGTTTGTGACTCGTTTCGAGGAGAAAATGTTGACATATAATGAAGTCTCGAAAAACTTTAATAGACCCACGTCTTTTAGTGATTTTCGACTTGAGCGTACCTCTGATCAACTGCTGAGAGTGACCTGGAGGCGTAAGCAACAGACATTCAATCTTCGCGCTATTTTTTTAAAATAAGCAAGCTCCCAGTTCAAAACTGGGTACAGTATTTAACATTTTGATGTCTTTGTTTGGGTAATATAGAGCTAACACTGGTGTACTTAATGTCTTCTTACAGAGTGGCGAATGATTTGGCAATTAGATATGACGTACCATAGACCAACTCGGCCATGTAGGACCTCCTGATCACACAATGCTCAAATAGTGCTTTTGAACACATCTATTTCGAGAATTAGGAAGATATGTGTTCAAAAGCAGGAGGTCCTGAAGATTTCTAGAATATTCAGACCAGTAGATGTAAATAAATAAATATACTGTTTAATAAAATAATAGTCTAATAAATAAATAAAAACAGAGATAGATTAATCAAAAGTAAAGTTAACAGAAAAATTAAAAAAAAAATTATATATTCGGGAAGCTTCTTAAAAAATCTGTTAATTTTACGCCTGATTAATCTACTCCTTCCTTCAACAAACTGAATATGTCGTCATATTTGTCTACAATCACGATACATTTGTCACTGGCATATTTTCTGCAATCGTCAACGATGATATGTCTATGGCCCGGTTTACTGTGACATGAAAAAATAACTCACCCACCTCCACCCTCTGATCTTACCGTTCTATTTAACGTAGATCTGACATTTAATTGGTTAAGCAAGACATAGACACAAGTCTATTTTTTATTCTGACCTTATGTCCCCTTGCCTTTAACTTTGAGAAAGGTAACACTTTGTTTTTAAATTTCCTTAAAAATCATTTAATCACCAGTTACTTACTATTGCCTGAAGAAATGCAATCATAGTATTGAAATATGAAAGCTTTTATGTAGCGATTTCAAAATGTTTTTATATAATAAAAATATAATAATAATAATATATTGCTCTACTTTGTATTGAGCACTTTTTTAAAAGTAAATTCTACGAACAGTGAATTTTTACTCCATCTGTTCTTTCTCTCATTTGTGTGTATATAACATACTTTATTACTTATTACGGCAAAAGAAACATCATTGAAGTCAACAGACGATTTAATTTATGGTTGCCTTCTACTCTATAAAGTAAAAAATAATTTGTTAATCTTACCTGTCTACCCTATGGTAAAAAGGTTTGTTTCTTTTAGGAATATCTGACATCCACGTTAACAGAGGGATGAAAATAGTAAAATCATAGTTTATTTTTAAATTTATTCCACTTTTATTGGGATCTTCCACCGAAAAATGCTGATTCATAAAATAATAAATTGTAATATGCTAAAAGAATAAAGAATTATTTGAAAGAGAAAAAATGGTAATTTGTTAATTTTTTTTTAGATTTAATAACTTGCCTTTGTAGAGCTTTTTCTTTTTTTAATTTCCAACAAAAAATTTACATTAAAATATGCTTTTCACAAACATTTTAAAAGTAGTCCAGCTGTTTTTTTTAAGTTGCAAACCAAGAACAATTCAAAGTAAAACTATAAATAAAAGTGAGATAATAATGTTTTTAATAATTTAATTTTTGAAATCATATTAAATAATGTTTTCCATTACGAATAAGCGTAAACGTGAATAAAATTCTTTCATGTTAAAGATAAAGAATTCATGAAAATGATGACGCTCTTTTTCTAAAATAATATTGTGATTCAAAATTTGTTACCTCTCTCTCTCTCTCTCTCTCTCTGTCTCTCTCTCAGCCCGTCTGCAAATATCTGTGTTCGGTGACTTCATTGTCCATTGTCCATTATATCAAGTGACTAAATCATTCTAATGCCATTGACCTCGATGGCATCCACACCTTGAACTTCTCTATTAGTTTGGTGCAAAAATAATGACGTAATAATCTCGTTTTTTGACGTTAAAAAATAAGTCAAAAAACGACATTATTACGTCATTATTTTTGCACCAACCTAATATTACTCAAATAGTGCTCTCCCAGAAATTCTGATGAATACGTTTTTCTACTAGATCTCTTCCTTACCCCAGACTCGTGTTATGTTTCGCAGCTCTGTCCTCTTGGTAACTCCGATTATGCGGTAATGTCTATAGATATCTCTTTCCACTCTCCCATGAGTCTTATTAACAGAACATCTTTCTGTTATCAACGCACTGATTGGGGCTCGTTTCGTAATATCCTTTGCTATGCCCCTTGGAATTATATTTTTTTTAATCATCCTGTTAAAAAATGTGTCTCTGAGGTCTCTTTTTGAGTGAAAGCCGGCATCGAAGCTTTTGTTCCAACACCGAAATACCAAGTGAAACCACGATCATCTTCTGCCTGTTCAACCGCTATAGCCTAGAGGACTTTTTCCGACTATTCCAGAGTTCGATTGTAACAAATGTCTCTTTCATTGCTCGTAATGAGTGTAAGCGTGTCCTCAAAAAAGCAATGTCACTATTTTTGTGATTTAAAACAGTCTAAAAGTTACAAATATTTACCACTTATTTTACTTTATTGGGCCAAACATAATAAATTAATATATATATATATATATATATATATATATATATATATATATATATATATATATATTGAAGCCATAGAAATTTTTACTCAGATGCTAAATTCATATTTATAGATTATTGTATAGAGTAATCTGTTTATTTTCATAAATATATTTATATTGAAAAGATTTTTCAGTTTGTATTGATAACAAGCTTCATTTTTTTCAAAGGCAAATCAACAAATAATGCGAAAATGTTTGAGGTGATGAGGAAGAGAATTTAAAATGGCGAAAAACAAATTGATTAAGTACATTTTGTTGTCAATACAAATACATTTTGTTTATGAGGGAGTCCTGAAAATTTCTTGCGGTGGTCCATTTCACAAAACATGACCATTTTTACACTATTTATATTTATTTGAGTTGTTGTCCTCATCTTTGTTGCCATATTCACTATGTTTCCTTTCAACTGTTATATGAGCTCTAATAATAAAATGGCTACTGAGACACCAAGTTTATAAGTCCCCAAAATTCATACACTGGTGTCCTCAAGGACACATAGCCCAGTGGATAAAAGCGTTGGTTTGAAGTAATCCAGTGACTTCACCCAAAGAGTTGTGAGTTAAAGGGGAAATAACTGATGCTGGAACTGGTACATTAAGTGACTAAAACAATCTACCCCGGTGGACGAAATAAAGTGTTTGGAAGAAGGCTGGTGTGTACAATGGCCAAAACGTAGCAATATGGCAACAAATATGGGGACAACTCTCCGAACAATGTAAATAATGTAAATAATTACAATACGTATCTTAGAAATATAGACAGATAATTAAATGACCAAACAAATCATTTATTAGTAGTTTACACAGCATCCTATTCTATGAATTTCATAGGTAACAGTTTTTATAATTTTCTTTGTCTTTTGTAGATTTTGTAACAATAGCAGCTCTTCTTGGAACAGGTATTTTGGGTAAGGAAAAATTCAAATATTTTAATCATCCTATTTTTGGAGGAAATTTTAAAATTTTATTTCAAAATATTTTTTGATTTGTTCGTTTTCCATTGTTTATTTTTTACCCAATTTTGAAAGTTAATGACTTAAAAATAAAAAGCAAAATATTTAGTTTACCTTTATATAGAGATGCTTTTTACAATCAATAGTTGAGAAGATTGCATTACAGACGGTACAGAAAACAATTCTGTTAATATATCCCAAATATGTTGTTGATGCAATGGTTTTCCCTGTTGGAACCTCAAGATAGATTTCCAAGATTATTGTACTTAAATTCCTTCTCTTTATAAGTGAGATGAAAAGATTTGCAAGATTTATAACTGTAAATACAAAGAACAAAGAAATGCATGAGATTTTTATTACTTAAATATTATTTTTAATGGGTATCCATATTTGAATAGACGCTTCGTTTATTTATTAAACTGTATATTTATTTATTGTTATTTTTTATTTTAATTTAAAATCTTGTGACACCTTTAATTACTTTGTCCGACTCACAAAGATGGCATATCATCCTATTTAAAAATTACTGGTCAAGTAGGAAACTTGCTTCTTTGTACAAGTTATTAGGTGTGTACTTAAGTGTCCACTACTCCCTCTTTTGAAAATGAGTGATGGAATACACAGTAAATAAACGTTTTTTCTTTTTGTTTTGTTTAATAAAAAATACTGGAAACTTTTGCACATATCTAACAGAAGTTGGTTGTTCATCTTTATATTAAGTTGACTTTTCCAGTCTGTGGTTCGAAAAAGGAATTAATTTTCTCCCTTTAAGCAAAGTTTCATTTATGGAATGTACTTCTGAAACAGTTGCCATGTTCAGTAATAGCGTAATCAATGACATTGTCAGCCATAACTGATGAATCTACTAAATTTTGAATTGAATTTCTTTTTAATAGTAGTTCAAGTAGCTTAATTCAAAAATCACAATTAGTGAAATTATAAATTGTGATTTCAAAAACACTCCAAACTGGCAACCTTGAAATGGTATTTCGTATATATATATAAGAACACAGACACTTCTTTCTTTTATCAATTTTGTTATTTTAACTTTTATTTAACCCTTAATTACCTTGTACAACTCACAATTGGCTGCTCATTTTTATATTTAGTTAACTTTTCCAATCTGTAGTCCCATGTTTCAATAAAGGATTAGTTTTGAAAAATATCATAATTTTATTTGATTCTAGGATTGCCAGTAACGATGTACAAATCTGGCTTTTACCCATTTCTTGTGGTCTTTATATTTGTTTTTATTATGGAGGTAAGTGTTTCTTCATTTACATTTCTATCTCAGGTAAAAAAAAAAAAAAACATTTGATGATTCCTAAGTGTAGGTTAGATATACTTTTGTGTCTATCAGGAAATTTTAGACTGAAGATTGATGGTAACAACACTAAAACTATTTATTGATCAACGAAGACAGTAGGGATGATTTTGTTTATATTTTAATTTTACTAATATAAAAGATAAAGAACTTTTCCTTTCATCTCTTCAGTTAAAACAATGAATAGTTTGTGTTCCCAATATTCAGATTTTCAGATTTTTTAAAACAGTTGATTCATGCTGAACTTATTTCATTCTTTTTAGATAAAATATTTTTTCTTTGTAATTTTCTGCACATAAGTTTATTACATTCAGCATGGTTTATTGCTTTATTGGCTACGTATATATGTAAAGAATTGATTCCTCATTTTAATTATAAAAACTTTGTACAGTTGCAAAGTAATTGTAATTCATTAAAACTGGACCTGTAGAGGATCGAACGGTCTCAATTCAATCCCTACTATTTTTACTTTCAACAAATGTGCCAAGAAACAATAAATTGTGGAGTTTGTGTTAATGGATTAAATTATATGAATAAAAAATTGTTGAGTAAATTAGGCTGCGTGATGAAATTAACAATTTCCTCTCACATTAAATTTCAGCATTCAACAAACATAGAAGAAGGACAACATGAGAAACAGTTTTTGCACAACAATGAATAAAATATTTATATAACAAAGAGGTACAAACAACTGGAGTAATAAGAGGTGGATTTAAAAAGTTCAAACGTCCTTTTATGTTTAGATGAAAGGTTATCAAAGTTCTGGTTTGATAGATTATAATTTGTTGAATGGTCTGTACAATAATGAGAAAGTGTGTTTGGTATTTATAGTAATTTAAGAAAAAAATGAACAGTTCAAGTTTGTATTTGAAATAGAGAAATATTGTTTACGACTTACTTTAAGGTTTACGGAATTGTCGCTCTTTGATTTGTTTTCACTTGTTCGAAGAGAATATTCTAGTTGGGGTAAGTGGTTCTTAATAAGTTGTGTTTATGTTAATTGTAATAATTAATGTTGAGCGTATGAAAAAGATTCGTGTATTAAGTTAAGTGTGGAAAACTTGAGTTGATTGTTCGTCATAAAATATTGCTGTGTGAATGAGTGTTCTCTCAGGCTGGAATCATGTTAAGGAACTTTAACGTCAAGCCTGGAACTGTGTGACGAGTTCAAAGGATTCCGATCGACGCACTATCGAAGATGAAAGACGTTTCATATTTTATTGCTAATTTTGGTCACGTGATAGGCTCACAGAAGCTTGATAGATTTTGGCTGAATTATCTTTTTGTTCAGGTCAAGAACTAGGTCGATGTTATTAAATATTAAGTGACCAATTAGAAGTTGAGGTTTTCTGAAAGTATTTACTAAGCTGAATAAGCTCGTTGATCCACTTTTTTGTACGAAAATTGATATTGATAAAAAAGGTGGTAGCGGGATGCTGAAAAACAACAAAAGAAATAATACAAAAAACAAAGTTTTTGAATAACAAATAATATTTTGATTTATATAGCATAAAAGATACAATGTATTATACTGAAATGAGTAAAGATTTGTGAGTGAAATCTTTGTGATGTTTGTTATTTTAATTATGCATGTAAACTCTTATTTTGGTGTTTGGAGTTATGGTATGTGAGTTTACTTGAAGAAATATTTGTTGTAATTGTGGTTGTGTAAGTTTCACAGAGTTAGTGAAAGAATAATTTTGTTTATGAGGTAATTAAACAGTGTTTGTGAAATATGAATTTCCAGTGTAAATTGGGAAAAAACTTTGTTGCTCTAGAGTTGTCTTTCTTTGACTGTAATGTTATCAAGAAGTAAATAAATTCTGGATGAAATAATGTTCTGTAATTGAGAACTTTGCTGTGTAATAATAATGTTCTGTGGTTGAGAACTTCTGTATGCAAATGAAATCCAGTGTGATGAGAGTGAGTGAATTCTGAAAGTTTGTTTTTATGTTACCAAAGTAACATTAAAACTTCAAATAGTTGAGCAACAAGGATTCGTTTGGCAACTTGATTCTCACTGGCGAAGTTGAGTGATTAGATGTTAATTTACTTGAAGCAATGAATACAGCTTCTGTGTGAACAACTTGAATGAGTGAATGTTCTGGAAGCTGAGCTTATGTTAATGAGTAACTTTTATACTCAGAACGTGTAACGTAGTTTTTAGTAGTCGATTGCTGTCACGATGCTAATTGGCGAGATAGGCTGGTGTAACATATTTATTTACAGGTTGATCACATGATAGGCTTGAGAACACGTTTTCTTAATTTTGGCGGTTCTCTGGTTTGAACATTTGTGCGTAGGCGTAAATATGACCTTGGTATTTATTAACTAATCAGAAAAGGTCTATTGTTGTACTTTTAGCTTGGAGCTTAAAAGTGTCTAGCTTGCACAAGAGTTAAAACTTACACATAAAGATACACAAAATACACTTTTAATATTTATTGTCTATCAGGACGTTGCTAAATAACAGCATTATGGAAATTAGATGTGATCCGCTGAAATGTAGAAGTTAAGTTCTACAGACCCGTGAAAAAATTCAGATAATTTAAATATCGTCCAATGAATATTTATCAGTTAATCAAAATTGTTTAATTTGCACTATTTGGGTTAATAAAAAATTATATAATCCTTTATGTCATATTTAATAATATAAGTTTATTTTAAGTTATTGTGTGAAAGTATATATGAAATACATTCGTTAGAGCACTTACTATTTAGAATGGTTTTAGTGAAGGTGATTCACCTTCTGCGACTATGAGCAGATTCGTTTTGAAGTATCACATTAACTCTCACACTATTCATCGCCCTGTCTCTTGAAAACGTTACGTAAAAGCTGCTGTAGCTAGTGTATGCCAACTGATTGCCACTGTACTTTATTGATTGTCATAGAATAGGACAGACGAACAAGGAATTGAGCCCGATGCAGAACAAATGGAATGTTTGCATCGCTTGGTTAAAGTTTACTTCTTGGTATCAGTATTCAGACTCTCGTCTGGGAGTGAGATCCACTTATAATTAACACTTCGATACTCTATGCTTGAGCTGAAGTACTTCCAAGCGAGTTCCGTTACAGTGACATTGTGTTATAGGGAGATTTCTAAGCACAATAATTACTCCAACTTTTAAGGGGATATGGAGGCATTCCAGAACGTGTAAGATAGTTTATAAACTCCACGGGATAATTCTGGGCTTCTTTTTCATTATCAGGTACCGAATTTTTTGAGAATATATATATATATATATATATATATATATATATATATATAACGTATTAATATATAGACCGCGCCTATCATAGCTCCAGTTCAATTCGCAAGAGTCTGATTGATTAAATGTAAAAGAATCGTCTCGACCCGTTCTCCAGTTTGGGCGTAAAATGAAAATTAAACTGTAACTTTTTCGTCTTTACTACTCATTAATTTATGTAAGAAGTTTCACTACTTCGCTAAAAATGAGCATACCCTGATGAAAAAAGATCCCAAACTTGATAAACAATTTTTTATGATCTAAATGTATATGTTATCATTAAGAGGAAAGACCAAAGTATTTTTTTACTATTTTTTTCCTTTTTTAGTCCCTAAGATTGAATCTAAAAACATAATTAATAATTCCAGTATATTTCTCACTGAAAAACAAATTAAATATATTTAAAAATTGAAATTAAAATATTTAGTGAAATAGGATGTAAAAAAGAAAACTAAACATTTTGAAAATGCGACGATGATGGTCAGTCAAAGAAATTGATACGTGCTAGCTAGCAAGAAGGAAAGCAAAGCAAAGGCCTTTCTCTTAAAACACGTGACCTATTATTTATTGCATCCATAGTTTTGGAGAAAACGTTTACATTTTTTGCATATTAACAAATGTTTTAAAAATATTAGCTCTACCGCAGATTGTAATAAGCTTTCAAATTTATGATCTTTAAAGATAGATCTTTTTAATAACAGCATTTCCAAAAAAGACAGACTTAAACTAAATTTTTAAATATTTCAGCAACTTTATCACGTTTTGGATTTGGGGTAAAACCCGGTTAAAATTTACAAAAAAAATAGATTATTTATCTTCACGGTCTTATGCTTTTAATAAACAATATTACACAAAAAGTCAATTTTTCGAGTTTTAAAATCAATTAATGTTGGAGGTAACAGATGTAAAAAATACTTTTACACTGACTTTCTAAAAAACAGACAGGTAAATTTGCTTTTTAACACCCAAATGCCCGTGAGATAAATATCCACTAATAGATTCTCGGTTAAAAGTTCTGTTAAAACAAGGCTTTTCTGGGTTTTGTTGACGGTAAATTTGCTTTTTAACGGCCAAACGCCTGCGTGCTAAATATCTCTTAAAATTTTCCCAAATCGTCATAATTCCGCGTAAATGTACATGCTGAACTCGAATTAACAATTATTAAATTATGAAGAAATCTACCATTTTGGAGTTATCGGCAAGAAAAAAATTGGAATTCTTGTTGGGCATGCGTCCGCCCTTACATATGAATAAATTTTTGGCCTATTTACTTTTTTCTTTTACAGACTTTCGGTGCAGAAAATCACTACGCACTACCGTAAAGAAATGTAATTTTTCTTCTTCTTTTTGTTAAGTGTAGTTTTATTTATAACAAAAAGAAATTAAATACTACAATAGAACCTTTTTTCCGTGTAGAATAGCAATGACAAATTAAAAGAACAAATTAAATAATACAATTGAATAAAAACCATTATTTCGTTTCTAACATTTTTTTATTTTGTAATTTTACTTTTTACATAATCATGCTCTTTACAAAGTGTTATGTTTATGGATTAAGTTTAGAGTTAGGGTTAGGGGTGGGGTCAGTGTTCTTTCTGTCTAGAAAAGGGGACAAATCGAAAAAAATTAAATAATACAATAAACCGGGTTAAGTTTAGAGTTAGCTGTTAGGGTTAGGGTGGGGGTCAGTGTTCTTTCTGTGTAGAAAAGGGGACAAATTAAAAAATAAATAAATAATACAATCAACCCTTGTTTCGTTTCTACTTTACCAAGTTTGAGCATTAATTATTGTTTGTTTTATTTTCAATTTTAAAATATAAAAAAAAATGCTTTATTGTATTATTTAATTTGTTCTTTTAATTTGTCATTGCTTTTCTACGCAGAAAAAAAGGTTTTATTATATTATTTAATTTGTTTAAAGTTTTCTGTTATAAATAAAACTACATTTATCAAAAAAAAATTGCTTTACGATAATGCGTAGTGATTTCAAAAAGTGATATCGCTGTAAAAGAAGTAAATAGGCCAAAATTTATGCTTATGCCGCCGGTAGTACTTCGCGGTGAATTAGAGAACATTATGGCAGTAAGGGCGGACGAATGACCAACAAGAATTCCGATGTTTTTCTTGCTGATAACTCCAAAAAGGTAAGTTTCTTCATAATTTAATTGTTAATTCGAGTTCAGCATGTACATTTACACGGAATTATGACGATTTGGGAAAATTTTAAGAGATATTTAGCACGCAGGCGTTTGGCCGTTAAAAAGCAAATTTACAGTCAACAAAATTCAGAAAAGCTTTGTTTTAACAGAACTTTTAACTGAGAATCTATGAGTGGGTTTTTTACACTAACTAATATCATAATCTTCTTATTGGATTCCAGAGTCAACGATTTAAATTCTTACTTACTCATAAATTAAAAATAATGTGCGAATAATTTCCTCTTAAAACTTTTGCCTTTAAAGATGTCTTCATTTCTTGGAATAAAGACATCTTTAAAGGCAAAATTGTTTGCTGGAAGTTTGAAAACTGCTTAACTTTCTTGCTTTGATCATTATTTTGTAAGCTTTTTCTCATTTAATCCAAAAATTTAAGTAACTTTTTAGACATTTTTTTTATTTTTGATTTCTCAAAGAAAATTAACTTCTTTCTTTTCAGGCTCTATTAATATTGATTGGTGTTGAAATCCTGCAGAAAGCCTATGCTATTCAAATCAAATATGATAAGGTTGGTCTCCCATTCACTTTTTCTAGATGTTTCTTCTCTGGTGATAAAACTGAACTTTTTCAGTTGCCATAAGTTTTCTTTTTTCCTTCTTTGCGGATATTGTGTGTTTAATTGCATAAATATAATGGGTTAACATGTCATGATGTTTTTTATTGTTAATATTCAAACTCTAAATCCTGTTTTAGGAAAACCAAGAAGTGCCTACAGACATTGAGAATCCTCCACAGAATTCTTCAGATGCAACATCTGAAAAACAAAATTATACAAAATTTGAGACAAAATCTTTGAATTCTGAGGTAAGAAAAGAAAACAATATTTTATGGAGGCATGCCTTCATATATAATACTTTGAAGGGTTTACCATATTTTGCAATGAAATGTAAAATATTAAAAAAAGAGAGAATTGAATGTATTACATATCAGCAAATATGGTAAGTTTTTCTTTTTAAAAAATTTGCAAAAATATAGTCTCATAGAAATATTGAAAACTGATTAAATTAATTGAAATATTAAAATCTTCACTAAAAGTATCTTTTCAAATTTTTGCTTCCTATTAAATTTATCATATGTAGGAAAACAAAAGATGAAAAAGTTGACAAAGATGCAGGAGAAAATAAAATATCCCATATCCTGTCCAATGCCGTACCCACTGGAACTCCAATTCTTTAACACAGATGGAAATGCTCACTTCAACATTCACAGCTCATATGAGAAAAACAGACAGTAATTAGACAAAGATACAGATGAAAATAAAATATCTCATGTCTTTTCCATTCATTTCTTAAAAATAATTTATCACAAGTGTTTAAAATATAGATGCTGTCAAGAGCATTACAAAAGATCTTTCTTCAGTTTGTTATTAATACTGAAATTACTGAGTAAATTAAACTATTAATGTAAGTTTAATTAATGTATGGAAGATTGAGGGTGTGAAAATTTGGCCATGTAAAAAGATTCAATTCATCCACAAAGAAAAAGCAAAGGAGAAGAACTGAGTAGTGCAATTGTAATGATTGAAATATAATTTCAAACTCATTTATTGATTCCACTTCCAACTTTATTAAGATTTGCAAAAAATGGTTAACATGCCAACATGAAATCTCCTTCAAAGCACTTGACAATTGAATTAAATTTGGCAGATTATATGTTGGTCAATCAACTCCTTTAGATTAAGTAAAGGGTTCATTTCACAATTCTGTGTAGGTTACCTGGAATGTTGAAAGGCACAATGACCGAAATGTTGTAATAACAACAACAAAGTCAACGACAATAGTCTAAATAATGATAGATAATCCTAGAAATTCAAAAACGGATGGCAATTGTTGACAGATAGAAAAGCATTTGTTATAAATTCTATAACTGAAAAGCATTTGTTATAAGTTTTATAATTTACCATAAAGTTGCAGATCAGTTGAAAAGATATTTATATGTGATTGTGTGAAACTGATCCAGGCAATCGCTAACTGTCCAAGTCTCTCCCAACGGAAAAACAGCGCAGTGTCCCAGAAACAAACGCTGTCCTCCTCCCTTGCGTACTCTCGCGAATTCTCGTAGCTCTAAGACAGTGCCTTTCTTAAATGAAGGTGTCATTCTTTTCAACAGATTAAAACTAGAAAATAAGCCAATACAAAAATTAATAAGCCAATGCAAAAACAAACCCATAAGATCAAATGAAAGGCTTTTGTTATAAATATTATAATATATCATCAAGTTGCAGATAAACTAAAAATATTTCTACATGTGATTAAAACTAGATAATGATTTTAGCATTTTATGAACCTTATTCAAGCTTAAAGGACAAGTTTATTTGGAAGAATTTCTTCAAATAAAGATGACCAGATATTTCTTTCAAATTAGCATAATTTTCTTAAATGTGGTATATATCTTGTTGATATCTTCAAATCAACATCATACAAATGCCCCCACCATACATTTCAATGAAGCTGTGAAAGAAACAGTTTCACTATGGTATAATCATTTTTGCAAAAATATTAACTTTTACTATATTTTTATAAAAAGTAGATATATCTTATTACCACAAAAAAATGGAAAGAGATAAAAAAACTAAAGATTTCATTTCAATAACTAAAAATTAAATATTAAAATAAAATAATCAGTCAAAAAAAAGAAAGAAAAAGCAGCAAAAAAAAAATATTTTTTTTAATCTCCTCTTTATTGGGTTAGAAATTTTTCAGCACCCCTCTTATTTAAAAATCAAAAGGACATAAATTCTTTATGGGAGATTATTTATAATACTGACTTAATCATTTACTTTTCAGACTTATGCAAGGGCATCAATAAGTCTAACATTAAAAATATATATTTTACTCAATAAATATAATCCATTTCCTTGTCAAAGAAGAGTGGTCATTATTAAAGATTCAACATTAAATAGTGAAATTTTCAGATAAGCTCAGGAAATAATTCTTTGTTTTTGAATTAAAATATAAAGATAGCCCCAGATATTTATGAAATTTCAAAGACATTTCACTTCTAAATAGCATGTTACTTCTACAGAAGTGTATATGATTTAATTTTATAATCAGGTTTTTCAGGGCAACATGATTTTAAGATTAACATACACACATATTACACATATATAAATACAAATATATAAATATAATAATATATATTATTGGAATACATATTTATTCATATATATTAAATTGTTGTTGATAAAATTAGCACATTCTTGTAACTGCAAAAACTAACTTTAATTTTTTTTTCTCTCTTTTCATTCCTTATGCAGTCTTATGAGTTTTCATTATGTTTTAAAGATATGAGTTTTACCTTTACTGCTTTTATGACAGTGTTTAACCAATGTATTCTCTGCTCATCTTCAGATGGCATTTTTATATTCTTTTCTTTTAAATACTTTCAATTTGCTGACCATTAAAAAAAGGATGTTTTTTTAAAGATTACCTGAGAATATAGCAATCAATGTAATGAAATGAATTTTGTTGTATCAGCACTTTGATCCACTTATATACATAACTAAATGAGCCTGTCAATTAGATTTTGTGTTATTTTCACAAAGTCTTTCTTAAATCAATAGAAATAAGTTCAGTCTGTTTTTTTGTTTTTTTTGTTTTTTTATCAGAATGAGCTGTTGCCTTTGTTTGAGAAAGTGGATGAAAATAAATGTAATGAAGTGGAAGATCAACCAAAGAACAGAGGTAAACTTTGATACAATAATTGTAGGATGAGT
This sequence comes from Acanthosepion lycidas, assembly GCA_963932145.1. NCBI lineage: Eukaryota > Metazoa > Mollusca > Cephalopoda > Sepiida > Sepiidae > Acanthosepion > Acanthosepion lycidas. The sequence goes on from OZ010584.1 coordinate 41,110,138, forward strand.
TTGCCTTTTTGCTTTCTACTTATATTTGTTTTTAGCTTTTAGTATTTATTTTTAGAAACAAGATCTTGGCTTGGTATTTTCAGTCAGAAAAATCCCCTCCCAGAGAACCAAGTTTTCAAACATTGCCAAGCATTGTCAACATAGTAGCAGTCATCCTAAAAAATGTCACTGAAAATGAACCCTACACAACACTAAAAAATATGATCATCAAGAGTACCAGATATTCCAACAAAGAACTAGTCAGAGAGTTATTTAATCTTATAGCCATCAATGACAGGACCCCATCACAACTTACACTTCATGAAAAGCCATTTGGGTCAGACCACAATGTTTGAGTCTATCTTATGCCGCTTTTGGATAGATAAAGTACTAATGACTATGGCATGAATCCTAACACTCAGGATAGATCTAACTAGACTGGAATTAACTTGACCAGGCCATCAGCAGCCACACCAAGGCACTCCCATCAACAGTGATGGCTTTGGCCAGTGATGAAACCAGCAGCAGCAGTGACTAACACTTGACTTACTCATCAGTTATGTACCATGCATTATACATGCTTAGGCAATCATGTATCTTTCGATACATGACTGATGAGGCAGATTTTTTACTGCAGTAGGTTGCCATTTCTTTCTGCAGTAGACCAGTTGCCATCCAAGGCTATAGAACTCAGTCTGTCCTGCTACTTACCCATAGCTGGGAGGAGAAGAAGAGGATTCATACCTTTTCCAAGGGTATTAACACATAAGTGAATGTAATGGATTCAACTGGAATTCGAACTTGGCTCTCCAATTCCTCAATCTGAGCCGCTATCCATTACTCCACCATACTACTACAACATGATAATCTGTGGAATATTTTCTTTCACAAGCTTTTCTCACTTGATTACATATGTGTTTTGATTTTCTCCACATGTTTACTTCAACTACTACCTTATAGTAGTAACCTATCAAATTAGGTTATACTTTCAGTCTCCTATGACTGATATGCACTACTCCGGAACAATCAAACCTTGTAAGTCAAAGAGAATAAAAACATTTACTTTTCTCAACTACACCTTATGTCATTTCCACATTTTTCTTGTTAACAGTAAAGCTGCCATTACAGTATTGAATCCTGAAAACTTAACAATGAACTGCAATTCTAATCAACAATCTTTTAGTATCAGATCAATGCCATGCTTTAAACAATTGTATGTTTCTTTTGTCCAGGTCCAGTATTGGAAGGTCATGTTATACTCTCAGAACAGAAAGCCATAAGGTCACCTGACTTGTATCTCTTAGCAGAGATGTTCCTGTGCTATGGCATTAGACACATCTTTAATGCATGCATTGTTTTAGAACTGTGAGTATGAATATATACAAGAATAGTTGTTGTGATGATGATAAAAAAACAGATTTTAATTCTTCAGTCAGTTAACAAACATAAGTCAAAAGAGATTAAAACACACACACACACACACATATTCTCTTCAAAAGAACAAAATTTACTTGAATCCTTAAAATTCCTTTCCAATCTAATTATTCGTCTCTTTTATTACCAACAGCCTGATCCTTCTACTTCAGCCACAGGTGCTTTATTGACAGGTGAAAATGAGATAAAGATAATTAATATAAATCTTTTATTTTCTTATTTTCAAAATTTTTGTTCAAATGCACAAGAAGAAAGATCTTGTTGAATTGATTTCCATTTCTCATCCTCTTGTAGTAAAGTGATTGACATATAATTTTCCAGCAAATGGGCAAACATTTTGAAAATTTATCAAAAATGTTCAAAAACATACAAAAAATTAGAAATGGAAGTGGAATAGCAATTTAACTGAAAATAGGGATGGTAGATCCTAGTGGCCCATTATACAAAACTATGTGGATATTTATATTTGATTTTACTTAAATAAACAAGCCTATTGGTTCTCCAAAGTCACATAAGCAGTGTTTTAAAAACAAAGAAATATAAAAGGAATTGAATATGCATTAGATTAAATCTTTTATAAATAAAACAAAGCCTGAAATTTCAATATGAACAACATTAGTGTTAAAAAAATTGTACATTGAAATTATTTTGTAATTCAGCACAAGTTAATTTTCTCTTTTTATATTTCTAGGGCAACTCTGTTGATTGCTTATTCACTTGCAGGCAGTGAGGCCTATGGTGAAATACTTGGAATCAAGTACTAAAATTTTTTTTTATGTCATTATACTTTTCATCTGCCATTGCAATTTCTCCTTAGAAATTCAAAATTTCCACCTTCAGATTTGGTGGCATTCAGACTAAAACCCTAAAGTGTAAGAATACTACTGTGGCAATGTAAATATTAATGAATTCCATTCAATAAATGTTCAACAATTTTCTCACATTATATTGATATTTTTATTGTATCCAGAATATATTATTCTGTTTAAAATGTATTTAAAAAGCAATTTAGAATACACATCAGATAACTATTTCAGTAATATACTGTAGGTAATAATATCTATTTTGTTGTTTCCTGCTATACATCAATATATAAATATTCTTCACAGTTGTTATCAGCAGTTTATGAATTGTACCTGTGTGTAATAGTATCTCTTTCTTTTAATGCCATTTTACAGAATTTAACTTTTTTAGATCAAAGAAAAATTTTCAGAATTTATCTTTTTTTTATATCAAACAAAAAATTGGGATGATTCCTGAACTTATCATTACCATCAGTTTAGTATACATGGCAACCTCAAATGAAAAGTTATTTAGTTATTTAAGAATTTACAAAACAAAGTAATACTATATGTTAATTCACTACTTACTCCATTTACTATTCCATTTTTTTTTCTAACTTCAGGTATATATATGTGATCCCTGTATTCAGTTGGAGTCTTGCTCTTTTCATAGTTTTTGCTTTCAACCTCATCCAACCTGTTGTCTCTATACTTACCCTTATCAATGCAAGCCTTTTCACTGTGGTTGTAAGTATCTTCATTTTATGCATTCATCAAACCAAATTAACTTGAAATAAAGAGAGAAAAATTTCTGAAGTTTGTAGCCAGAATGTTTGTTTCATTTAAAATACATTTTAACATGATAAAAAAATTACTCAGCAAAACTCTGCTTGCCTTTGCTAAAGATAGATAACTGTATTTGCTGGAATAGATACAGTATTTTATGAGAACTTAGTTAACTATCAATGGCTTTCAAATTCAATTTGCTAGACTCTGTACACAATACTGAGTTCAAAGATAGAATAGGTATTTAAATTCTGATTAATGAACTTTAAAGTTAAAAGATTAATGACCAATGAATTGAATATTATCTATAGACCCTAATTACAATAGAGAAACTGACTACTCAGTTTTGTCATCTCAAAATGCATTTAACATTGTAACTGTTGACATTTTTATGAAACATTTCTAATAGAATTTTATCATGAAAGTATTTTTACATGACTATGTTATGCTTTTCCTTTTTTAATTTTGTTTTCTTTTTAGGTGATTGTGACATTCTTTGTAACTTCAGAAGTGCAAGAAAATATTGAAAATAATTTTAATTATATTCAAGATTCTTTTCTTGTGAGCACAACTGCTTTAGGTAAGAAAAATATTTTAATATTCTGATGAAATTTGTGGAAGATACAGGCCTTCACCTTTTGTAGTGTTATATTATGAGTGTTCAGATTAGCTTGAAACTTCTGAAAATAAAAGAATTATTTTAAGAACTAGAAATATCAAAAATATACTATTTGATTGCAAATAAAGAAATTTCACTCAAATGAAACTCTTACATTTAGTTAAGAATTAAAATCCTTTGAAGAATGAGCTTTCAACCAAGATAAAATTTGGTTGTCAGGAACTTAGTGAGCCAATTCAAATATCTTATCAGTTAAGAGGTCTCCAGGATATAAAAATAAGAGCAACACAATGACAGCTGTTGCAAAACTAAGGACCATCTGGATAAACAAGAACATCTGCCTTAAATCAGAGATCAGACCATTGACTTCTCAATCTTTCTGTATGTCTGTGAGTCTTGGACATTAACAGCAGAATTACAGCAAAGAATACAAGCATTAGAAATTAGATGTTACAGAACCAATCTAGAAATGTCTTATATAGACTGCCACACAAATAAATGCAAGATTAATTCTTATAGAAAAATTTGATAAAATTAAAGTTTTTACTGGAAGATAATTTTCTCTAATAAAATTTACCAGGTTTTTTTGTGATTTTTAACTTTGTTTTTCACTGTGATTTTAAAGGTTCAATTAACATCTAAAATATTAAACATTAAAACTCATCATAAATAAAAAGTCTTTTTTTACAGGTTTAATGAAGTAAATGTATACATATTTTCATTCTTTTTATTAAACTGTTTTTTTTTATCATATATTGAGTTTCCTATGTTAAAATTTAACTTTTGTACAAACTTTTGTGTTAACTTTTGTACAAAGCTAGAAAGTGATTTCATGGTTGCTTTTATTTTACAGAAAAATTAAAGTTGTTTAATTTTGAGTTTTATTGCAGAATCCTTTAAGATTCTTTCTTTGCCTATTTTTTGCAGGTGGCAGTTTCTTTATTATGCCATTTTTATTTAAAAAGATTGAAAATGATGCCTCACAGGTATTTTCTTTTGTTTTTTCTTGATGTTAAATCTATGGCTATTATTGAATTAGAGTATTATTTAGATATTTACCATGCTTACTTGTGCACAGACTGGCCTCTTCTTCTTTTATGGCTCTCCACAACTTCTTATCTCTGGTGGCCCTTAGTGGCATTTCTCCCTTTGCCAAGCCTCCTTCTCTTCAATTCTTTTATTCTAAATTTTGCAGATGATAGTTTCTTAGTAATGCCATTTTTATTTAAGAAAATGGAAAATGATTCCTAACAGGTATTTTCTTTTGTTTTTAGCTTTATGGAAGATCTATGGCTATTATTGAATTAGTGAATTATTTACCTATGTGATATTTTAGATATTGACTCTGCTTAGTTTTGTACAAAGCCTGGCTACCTATGCACATTTTATGCTTACCAAACTGCAGGCATACACATTAAACAGCAATGATTTTCAGGTAAATGTCATGAACAACTTGTATTCTCCAATTATTGTTTTATTTATTTTTTAAAACATTTTCTTCTAGTCCATTCTTTAGTCTTTTTTAGATGAATATATAATGTTGTGTGGATTGGGTTACATTGTCATAACAGCTGTTGTTCATTCAAACATTTTTCTATCTACATTCTTTGCAGGGTGGAAAATGATAACTTGATTTTGCATCAAAACTATTATTATCCTTTATTTTTTAAAAAAATTCAATTTATTTATCTTTACTTTAGCTTCATCAATTGCCAAAAAGACTCATTTTTCTATGATCTTGTGCAAATCTTTTATTTATCTACTCTTCTATTTACCATTTCTACTTTATTTTTCTTAACTGATCTAAAATTGCCTGTGATAATTGTGAATGTGGGATCCATCATTTGAATAATAACATCAGTCTTCATTCTGCTAAAGAATAAAGTTTTTATGCTGATTGAATTATAATGAGGGAGACTTGCACAACCCTTACCCTTCTTTCATTTCCACCATTACAGACTATCAGTGAGAAAATCAGTCATAAGATTACAAAGTACAGGGAGGTTTAAATTCATGCCTGTGTTCCTAAGCTTTGCTTTAAATTTAAACTCACTTCATTTACCAAGTTAATCCATTCATTCCCTTAATTTCATTCCTTCATTTTTCATTATTCAAGCAAAGTCAATCTTGACTAATATCCCCATTCTTGATTTAATCAGTATTTTTTTTATAAAACTATTTTTTTTTCTTATCTTCTGTGTTTGGCATTCATTTTCAGATTCAAAAGTATCGATTTGCAGTTTTAATGGGTCTTGTCACTTGTACATTTGTGAATATTTTTTGGTAAGTTATTAGGTAAAATATGCAGGTATGTTTATTCTTTATCAAGTATATTTTTATCTATATAAAAATATATCTTTGTATTTGTGTCTGCTTTCTGTGATATTGCCAAGAATTCATGTGATTTGTTAACTTAGAAGGAATATTAAATATTTCCTTTAAATTGAGTAGTTTAAATATTTTATGCTTACAGTTGTAATAGTAAATTGTTTATTTGTTAACAATGGTATCAATTAAATCCAGAAAATGGCTAACATTATCAGTTGTAATAGGGGACAAGGTCATTTTTTAATTGAAAACTAGAAAGATACACATGTGTTGCTTAAATTAATAAAATCAATGCAGAATTATATTCCAAATATTTGAAATAAAATTTCATGTGTTTTTTATCAGATTAATGCATGGAACAGTTTCAAATAATTTTGCAAACAATTTAAAAAAATGTAGATATGTAAATATGTTTGCATATATGTGATTACAGACAAAGACTAGTAAATCGAACAAAGGGTCATATACCACATTCTATTAATTTGCTCCAGAAAACATTCCATCACCAAAGAGCTTGATGATATTCAGGATCTACCAATTCTGCAAAACCATTGATTCTCTGGGTTGTAGAAAAGCACCATTTAAAGATGGCATGCTGCCAGAGATCATCAAATACAGTAAGGCAACCTTACTGAAAACCACTCCATAGTCTCTTGAACCTCTGCTGGAGAGAAGGCAAGGTTCATCAGGACAAATGCAATGCCAAGAAAATTAACCTGTATGAGACTAAAGATAACAAGAATAACTACTGGAGTATCTCCCTGTTAATCAATATTGGAAAATTCTTCGCCCAAGTCCTTGCTGATCACATCTACTCAGAATCCCAGTGTGAATTTGGGACTAACAGATCCACAATTGTCATAATCTTCTCTCTACATCGACTCTTGGAATGAAAAAGAAATGTCATCAACAACAGATACATTGACTTCATTCATCTCAAAGGCAGCAGTAAAGGTCTGTTCCAGTTACTAAGGAAAATTGGCTGTTCCCCCACAGTTGTTGTGCATCATCACTTCCTTTCACAAGAACATATAGGGAGTAGTCAGCTATGATGATGAAATTTCCCGATTCAGAGCAAATATAAAATAAGGATGTGTTTTAGTTTTGACTTTCTTTGGCATCTTTTCCATGATGTTGAGCTTTGCATTTAGACAATCCAAAGAAGGGGTCATACTTATACACAAGAAGCAATAGTAAACTGTTCAATTTGGTCCACCTGTAGACAAAGACTAAGGTACACATAATCCTCATCAAAGAAATGCTGTTTGCTGATGATACTAATCCCATCACGCACACTAAATATGACTTACAACTGATTAGTCAATTAAACCATGACTGTAAGGTATTCAGGCTGACTATAAACATGAAAAATCAAATGTCATCTGTCAGGATGTTCTTGTATTTCCATCAATGGCCATACACCAAAAGACATCAGGGGGCATCATCCAGCTCACCCCCACCCCTGCACTACATTTCAAGAGAGGCCAAACCTCACAGGTATCAACCATGGTAGCTGGGAACAGTTCACAGACAACTACAGTGACTGGCACCATGTTGTACAAGGAAGAATCATGAAGAGTGAGAAAAAGAGGAAGCAACAGTTTTTCAGTCAGAAGACAATGCAGGAAGTAAAAAGACCAATCTCAGACCTTTCATATTTCATATTTCAGTTTCATCTGAGAAGAAACTGTCATACAAAGATAAGACTGCTAAGCCACTTTTTGGCCTTCTTTCAGATAAACAATATGATTTTCACTTCTCTTGGTCAATTGCTGATGTATCAAGCTTTAGATAAAAATGGTGAAGTTTGGGCTGTTGGTTTAGAATTCTCAAAGGCATTTGACAGAGTTTGGTATACTGGCATGCTTCACAAGTTGAAAGGTTATGCTATTGCTGGACAAATTTTTTAACTTATTCTTATCAAACTGCAGAATAAAATTTGTCCTGAATAGCCACTCTTCTAGACCTTTTTTCATTAATGCAGATGATCCCAGGTCCCTATCATTGGACATACATTGTTCCTAATTTTCCTCAATGACCTTCCTGATAGCTTCAGCTCTCAACTCAGTGTCTATGCTGATGTCACAACTATTTACTCCTGTCTTAATAGTAAGTTTGATTGGTTTGATAATTCACATTGACAGCTGATCTCAAAAGTGATCTAAAATCTACTGTTAACTGGGACAAGGAATGGCTTGTCAATTTTAGTGCCTCTAAAACAAAATGGCTCTCTTTTAATCATCTGAATGACTCCTTTCTGTTTTTCATCAGCATGGCTGATGCTAAAACCTCTAGGAGAGTGGCTCAGACTAATGTTTTCTGTTGATATGAAGTGGAAAGATTATATTGAACCAATTGCTAGGTCTGCTGCTGGGAAAATTGATTAATTCTATCATGCTAGACAATTTTTCTCTCCAGAATCTATCTTACATGTTTATAAGTCTAGCATTCATGCTTGCTTTGAATATTGCAGCAACATCTAATCTGGCGCTCCTGCTATATAATTAGAGATTCTTCATAAAATCTAAAAAAGAATTTGCAATGTTGTTATCCTAACTTGGCATCCCAGCTTCAGTCACTTTCCCACTACTGCAATGTAGCTTCCCTGTGCCTTTTCTAGAAATATTTTCACGATAATTGTTCTGATGAACTTATCTCTATGGTACCTAGACTTTATGAATTTAAGTGCAATACTAGATTGGCAACAATGACACATCATTTTAAAATTGAATTGGCTAAATATAAGTTCTTTGCTAACAATTTATTTACTTATACTTCTTGCCTGTGGAACTTTCTTCTGACTTTTTTGATTTTAACCAAATTTGATTTTTAAAAATTTAAATCCAATGTCACTTGTTATTTACTGTCTTCTTGGTTCCTCTTCTTTTATTGTTCTCACTCTTTAATAATGTTTCCTTTTCTTATTTCTTTACACTCAGTAACCCCTCTGCCTTGTGTCTTAGTGACTTTATTGCCTTACTTGGGGTGAAATAATAAAAAAAATTTAAGAAAACCAAGATATACACATCAACCTCCATTTATCTGTAACTAAAAAAAAACATGTTTCTTTAGTGTAAAGAAAAATAAATTGGTGATGTTCAATAGCAGAGGCTCTACTGAATGCAGGATTATTTTCTAGATTATTCACTGAAAATTATTTTCTAGATTATTATTTTCTAGATTATTCACTGAGAGAAAATTTTAAAATATCAGGATTTCAAAATTTCTTTCCTTTTGGTGCATTATATCAAGAAGAACTGCATGATCCATAGAAAATGAAGTTTTTTAGAAGTAGAAAAATTGTGATTTTGCTTAAGAATCAGTTGGATTTTCTTTCTTTTGGGGGGAGAGGATATTAAAGAGAATAAATGTCACTAATATATTACTTGATATAGCATTGGGTTTTATATAACTATCTTCAATCTAAAAGTTATACCTGTAAGTTGTAGTTGATTCTCTCCTGACTATTTGCATTTTTCAGGTGTTGGGCTGTGATTGAAATTGTACCCCAACACTGTACACCAATGATTAAAACTAACCAGTCTTCTCATTCTCCAATTCTATGCAACTCACTGGAAAGGTAAAACATAAAAAACAATTTATATTTTCTCAAATTTCCTAAGATTTTTTTCTATTCAAAATAAAAATGACTGAAAATTCAAATTCAAAATTTAAAAATATAAAATACAATTTTTTTCTTTTTCTTTAGTGCAAATGAAAATGGAGAAATCTCAACAGAGCCATTAACAAGAGTAAGTTTTTTCTTTCTTTTTTAGTATCTTGTATATTATTGTCAGATTATATATATATATATATATATATATATATGTGTGTAGTAGTAGTAGTAGTAGTAAGCAGTTGGTAACTGAAAGAAAATGTTACTTCAGTTTTTATTTCAAGGTATGTAGTGAGTAAATTCTTTACCATAAATGAAACCAAATTAAGTTTATTTATTTTAAACAATTTTTAAATAAATAAATTAATAAACATGAAAATTAATATAAAAAATCAAAATAAATTTTAAAAAGTCATTCCAAATCACTGGTGTTCATTTTTTTGTTTAATTTTAATTTGTTTTCTGATTTCTCTTCCTTTTCAGATTATCTTTTATCTTTATTGAAGATTTTCATGAGGACCAATTGATTAGTATCTTCTCTCAACCATTATGACAACATTACTGGTGTTGTTTAAAAATTATTCTATTCCCATCATAGTTGTCAAAGTTGGTGACCATATAAATGTCAAGTAATCTACATTAGGATCCTTATACAAGTTCCACTCACTGTTTCTACTCTGAATTTTTCTCTTTTTCATTATTATTATTGTTTACTTTCAAAAGTTTGGTTATTTACTGATGCATGAATCCACTGACATTATCTCATGCAACTCACACCTAATAAAAATTAGAATTCTCATTTTCCTAATGAATTTCTATAAAATCTTGATGAGAAAAACTATTAATATTGTTTGCCTCTAATGTAATGGATATTAATTTTGTTTAATAATACATGAATACACTGATAGTGTCTCACAACACAAATATCTTATATAGAGATACACATAGGTAGAAGAATTAGAAAAACCAAAGAATATATGAATGTTTTAACATATTTTTATCTGTAAATGATGTGTTAGCTAGGAGTACTGTAATCAATATGCATGTCCACTATTATTTTATTTTGCAAAAAATATTTGTGAAAATGACGTGAATAAAATTCTGGTGTTGTAAAAATGAATTCATTATTACCAAATTTGAATTCTGCTTTATTACTAACCAAATTGATTTGTGTTGATTTTTCTTTACAAAATCTAAACTTGTTCTATTTTATTTCTCCCTGTCAGATCATTTACCACAAAAATCTGTCTTTCTTTTGGGTGTCAAAAGTAATTGAAGTGTTTATAATGATAAGCACTACTGTCTCCAACCTGATAATTGGTACAACAATGCATCATACAAGTAAGCAAGCAAGCCACCAAACTTGTTCAAATCTATACTTTCTTCTTCATTCATTGTTACTGCTCCCCATTGTCAAACAGCAGCAAATGTTATTTGACTTTTATACACATAAAAATGGCTTCATTTCCTACTTTTTACTTTTTAGTTTTTACTTTTACTTCTATATTTTAATTCATTTTTTTCCTTATATATTTTCTTTTATAATTGCATTTCATTCTTTTCTCCATTCTTTTTGCTAATTTTTATTTATTTTATTCAGTTTGTGGGTTTGTTGAATCTAAATTACCAACCTGCTCTTTGTCAAAATGTACAGCAGGGTCCAGAAACAATGATGATACTCAAAAAAAGTATGTTATTCTTCTTTTGTTTTTTTCACTCTCATTATAAATTCTCTCATAGAAATTATACCAAAGACCAAAATCCAAGTAAATAGTGTTAAACTACATTTAAAATTCTGATCCCATTAAGAATTACCTGCTTCTATTCACCCCCTCACAATCACGATCTGGCTTAATGAAATTTTCTTTTATTGAAATTACAAAACTATGAAATGTTTAAAAATTCTTAATATTTTGGAATGGTTATTTGTTAATTATATTTTATAGCATAAAAGTGATATCAGAAATCTTGATGAAATAGAAAATTATCCAAATCACTTCAATGTCCTCAAAATATAAAAAATAAATAAGTAAATGATAATAATAATGATGATAATTCACTTCACTTAGGGTTTATGATGCTGTTAAAATATTGATTGCAAATTTCTTCACCTCACCTGCAGTCATGGTCAAGGGGTTAATATATATATATATATATATATATATATATATATATATAATGAAAGTAGAGACTTTAGAAATGGTAATATTTTATTTCACAAGGCCAATTAATCGATCTTGTTTCATCAGACTAAATGGTTTCACAAACAAATGAATTCAAAATTCATCCAGTCACAAGCGAAAAAAGAAATTTTCAAACATAAGATGTGTTTTAAAATAAAGTTTGAACTCTTTACAGTGGATGTAAGAAGTAAGGTAGAGAGGATATTGAGAAAATATATTCAAAAAGGAACAAAGGAAAGAGAAAGGAAGGAGGATAAAAACAAGAAAGAATAGGAAAAAAGATGATTCGGAATTGGCAAGCATCAGGGTTTCAAATTGAATATATTCATAAGTTGTCTGTTCAATGCATGTTGTTACTTTACAGCATCACTATACCCATGTGATATTTTAAAAATGATAAGAAAGATCATTTTAAGTGAATAAAAATAAAATTATGAAGATACACATGAGGATACATACATACCTATACATATACAAAAATACATACACACATATATGTGTATAAATATACACATACAAAAACAGTATACACATATGCGCACCTGAACTGGCGCCCACCGTCTCTAAACTATATATCTACTGCCTCAAGGGATCTTGTTTTCCTGACTGATGGAAGTCCTCATTGATTGTTCCTGTCTTTAAGAACTCTGGCAACCCCTCTCACCCTTCTATTAGGTTGGTGCAAAAATAATGACGGTTTTTGACGTTAAAAAATACGTCAAAACCGTCATTATTTTTGCACCAACCTAATAATTACCATCCTATCAGTCTCCTACCCCTCTTTGGCAAAGTCTTCAAAGACCTAATCAATGCTGAAGTAGTTAACCACCTTACATTCCATGATCCGCTCTCAGACAAGCAATATGGCTTCCACTTTGCCCGATCTACAGCTGATGTGATTATGGCCATCACTGAAACTGTCTACCAAGCTCTTCAAAATAATGGAGTAGCTCATGCCATGACCCTAGACATCTCCAAAGCGTTTGATAGGGTTTGGCATGTCGGCCTTCTTCACAAGCTCTGGGGTTATGGTATTACAGGTCAATTGTTTGACCTAATACAATCATTCCAGTCAAACCATGAATTGAAGGTCGTTCTCAACGGATTCTCCTCCAGTTCCTATCCCACAAACACAGGTGTTCCTCAAGGCTCCATCCTGGATCCAGAGGTGGATATGCAATATAATTGGCCCTGATCTGGCATCTCATCTACAGTCACTCTCTCACAGACATGCCGTCGCCTCTCTCTGTCTTTTTTACAAATACTTTCATGGTAATTGCTCCGAGGAGCTACATTCACTGGTTCCCAGATTTCATGAATTCAAGTACCCTACGAGGCTGGCATCCCGCTCTCACCCTTTCACTGTTGAAACTATTAAATGTAGCTGTCTCTTTTACTCTCACACCTCTTGCCTGTGGAAACACCCTTCTCCATTCCTGTTTCCCTGAGAGCTATAATCTCCAACTATTCAAATGTAATGTCAATTGACATCTCCAGTTGCTTTGATCTATCCACTATCCTTCTCCTCATCCTTTCCTCTATCATTCCTATCTGATCTTGCTCCAAATCTTCTGTAACGCCTTGCATCCTAGTGGCTTCCCACCTTGCTTGGGGTGAAAGACTTAAAAACAAAAAATATATATATATATACACATATACATGTATATATACATATAAATAAATACATATATACACATATACACATACAAACACATACAAACACATACACATGTGTATACATATATATATTTTATATTTTTATATATATATATATATATATATATATATATATATATATATATATATATATATATATAATTTTTATTTTTATATATTTTATATATATATAATTTTATATATATATTATTTTATTTTTATATATTTTATATATATATATATAAGACAATATATAATGAATGTATATCGAGATGAAAAACTAATTCTATGTCTTCATTTATATACATATATAAGCCCTCTATATCCTCTCCACCTTACTTCTCACATCCATTGAAAAGAGGTCAACCTTCTGGCTTTTAACCACAACTGTTTCCTATATTACTCTCTAAACATACATATCTCTTTCTCTTTTTCCACTTTTCTCTTTCTCTCTTTTTCCCTTCCCCAATATTAAAACTTCATTTTAAAACACATCTTATGTTTGAAAATTCCTTTTCTTGCTTGTGCCTGGATGAATTTTAAATCTATTTATTTGTGAAAGCATTTGATCTGATGAGACAAGATCGATTAATTGGTCTTGTGAAATAAAATATTACCATGGGTTTCTAAAGTCTCCACTTTCATCGTTATCATTTGCTCTGTCCTTACATTGAGCTCTCTTTGGATTTATATCCTCTTTGGAATTATCCATACGAATTATCAAACAATAATATTATTATTTATATTATTCATATATATATATATATATATATATATATATATATATATATATATATATATATATAATTTTTTTTACTAATATGATTTGCATAGGACTAATTTTAAAAGCTGAATCACTATTCCCTTTTCAGAAAAATAACATTTTTTGTTAAATAACTGTACTAAAATAGTTAATTTATTTTCATTTTTAAAAATTTATTTTAAGATGTGCTTCAAATTTTCTCTCATTGATATTATTTGGAATAGCATTTATAATTGCTATGTGGAACCCAAAGGTAAGTGAATAAATTTTTAATAAAAGGAAAAAAACCTGTTTTTATTTATAATTAAATCTTTTGATTCTTAACAACCAATTCCTAGAACATAAATTCTGTATCACAATTCTGAAGTAATATTTTAAAGTTTTTGCTTTCTTTCAATTAAAAAATGGTCATTCAACACGATGAAAACTTTCTCCCCTGTTGAAATCTTGTACAAGATTAGAACCATCTTAATATCAAGACACTGAACTGTTTGTCCAGTCTTACTTCATATATTAATCAAAGATGATCTTACTATTTTTTTTTTTACTTTTATTTGCTTTATAAGATTGCATTGTTCAGTTATAATTTTTTGTGATATTTTATGACTTTTTACACTATTTACATCATTCAGACTGTTGTCCTCATTTTTATTGCTATAATATTATTTGGCTGTTGTACACTCTGGCCTTCTTCAGATGGATATATGTTTGACACATGGCCTAGTGGATAAAAGAGTGACTTGACCCAAAGAGTTTTGAATTCAATACCAGAGCAGAGGGAACAAAGATTTGGAGAGAAGTAACTGAAACTAAGACAGCCAGAAAAGACATGGCATGTGCAATTAAAACAATCTAAGTGTTCAGTTTGAAATTCTAATGTATACCACCTGAAAATGCTAGAGTGTACAATGGCCAAAACAATGGGAATAAAGATGAGAACAACATTTCAAACAATTCAAATAGTGTAAATAGTTACAATACCTCATCTCATAAATATAGTCAGATTTTATGACTTGATTTTATATTTAATATTATTTAATCAAATAATGCCAAATATGTTGTTAAAACATTTTGTAAATCTTTTGTTAAAATAATACTACTTTTGCTGGGAATCTACATAAAAAGTGACTTCCTAATTTTTTCTGATAATCAACTGAAAAACCTTTTAAAAAACAGAAATAGATTTTTAAAATTTGTTCCTTACCATTTGAAAAGCAGAAATAGAAAATTAAAACAATCATGTTTATTAAGATTCCAAGTAGATTTTGAATTTGCTTATATTATTTAAGTTATACTGATTATTTCTTTACAGGGATTTCTTGATGTGATTGAGAAATTTACATCTTTTGCTATAAACAGTGTGAATTTTTTAGTTTCTATTATGTTTATGGCCACAAGATACAAAGAAAACAAGTAAGTATAGAAACAGTTCAATCTTTGACACCCTTTCTCTTTAATCTCTTTATGGAAAAAATAACAACAAAAAATTATTTTGTTATTAGGCACATGAGAAAAGAAAGTACCCTTACTTGGTGTGATATTGAACAGAAAGAATTTAATTAGTTTGTTAACACAAAGTACAGAAACCCACTGCTAACCTCATGGTCACCAAATTTTGTTACTAGGTCAGGGGTCGTGTTTTGAATAAAAACTGAAAGTGTTGAGAAAAAAGACAAACAGAAAACAAAACAAGACAGAAAATCTTTTGTATAGAGAAAAATTCAAGAAATGTTCTTAAGAGTCTCTGTAAATAATGAAGTAAAAGTTGAGCTTATTCTGCTGAAGAATTAGTGAGTGGAGTGTACTGTCTACACTGTGTGCATCCACTGAAATGAGTGCTAACGTTAGCATCCCTTCTCAATGTTGACCTACGGTGAAAAAGAACTAGGTTTCTTCAATTTATACCTCAGAATTTTTTCTTTTTACTAATGTCAAAAAGTCTGAAAAGGACAACTGTTCATAACAGTTTTTTTCTGCATACATGTCAAGTGAAAACTCTTAGCATCTGCTACAACAATGGATTTAACTGGAAATGAAAAAAGAGTATAAAGGCTTACTCAAAATATTCTTTTGAGCATACAATTAAAATTAAGTTGAGTAAAGAAAAATGTTCATTCAAATTATAGGAATTACAGTTAATAATGTTAAAAATGTCCTTTGTAAGGGATACATTGAGAAAATTCATACCTAGTTGTCAATATTTTGACTGGTCAGAAGTGAGTTTTAGTAGCAGTGAAGAATCTTGTTGGTGAAGAAGGCTAAATGAAGAATTTTTGAGAAACAATGTGAGAAAGTCTTAGTCTTTGAAGCCCAAGATTTTCAGAGTAAATTGTTAGTTTTTAGTTTTGATTATGATGTTTGGAGAGTTTGGTTGGTCACTTGGTGTTTTTGAATTTACTTCTTAGTTGAAAATTTTAATTGTTAACTTTGTCTCCATGTCTGTGTAACCATCCATTAGTGAAATGTTGACATTTTTATTTAGGTCACTCAGTTATCTTTTCAAATTACCTAAGGTGTGAAATCTGTTCTTCTGCTTGGTGAAAAATAATTCAAAGGCAGAATATTCCTTCACTGTCCTTTTATTCCAGAATATTTGATTTATATTGTCCTGAGCCAGACATAGCACCATTATAAATAGGTTCTAAATCAAGGCTTATCCAGAAAAGTCCCACCCAAACACTTCATTCATTAATAACACTTTCTCTTTTAGGTAGTGGTAAGGTGCATAGGGTTGCATTTTTCACAATAATTTTTATATCTTCTCTGTTTTATAAACTAACATTTTATAAACTAAATTTGTTGACACATGCAATTTTCTGTATTATTTTAGATCCATGAAAAGTAATAATTATTTTTTTATACTTGTTCGTAATGCAAACCCACCACATTTTATGCTTTACAAATATTTAAATCAGAAAAACTTATTTGGCAAATGCAAAAATGTTAAAATGTAATATGTAATGTATATTTTAATATTTTAGCAAGCACAATTTTGATTCTTAAAAACAATTCCTGCATGAAAATAAGAAGAACAACAAACATAAAGAAATAATGAGGGACATCATCTTTTCATTACTTTTACTCCTGAAACATAAAATAGTTATAAACATTTAGTTATTTTATTTGTGAATAAACAAAATTTATTATAAAACATTTCTCTGGTGAAGCATTTAAAGTATAACACTTCAAAATTGAATAATTTTACTTGTGATTTGAATGCAAAAGTTAAACATGTCCTGTTTAGAAGAAAAACAACTTTTGCTCAAATCAGAAAACTTAATCTCATCC
The DNA here is from genome assembly GCA_963932145.1 of Acanthosepion lycidas. Taxonomy (NCBI): domain Eukaryota; kingdom Metazoa; phylum Mollusca; class Cephalopoda; order Sepiida; family Sepiidae; genus Acanthosepion; species Acanthosepion lycidas. The sequence continues at coordinate 41,127,572 of OZ010584.1, forward strand.
TGAACTAGTTTTACATAACAATACAATTGCTGTACACAAATCAAATGTAAAGTGTCAATTCCTAAATTATTGATTGATTTTTAAACTTGTACATTCTACTTTAAATCTTGCTGAATTTTATAAAGAAATAATATATGGAGAAAAAACACCCCTTCCGAAAAAACACTTTCAGACAAAGATGTTGTAGAGAAAATGCACATTTACCTAAGACTTGCATGGAGTCACATTATTAAAACACCTAGTGAATGAATATGCTATTGGAGTAATTAGATTATTAAACCTTCTTCAATTTTAAGTGCCCTAAAAGTATAAAAAATATGAAAAAAGAAAATCTAAATAAAAAAATTTAAGCACTAATAGAAAGATGCAAGATCTCAAATGTTAATACTAACAAGATTTGTTTCATTGTGTTTGGTAAAACCACAAATGTTTCTAAGCCATTTGTCCAGTAAATATCATTAATAAAATAAATTTGTAGAAAATGTTGCTCTCTATGATAATTATTGAAAGTTGCATGTTTGTGTTTTTTAATAAAACTTTAAGTGTATTTATTATGCCAAAATTATTTTCCACCCTTTGGGATTTGGTTCTCATCAAATAATTGACTTTCTCTACCCAATAAAGTCCCACTAAAGTCAATGCTAATCTAAACAATAAAATGTTTGTAATCTTTTCTAATTCTTACTTATGCTTTTTACAAATTGTTTTTTGCAGCAAATTGAAGATTCCTCTTCCCTTACCAAACATGGTGATGCCTTTCATCTTTCTTCTTCCTTTGTATTTTGTATTTGCCATTGGCTATGATATTTATTTCTCAGTTATGTTTTACATGCATCATGAAACAGACAAGTCACATCTACCTGAACTTCAACATTTGCATCACAACTCCTCTCTTTTGAATGTTACTTCACCTCTTCATGTTAATGCAACATCCTAATAAATGAAATTTAAAAGAAGGAACAATGACTTTTTATGTTATTATATAAGGATGTGTATTTGATTTGCTGGTAACATTGGTTCTTGCTTCTTTACTGAAATATTTATCTATTTCTGGAATGGGAAACTGAAGACCGTTTGCTAATATCAAGTGTTGCAAGCAGAATCTACTGTTTATTGGAAAGTAATCATCGTAAGATTGTTGAAGAAATTCAAGTTCCGATGAAAAGACTTGTACTCTCAGAAACAAAAAAATACTTTCTTTTCTTGTCTCTTCATTATGTGGTTGTGGAACTTTGAATTGATTTTTTTATGATTTGATGCTTAAATTTGTTTTACTGCTCAATTTATGGAGACAGATTTGTTCTTGGTGAATATAATCAATAATCTAGTAATTTTCTTTTAAAATGACTATTACTAGTGAAATCTATTAATATATACAGGGTGCAATGGGTAAATTATCACCATTTTATATTTAAAATTTTGCAGATGTGCAGTGTTTGTTTTTGATGCTTTTGACTACAGTGAATTGGGCACTATCTGTGAGAAAAAGAGCACCATGATGCAATTCACTCCACTAGAAATTTGGAAACAGCATGCTGTACTGCTTGACATTCATACTGAAAGCTCTAATATAAATATTTCAGTCTATTTGGGTGTCAATCTGAGGACAGTGCAGAAGATTCAGAAAAAGTTGGATGATATATCCAGTCAACATCATGGTGCTTGGAGTGATCATAAGTGATGGTGACGTTATGCCTCCATTTATCTTCCCACAGGGCCTCACACTCTACACAGAGGCCTACATCAAGTGCCTTGAGGAAGGAGTGCTACTTTGGGTCAAGAGGGTGGGTGCTGGAAGACCCTATGTCTGACAACTGGACTCTGCACCATGCCACACAATCAGGAGAACCCAATCATGTCTGTGTGACAATTTCTGTGACCACATTACCCTTTACATTTGGCCACCTAACTCCCCAGAATGCAGCCTCAAGAGACCAACAAAACTCCTTTTAATATCAAAGATGAACTGAAGGCAAAGATTATGACAGCATTCACCAACTTAAACAAGGAGACCATCCAGAAGAGTTGCAGGAGATTCCAAAGTCATCTGGAGAACATGGTTGAAACCAATGTCGATTTTATTGAATAAATTTACTCTTTACCATTTCAAGATATTTTTATGCAATTTTGGTAAATATATCTGTTAAAATGAGATATCAGTATTATTTTCATTTTTGCATAATTTATATAACAGTATACCCTGTACATACACATACACACACACACACATATATATATATAAGGTCAACATTGAGTATATGTGTGAAATAGCTCAGTTAAAGAATATTAATCTTGAGTGATGTGACTTTCTGGAGACAGTTTTGCTCTTGACACAAATCTGTCAATAATATGGTCATTTTCTTTTAAAATTACCCATCATGCCTTTGACAAAAATTTCAAAACAATACTTGACTAATTATGAGGAGCACTGTATCTTTTTATATAAAAATTAAAATTTCTTTTCCAACATCTGAGATATCAGTAGTGAGTTTATTTTAATTGTTGACAATGTTTCTAATTTGTTGAAAGTTGAACATGGAAGATATAAAACACTTCTTGTAACCCACATTATTATATGTTTTTGCAAACTTCACCCACATCATTTATAATTTTGGAAATTAAGAACATTTTTAACTTGAGGCAAATAGAAAGAAAACTAGTAGAAAATAGTTTTCATATTCATATGATTTCTATTATCAATTGGCATGTCTCCATAAATTAAAAATAGATTTATTAATAAATGTAGTTTTTATCATTGATATTTTAAAACCCAACAATAGGACAAGTCAAAATTAATTTATTTCTATTTTAAATAAATCTTCTAATTAAAAGTATTTCTTTGTTAAGTAATATTTTTATTGATATGAGCTTGGCTTTCTTTTAAATGACACACCCAATTTCAAATCTACTATTTGATATACTTCTGATCATCAGCAGGACACTGGTGAAAGGTGCCTGTTTTGAAATTCGTCTGGTCAATTTTTGCTTTGGACCTAAACATACTGCACTACACTACTGGGAAGAAATATTCCATTTCATTGCAAATCATGAAAAACTTTGAAGTCATTGTTAAAACACTAAATAATCACATAAAATTAAGAACACTGAATTTTTGAATTCCATGAAATGGTAGCCAACCTTTTTTGCCTTATATTGAAAGTATTTATGTTCATAGTGGGGATAGTTGGTTCCGGACTACCTTTCTCAACAACTGCATGCTACCACTGAAGACAAATGCAGATAACATATTGTTTCTGGAAACAAAACAAAACAGGCTAATTTTACAAAATCTCTTCATTAAAAAGTTCCATTTTCTGATCTTTCTTTCAGCCATGTCGTAGGACTTGTAAATTTAACATTGTTTATAAATGAAAACAGAAACTTACTTCATCCATTCCATCAGTTTAACAATATTAAGATGCCAAAATTCTTTCTAATCTTCTATTTCTCTGTAGATATTAGGTAAAAACTGAGAGAGAAAGCAATAACTGTAGTCAAATTTATTGAGAAAAAAAGCATCAAAGTCTGGAGTGTAAAAAGCAGATTAATTTTAGTCAGGTAAGTCAAAAGATACTTATTGTAGTGTGTATTAGGGTAAAAGTTTCATTAAATACCATTCAGCACAAACTGTAAAATTTAGAAAGAATAAAAGATTTCAAAAAGTAAATAAATATAAACATGCACTTGCATATTGCTATTATTACCTGCATATGTATATTTTTATAGATATCATTCAGCACATCAGAGTACAAATACTTTTATTAACCATAGTATTTAGACATAGGTATGTACATTATAAATGTTTATTTGTAAAAATTTCAGATAGTTTCTATCTGAAAAAGAACAAAATGGTTAAGTTTTCCTTTTGTCTTTATTCAGAAACATATATATATATATATATATATATACATATATACATATATATATATATATATATATATTCATCATTAACTGCCCCCATCCACATTTTGGTAAAGAATGATGGCACAGAGGTGAGAAAAAACACATCAGTTCTCCATTTTATAGATTTTGCCACAGGTTGCCTGCAAACATACGTACCACCTTCCACATATGAAAAATCAATATCTTCATGGCTTATTCCACCCAGTAAAATATGCAACTCCAAAACTAATTTCCAAATAATTTGCCTAGCCATACATATCTATATGTATGTATGCAATGTTAAAACCTTAAAATAAACAGGTGCATTAAGACTCACTCAATTATAGCCACCAGATGGCCAATCCACTCACCTGCACGTAGATATACAGTGACTATTATCAGAAACAAATGGATATAATTTCCTGTTAACAATTATTGATAGGTTAACAAGATGACCAACTGCTTCTTCCTTTTCAATACAAATGCAGAAGGATGTGTATCTATGTTTTATAAACTATGCAAAGGCATTCAATAATGTATGCCACAAAGATCTGTTGAAACTGCTCAGCAATCTCAATACATTTGGGAAAGATATCAAAATAATCAAGAACCTATACTGATAGCAAACAGCATATATATGCATAGGGAATGACTTCAGTGAATATATGAAAATACAAATTGGTGTAAGGCAAGGATGCGTCTTCTCACCTGACCTGTTCAACCTATACAGCAAAGCAATTCTGAGAGTATTGGAAACCCTCCTGAGATTTAGCATTAGTAACCACAGTCTTAACAGCATAAGATATGCAAATACTAATATATGCAAGTACTAATAGCAAACACAGAAAAGAAATTACAAAATCTCTTACAGAAGGTAGTGATGGAGAGTGAGAAGAAGACTGAACGCATGGACATCAGTAAGAGGATGAGCTCAAAATGAGATTTGCAGGATGGGAACACTAGAATCAAGCAGATGCAGAAGTTTAAATATCTGGGAAGTGTGACACTGAGATCCATAGACGTATTGGGATAGCCAAGGACGCATTCCAAAAGCTGGGCAGAGTATTGCAAGATAGGAGGATTTTTTTGGTAACAAAGAAAAGAATACTGAGCTGTTACATGGCATCTGTTATTCTTTACAGCAGCAAATGTTGGACAATTTCCTCAACGATGAAGAAGAGACTGGCGGTGACAGAGATGTGGTTTTATAGAAGGAGAATGCTAAGGATATCATGGACTAAGCGTGTAAGCAATGATGAGGTCTTAGAGAGGATGCAAACAAGTACTGTTTTGGTAGGGTCTCTTGGGTGAACAAGTATGATGTTGGAAGACCTGAAACTTGTCATGACCCCAAGTCATAACATCACTGACAAGGTGATCCTTAGCACTCGTTGGAGTGTTTTCATGTCAAATTAAGAATCAGAAAGATGCAGTTGAATTTCTAGGACACATAATGAAGAAAGAGGGCTTATAGAATTTAATATTCAAAGGACATATTGAAGGAAAGAGGGAGAGGGGAAAGCAGCAAATAACCTACTTAATGAACTTGTGTAAATATTTGGCAGAATAGGGATTAGTAGCTAAAAGACAAATCTTACTAAGAGTTACAAAGGACAGGAAGTTTTGGAGAGCCATGATCACCCACATTCTGAAGGGATACAGCACATAGAAGAAAATGTAAATTATATAACCCAATTCCATATTCCATGCCAACAAGCATTATGCTACACATATCCAACACAATAGTATCAAAAGCGTCACTCTGATGAAAAAAGGTTGTCAATCATCACACTGGAAGGGTTAAAGGATAGCTTGATAGCTATACCGAGAGAGATGTGACGCTGGAAGAGTTAAGCGATAGCCTGATAAATATAACAAGAGATGAGGCAGGATTTTATTAAAATTCAAAGAGTTTGTGTTCTTCTCTGAATAAATCATAGAAAGTGAATTGGGCTGGCTTGAAGTAAAACGGCTTTATTATTTTGAGGAACCTAACTGAAAAAGCCATCTGGATAACTTAAACCTGCGAGGAATGTGGAGAGGTGGTGTAGGAACATTTGTTCCAGACGTCGGACGAGAGACGACTGCTTCACCTGATCTTATGTGACTTCTTTCCTAAAGAAACATTTGACTTAAGTTGTTCTAGTCATAACGGGCACAATGTCACGAAATATACAAATAGGAAAGGACCGATAACTCTGCATGACGAATATATTTCCACATGAAGAATATTCCTGTCTGAAGAAGCGATAATTTATATTTTATTTATTTTTATTTATTTATTTATACCTTTTAAAATTTTCTTTCCTTTTGTAGATTTTGTAACAACAGCTTGTGTCCTAGGGACAGGGATTTTGTGTAAGGAAATCTAAAACTCACCCATTCTCTTAATTTTTAGGAGATCGTTTTTATTTAATTCAGATTTTTTTCTTTGTTTTTTTTATTTTCGTTCCATTCTCCATCCACCATAAAATCTGAAATCTTATGGAAAAGACAAGAAAAACGAATTGTAACTATAAAGACCCTGTACTACTGACATAAAAAAATGTCCTAACATGTGTAGAGTGAACGTGTGTGTGCATGTGACAAAATTAGGGAGAAAGTAAGTTGCCAAAGTTTAGTCCTATGGTACAGTCAAGAATTACCATGTTCACCTGTTGAGATGAGGAAAGAATTTTTAATTCAATGTCACTTATATTGTATAATATCACATGATTACTGTAGTGTCATATAACTACATATGTAAGGAGAGCTACACTCCACTTTTACCACTTATTTTTATTCATTTATCCACCTGTGTATGTGAATGCTACAAAGTCATGGCACAACAAATACTCTACACTGTGTAGAGCAAAATTTGAGCTGAGATTTGAGTGATGTGAGTTTGTCATAGTCCAAAACAAACTAAAGACATTTTTCTTTTTTCTATTCTAGTTCTGTTGCTCCTACTCAACTCCCATTTATATGAATTTAATATATTAAAAATGAGAAATCTTGGTGTATATTTAGTGGGCGTCTTACCATCAACCTTGTAATTTGTCAATTTTCCTGTTTTTGTTTTTGAAGTGGACTTTTGCCACCAGTTCCTTCCCTCGATGATGATTCCAGATGGAATTGAAAGCTTGAGAGAATAAACTATGGTTTCAGAGGACATATTATGTCTGGAATGCACAACTAGAGCTATTTTATATTTATATTCAATAAGTCATTTTGAAAAAAAACAAGAGAAAATCAACTACTTCAGCATTATAGAAAACGGTGCCGTGACACAATAAATAAACTTTATGCATGTACAGGACTCGATTCATTTTGTAGAGAAAAGGTTGAGCTGAGACCTTGTGAGCTTATTATGGCTCAAAACAGACTAAAGATGATTCATCACTTGGAAAAACTTCGTATTTTCACATGTAAATATTTAAACATGCAGAAAATATGCTTTCACCTAGTATTTGATATGTACAGAGAAATTCCAATATAACACCATTTTGAGGGATCAAGAAAAGACATTTTATGACAAATAAATCAATTTATAGTTATAAATTTTCAAGTAGTGTAATTAAAACTTTAGAAGCAATGGCCTTTCAAAATTAATTCAGTCTGGAAACTCTGAAATGCTAAGACCAACCTTTCTTCCTATTGGCTTTAACCTGTTATTGCTACAGCAGCATTTTTTCTGGACCAATATGCTTGTTGAATTCGCCATGTAAACCTTTTATATTCTTGGTTCCTTTTCTTTCTTCCTGAAAACGAAATGGACTAAAAGAATTGTAACTATTAACCAAAATGATTTTTGGAACTGTTTTAAAATCTTATATTTAATTCTAGGATTACCAGTCACACTGTACAATTCTGGTTTTTATCCATTTCTCATGGTTTTTATAATTAGTTTTGTTATGCAGGTAAGTGTTTCTTTCGTTTGGGGTTCATTTTGTTAAAATATATAAAATATAAAATTTTATTTGTTAAGTTTAAAAAACGAAATGATTGTTTTCCAAATATTCATATTTTCACATCTTTTAAAACCATTAATACAGGATTGATTTGATTCCTTATGGATAATAAGCTTTTTTTCCTTTATAATTCTCTACAGAAGGTTAAAAGCTTATTAGATTCAATGTTATCATAATAGTTACTCACACATGTACAGAACTGTGATTGTTCATTTTAATTATAAAAAAACTTCTTACAATTGCAAAATATATGGAATGAATTAAAATTAATCTTGAAACAATTATTAATCATTGTGAATTTTTTCAGTCATTGAAGTCTATACTGTCAAAACCTTTGTATAAACCATTTATATCTGAGTGGGTTTTACAATAATTGATATCATAATCATGTTCTTTTTGGATTCAGAAATATTTTAATTCTTGTACATAAATTAATATAACAATGTACCAAAAAGTTCTTCTTACAGTTGAAAGTTCTTTACAGTCTTAAAAGATAACTTCATTCTTTAAAAGGTTCCTGATGCTTTCACATTATGGCAATATTAAAATATTAACTAAACCCTCTTTCACTGATCATTCTTTTTTAACCTTTTTCTCATTCAATCCAAGAAGTTTAGTGATTTTTTGAACATTGGTTTATTTCTGATTTTTCAAGGAAAATTAACTTTTTTCCTTTCAGGCTCTAATAATATTGATTGATGTTGAGATCCTGCAGAAAGCCTATGCTATTCAGATCAAATATGGTCTGCCATTCACCTTTTTTTTTAGATGTTTCTTCTCAGTTACCATAAGAAATAATTATATTTCTATTGTCTGATTTGAATGAAGAAATGATGTATTGCTGATAAAGTGAAATGCAATGAGAAATAAATTTAAAAGAATGATTTCAACAATGATTATCTTGGTTATCATCTATTCAGCAATTAACCAACTCATAATAAATTTGAAATTACTTTTTATTAAAAATTAAAAGCAACAGTGTAACAGTTCTGAAAGTTGAATTGGTTGAAGCTTACTATGGTGTAAGAAATTAGATTTTGTGAATTCCTTAATTCCCATGGTCAATAACTGGAGAGGAAAATTATTTAAAGACAAAAAATATTTGGTTCTTCTTGAAACAGAATGATAAAGAAACTATTAAATGGATGGAAAAAATTCAATTTTTACTAGTTATTTGCAAAACATATAGTTGGACATTTTCATGGAGAAGAATTGTTGTATTCAATGGATGGAATCATTGCCATTCTTGACACTTTTTGTAAATTACCTAGCAATACTTCATTGCTGTGATGCTTTTTCCAGAATTCAAGAAGTTGCAGTGGAGGATTCAACTTCTTAACCATCAAATAGTGACCATGACCATCATTTAATACAGCTTTTATCTGAAGAAGTGTTTTGGTGCTTCATTTCAGTTCAGCCACTATACAGAATCTTGTTGGTTGTTGTATACAATCCATTTTTCATTATAAGCATAAATTAATAGATCAAAATTTATGCTTTAAAATTTTATATTACATTTATTGAATATTACATGAATTAAATCCCTAAGTAAACATCAGTCATAATGCTGACAACCCCTTCTTTAACAAAACTACTTTGTAAGATACTCCATAGCATCCTATTAAACTGATATCTAGATAATGTATCTGAAAACCTTCATTAATTCATATTTATGAGAAAAATAGGCTCCAGAAGTTATTTTTCAGCAAGCAAATGATTTATCAACTACTCAGGTTGAGTTTATATAAATGGAGTTTTGCTGAATTTAAATCCATCTATCAATGCAAATCAAAATAAGTAGCTGATCATACAGCTATCTTTTTCTGCAAACAAGCTTTTTAATATTCTCAAGTTATTTCTTGCTTATTGAAATTCAAGCTATCATTATTTATATTTGTTTTCTATAAATTGAAATAATAATGCAAACAAAGAATTCTCATGAAAAATATGAAAGAAGCCACCAGAAAATGTGTTAAAATGAATATTTTCTGATGTAGACTCCAGTTTGTATTTTTCATTCTTCTCAAATAGCACACTTTCATAGAATTATTTTCATTTAGTTTTTATTGTGATTCCATCAAAATGTTTCTTAAGCCTGAAATATCTAATTTACATTCTTCTTGCATCATGTAAGCTTTTATTTCAATCATTTATTTAAATGTGTTTTAAGTGACATTAAAAGAAATGTCATGAAGAGTAGGCAAAATTCAAAATTTTAATGGATAGCGTTTTTCTTCTTGCAGATATTATGTGTTTAATAGCATAAATATAATGGATTCACATGGAATGGTGTTTTTTTCATGTTAATATTCAGACCCTAAATCATGTTTTAGGAAAACCAGGAAGCACCTAATAATAGAGAGCCTTCAAAAGAATTCTACAGCTAAAATGATTGAAATAAAATTTGAAACACAATGTGAAATAAAATTTGAAACATAATGTGAAATAAAATTTGAAACACAATGTGAAACAAAATCATCGAATTCTGAGGTATATAAATAGAATGTTCTTTGTGGAGAATGCCTTCAGATATAACATTTTGAAGCAGGGATATTTTCTATATAATAAATACGAATGTCACTTTGTCACATTTTTTCAACTTTACTCCTAGAGGCCATTTTGGAATAAGGCTGGCTCTGTGAGCAAATTAAAACTACTCAGGGGTGGATCCTGACCTGCAATCCTGAAATTTTGGAGTCCCAAGTTTTCATTATGGCAATTATTTTTGGATTCCACCATCTTGGCTTCTACTGATAAAAACAATTTAATAGACACAACTCTCTAACTTTCAATAGCATGTGTTCAAATGAAAAAATTACTGTTCTCAAATTATAATGTTTTTAGAATAAAATTGTCCATGTTTTTAACTTTACTCCTAGAGGCCATAGTCCAATATATCATACTATTTTGGAATCAGACCAGCTCCATGAGAAAATTAAAAACATTCCAGACTAGATTTCCAAGTTTTCATTACTGCGATTGTTTTTGGAAATTTTTTTATGTGATTTTTTTATAACAATTTTCATAACTTGGAAATAAATTTGGGAATAAAAAAAATTGCAAAATCCAGTGAAAATCAACCATGAAATAAAAATACTTATTTGTACAGAAAGTAAAGACCTACATACATCAAATTGTCTTTAAATTAAGTGGTAGCAGAAGAATTATCATTGAACTTTTATAAAGTAAGCTTAAATATTAATGCAACACTTAAAAGCAGTGATCAATTTTGATTTCATCTGTAGTTTATAAATAATATTCCCTCTACTTCAGCCACAAGTGCATTACTGACAGGTGAAAATGGCATTTGAAGATAAACAATATAGATCCTATATTTTCTCATTTTTTCTGAACAAAACGTGGAAATAGGACTGATCCCCAGTTGATGGACGAGCAATGTAACTGAAAATAAGGATCAATAGTAGACCCTAGTGGCTCCTTATACGAAACAATGTGGATATTTTATTTGATTTTACTTAAATAAACAAGCATATTGCTTTTCCAAAGTCACATAAAAAGTGAAATGTTTAAAGAACAAAGAAACATAAAAGGAATTTGTTATAAAATAAAATAAGACAATACTTGGCTGATTTACAAGTAAATACTCAAGAGCGGGAGCCGGATGTGAACGGGACAAAGCCCCGTCACAAAATGACCATTATCTTCGTTTACAAATGTTCCCGACACTCGAGTTCCGGTAGAAAAATAAAATAATATTTAAAGTGTTCTATTTTTCGTCCAATAAAAATGCTTCCCTCCTAATTATACTCGCTTCAATATTTTTGATTGGCAAAATTATTTTATTTTCTGACATTCCTTTCTTTTTCATTTCTTTGGTTTTGGTAGCGGAAGTTATGCATAGAGCTTCCTTGATTTTTGGTATATTTCAGTCACAAATAATTAAACTCCGATGTTTTGGGTCGGGTTTAGTCTTTTCTTCTACCTCTTTTTATTTGATGGTTTCCTTCTCTTAGTTTGAGAAAAGTATAGGAAAAGAAGTTTAGAGAGAGAGGGAGAGAGGAAGAAGGACAGAGATAAGGGTTTTAAAGGAAAGCACTAATGCCTTATTTTTATTTTTATTCTTTTTATTTTTGTTTGTTTATTTTATTTTTATATTTTATTTTTTATCATTTTCATATTTACAGATATATAAATATTCTTACATATGAATTTTGTACAAAATCCTATAACTGGCATCAGCAGTTCCTGACTTGTGCCGTGTATGTAAATCTTATCTCTTTTCTTTAATGACATTTTTATCCCACTACTCAAGATTTATTGCATAAAAATATACAATTGTTGCCGAAAAAATGGTGGGATATGCTGGTGCTAGTCGTCACTGACTATATCCTATATCTAGCTAATCCGATTCGTGACCTATTCACTTATTGCAATTTAACACATTCACCAAAAGAACTTGTCCATCATCATTCAATCTCCCATTTACCATAATACCTCATACACTCAGGGACCTACAAAAACGCACCCCATAACATATTGTAACATCGAATAATTTGATATTTTTTATTAGGTTGGTGCAAAAATAATGACGTAATAATGTCGTTTGTTGACGTATTTTTTAACGTCAAAAAACGACATTATTACGTCATTATTTTTGCACCAAGCTAATATTATGACTAGAAGATGTGTTGTATTTGACAGTTTTTCATTTTTCTTTTCACAGATTTGGTGCAAAATGACGTCTGTCAAAAAAAAGGAAGTGTAATGATTCATATGCAGGTTTTGGCTTCACCTGTGTGACAGAATGAGATGGAACAGAAAGTCCCCAGTGCATGCTGTGCAATTTGGTAATGAACAATGGAAATTTGAAGCCATCAGGATTGAGGGAACCTTTCAAAAGCAAACACAGTAGTCATGTTGGCACATCGATTGAGGCTTTTAAGTTGAGAAGAGTTCGCTATGATCAGAAAACAACTCTTTCATCATATGGGTTTTCTGCTCCAGGAAAACCTCTTTTGGAAACCTCCTACAAAGTTTCGTACATGATTGTCAAAGAAAAGAAGTCACACATAATAGGGGAGATCCTCGTGAAACCCTGTGCGCTGGAGATGGGAAAATTGTGCTGGGAGAGGAGGCCGCAAAGAAACTAAGTCAGGTAATTTTGTTTTTAAGCACCAGCTTAAAGTCAAAATTAGAGTGGAAAGTTGGCGACTCTCTTCATTAAAATTCGGCGAAAGGTGTTTGAGTGTTTCGCGTTTGGTTCGCTTGAGAGGAGCTAACTTAGAATGGCATCTGGAGGTGACATAGAAATAAGGATATTGGTCGCCTAGATTAAACATTTGTCGCATAGTGTTAGGTCAGTATGAGTCGTTTTTCCTTTTGTTCAAGTTGTTGGATTTAACTTAGCTAGGGTATGGATGGTCATCGGCCCCTTTATTTTTTGACGGATTGCAATTCTAAACTGCGGGATGTTTTTCGTTTTCGAGTGTGAATTTTCGTCATTGTTATTGTGTCTAAATGTGTGAGTGCTAGTGTGAGAGATAACGGATGCATGGAAATCATTTAATTAATCTGGCAATATTTTTTTTCGTTCAGTTTTTCGTCTCTGCCATGATTAGACTGTGGGGGGTGCCTGTTACTAACACTAGTTTTGTTTAGTTGTATAGTTTTTTATGACACCAAACAAGACCTTGCATCACGAAACATTACATATATTATACAGAATCAGAAAGCCGCCTCAACAAGTATTAATTTTCAAATATCTTTTAAATTTCTGTTCAATGTTTCCGGTAAAAATTGGAAAGCATGTGATATCCTGAAAGCATTGCAATTATTTGAATTTATTTTTCTATCTATTTTATAATTTATGAAAAGTAAACATTTTATATCCATATTAAAGCTAGGTCTATGATAAGATAAAAAACAATTGGTTCACGTATTTATTTAATTTTTTTTTTTTTACTAACAGTTCACAGACATGAAAAATCAAAATCAAAGACCTGACACCAAAGTCTGGACTTCTCACATAGGTGTGAAAAAACTGTGGATTCACTAAATTATTTTAATCCAACCACACATCAAGCCTTTTAAAAATGTTCAAATTTTTTTCACATCTTTTACTCACGTTTTGTAAATGGTGTTTATCCCTACCAGCTGACAGCACCTTTTGGAGAATTTTTTTTTTTTATTGCTGGCTGACTGGTTTTGAGCCAGCCATATCAAAGATAAATTGTCTTCATTTGAACTCTATCGCTGATTTTTTGCAAAAATTATTGAAATTATGCTATGTTTTTTTCTTTTCTGAAAACTTACCGCACACCAAAAATGCCGCCCATGGTGGAGCGCCTCCTCTACCCCTCCCCCTAGCTACACCATTGTACCATTGTATCTTTCAACTTGACCATTTCCAATAGGGTAGTATGGTATTGTTTTGCTTGATGCAATATCCCTATTTGAGAAATATGTTTTCATTTCTTTATATAAAAATCTGGTCAGAATTAATATAAACAAAGAAACCAATTAGTGTAAACAATTTGTTGAAATATTTAATAATTGTTGAAGTGTTTGTGTTTTGGCAAGAAAAAGCAAAATGGAATTGTGAATATTCGTCCACAACTGAGACAATGTGTGTGAACCTATAAAGTCAATGCTAAAACGTTGTATGGGTTGAGTCGCTTTAATGAGTGTTCCATTATAAGGGTAGAAAAATCTATGTTTGAGCTCAGCACATACCCTGCATCAAAGTGTAATAATCGAGTGACTTTTAGATGATACCGTTCTTGAATCACCTCAATAAGGATTCATGACGACACTGGAGAACAAAACGCCTTTGTTAATGCATCAGGAGTAACATTTTCCTTTCCTGGTCAGTACCTAATTGAGTAATTGAAGGCAGACAATTTAATTCTCCACTTCTGAAGCTTGCTATTCTTGATCTTGGTTCTTTTCCGATTGTCAAGCATAAAAGCTACAGATCATTAGTTTGCTATAAAAATGAAATGTTGCTGTGCCAAAAATGGCTTCATTTTCAATGATTGCTGTTGCGTCTTTTTCAAGAGCGGAATAATGTAATTCATTACTTTGCAGGATTTGAGACATAAATGCTATGGGTTTTCGTCCTTTGGTTCAAGGTAGCTGAAATAGCAACATCTGATGTACCACCATCCATGACGAAAGGAAAGTCTTCATCTATGTTATAGAATGTTGCAACTTCAAATTGCTTCTTTAGGGAGTTATATGCCTCAACTGTTGTTGCATTTATTAGAAAATATTTCGTTTATATTAGTGGTTGAATTTTGTCAGAGAATTATGGTATCCATTCTGCATAATATGCAAATATGCCAACAGTTCATCTCAAGTTAGTGGATAGGGTTAGTTCCTGGACTGGTGAAAACCTTTCTGAGTCAGGCTTGATTATTCCATGAACCACCAAGAAATCAATCAAATTCTCCTCAATTAATGTCAAATGCTGTAAATTTATTTTCAGAGACTTTTCGGGGAATCTGATGGTATGCGCTTTTTAGATTGTAAGTTGGGATTTTCAGATAAGTTGGCAAGTTTATGATAGGCATCGAGTTCTATAAATTGATTAATAGTCATGAATGATCAACACATAATCTCTTCCTGTGCCTTTTGGTGGTGTCCTACACAATAATTACTTGGGCTTTCCAAGAAGAAGAGCTAAACTCAATAATGCCCTTTTTAAACACGTTTTAAATTTTCTTTTCAATAAAGTCCCTGTATTCCTTACCAATATGTCATGATTTTGTGACAATCGGCTAACACTTAGATGACAAATTAGAGAAAAGAGAGGATTTATCAACCGAAGCAGGCGAAAGAGTCTAATGGAATCCTCCATATTTGCTACTCATCCCTGCAGAAAAATGCACTTTTCTCCCAAACCAACTTTAACCAATCATTACTTCACTTTTCTAAACTTGACTTCTCATTGGTTAAAAGAACCCCAAAAATGTAGGAAGTTGCGACAAATCTGTTTTCCCGCTCAACTATCTGGAGCCGATTTGAAACCCAAAAAATCGATAAATAGGATCGCTTCACCTGAATTCAGGCAGTCAGTAACTAAGTTTTTGAGAGATGTGTTATAGACAAGTGTATGGCTGCAAGAAGGAAATACGACAACAGTAGAAATAGATTTACGTGATTTATTTCAATAGGAACGTGTGGTTATGGGACAGCTACCTTGTGGTATAGTTCATAGGCCGGCTGAAGATCTGGGTTGATCTCTCATAGTAGTTCTCGCTGGTTGGCGTGGCGCTGCTGCTGACCGCTCATCCTGACCGTGACAGGTCTCTTCCCTGGCCTCCTGTTGACTGCCGTTGTACTTCCGTGTGACCCTTTTTATGGCGTTTTTTATGGCTTAACAGGCTCGAAAAACGACGCAAGTATAATTAGGAGGGAAGCATTTTTATTGGTCGAAAAATAGAAACACTTTAAAATATTATTTTATTTTTCGACCAGAACTCGTGCGTCGGGAACATGCGTAAACGAAGATAATAGTCATTTTGTGACGGGGCCATGTCCCGTTCACATCCGACTCTTGCTCTTGAGTATGTTAGTTTATTTACATGTAAATCAGCCGAGATATGACTTATTTTATTTTATAACAGATGCCAACTCCACGCCCGCCAGCTCTCTCTCTCTCTCTCTCTCTCTCTCTCTCTCCAGCTTAACACAACTCAGAAAGTCTTGCCGCGCGAATTGACCCAACTTACAATTTACTAGAAAAAGTGACATTATTCACTACCGAAGTAGTAATTGTATTTAATCAACTAACATCATACCAGTCAAAGGCACATAACTTCTTATGACTTTAAACAATATTTACAATTGTCGCACACATACACACTAGTAGTTGAACCCACACAAGTGACATTTCACCTTGCAGAAAGCAAACTGTTTTAATTTCATAGTGTAGGGTTCAGCGTACCCGGATTAAAAGGAGAATTTAATACGGGATACCCTGCCCACAAAATACAACGCAAATTTCAAGAAGAAACAACACGATAAGGAACATTTGTAGAAAATAGAACATTGTATATTTATTTTCTTGTGAATAGGGTAAAAAAAGATTAATGTTTTAGTTAGTTTAAACAAAATGTGATTTTGACAAAAATGTCTGTGTTCGCTGTCTTTCAACAGAGTAGCAGAGTAATGTCTGTTTCTTTTGTTTTTGTATAAGTGTAAAGGAGAAAGGGCGATCAATTTAAGTTGAAAAAGAGAGTGTGGGTGAGAAATAAAAGATAAGAGGAAAATGTACTTATCGGGTTGTATTGTTTTGGAGTCAGTTGTAAATTTGTTGTTATTGTTGTTTTCCTTTCCTACTCCACTTTCGGCTCTTAGTGTCGAGTTGAGTCAGTGATGGAATTGACTGTCAGTCTTCTGTCCTCTATGATCTCTGCCCCCTTCTGACTGGTGATTGACTTGAAACTCTCTATTTATTGTTGACTTTTTTTTCACACTGGCTCGTTATCTTTTTTTTTTTAGTTTAGCAAATCGCCTCGTTTCATTGGTCAGAAAATTAATTTCACACCTTATTGCGAAATAAATTTACAATTTTATCTCATTTATCACATTGAACAAGCAATCTAAAATCCACTTTGTGTATATCAACCATATATAAATGCATGTTATTTGTTGAAATCTATAACTACGTTGTTTCTCCTTGATTTCTTCTAACTGAATTGCCTTCAAATGTTTGTTTATTTTATTTGTTGTGGATGAATGTTTAACGAACACGCACATTTTTAAGCCATCACACAATTTCACCTTCTGACACATCCAATTAGCTCAAATTCCGCAACAAGTCTACATGAGTTTTGTTTGTGAATTATAAGGTCAGGTTTATCTTTTCCGTATTCTCTCTTAAGAGACTTATGCTACCTTTGGACATCCTTGCTAAGTATAAGTTCACAGCATAAGCCACTTAAAACTTTCAAGGTAACTTACCTATGGTGATTATTATTTTATTCTAATTCCGCAACACAAAAGCCAGTCTGAGTATTAACATTTGTTAAGGACATTGAAATCTCTCGGTTTACTAGTTTTATTTTAAGGCTAAGTCTAGAGGCAATTTTCTCATTAATAAAACTTTCTGAACTGACAACAACCAGAAGCACATTGTGACGGCTACACACCTGGCCCAGGGTCGAATCCTTTGGTTACGGCGCCAACTGTGACGTCGCTCCTCCTGGTCGCTCCTCCTGGTTCCAAGCGTGCCGCTCCAACCTCTTGGTTAGATGATCACCAGCCTCGCCTTTCCCAACCCGCTTCCAATACCTGGTTGCTAAAGCAACTGTACTGATCTCCGGTCTGTCTACCCACGCTGTGTTTAGATCTTAGACAGACGGGACCAGCAGGGATTGGGCCGTATGCAAGTTGAGTCCGACGGGGGTGGCAAAACACAAGTAAAAGAAAAAAAAAAAACTCACGAGACAAAAAATTACTGATAAAAAAAAAGGGTGACAACCTTTTATATCTAATGTCCGTTACATAAAGAAAAATTGTTCTCATTCCCGACCCGCTCTGTGGACTATGGCACCAAGCTTCTATCATACAACTTAACGATTTCGAATTGTCTACTCTCCAGAATTGTGTATGTCGGAGTGTGGTTTAGTTCGACACTGGGGCTAATTTCTATCAATCATTCGCAGTTGATTCTTCTCTTCGACTTGAGTTGTATTTCTTCACTTCGATCTGGTTGGGTCGAATTCTGTTCTCGGCTGGGCTTGATTTTAACTTCTTCTTCTTCTTCTTCCGTCCAGTAACTCTTTGGCCTTGTCTTCGACTTGGCTGCAACTTCTCCGCGGCTTTCGAGTAATCTTCTTCTTCGTCGACTTAGATAGAACTTCTCTTGTCTTTGACTTGGGCCGGAAGGATTTCTTGTTTTCGACTTGGGCTGGAAGGATTTCTTGTTTTCGACTTGGGCTGGAAGGATTTCTTGCCGCAACTCAGCCGCAACTCTCTGTCGTCCGAGGTGATCTCTTCTCGCTGCCGTCCGGGGCTGAACTCATTTTTTTGTCGATTGGGGTCCTGCTTTTATTGACGCCGCAGCAAACCGGGGTGGGTCTGTCGGCGTCAGGGCTCTCTCGATAATCCCAAAAGTCGCATTAGTTCCGATTTCCCATTATCGCTATTATTTTCACCCCTACTTCCTCACAGTGCCTCTGGGGGGAAGACGCATACCCATCTCTCCCGGTCTCTCGTATGTCAGGTGACCGTTTTCGACCAATGGTTCTTGATCGAGCATTCTCCCTCCTCTTTCCGCATATCACGTGACCGCTTTCGGCTAATGAGACTGTGGTGGGACGCCTCCCGTCTCCAATCGGGCGTGGCTTACATCGTTCTTGTTCTAAAAAAAACAAAATCTAATTTGGCCTTTTTCACACGTACGAAAAATGATAATCTTGGCTTTTTCTCACCTGGGTTCTGTCAAAACAGCCTGCCGCTAATTAGATGTGACTTCAGGAAAGAATATTGGCGCTATCTGTGAGCCGAGACAATCGTTTTTTTTTTTCCTTCTTTGTTTTTGGTCAGACCTGATAGTCAAAAATCTTAATTATCTGAATTGAAAATGTCTCCACTTCATCATCGTGGGGTTCCAATTTTTAACAGGTCAGAATCTGTATACAGTTCCACCGGTCACCTCCTCAACATAAAAAAACACCTTTCCTCCGATTAAAATTTCGTTTC
This sequence comes from Acanthosepion lycidas, assembly GCA_963932145.1. Lineage (NCBI taxonomy): Eukaryota > Metazoa > Mollusca > Cephalopoda > Sepiida > Sepiidae > Acanthosepion > Acanthosepion lycidas. The sequence goes on from OZ010584.1 coordinate 41,147,074, forward strand.
CATTGTTCTAAAAAATCTTTATTGTTTCAGCCAACCTTAACAACTTCCATCCTACGCGGACATGGAATTAGTTCAAGTGCTTGACCTGATAATTTTGACACTTGTTAGGTGCTGGTCGTACGTGTGTGTTTTCGCTTACGACCTGGTTTCGTATTATGTTTCTGTCTTTCCTCTTCTTTTTGTTTTATTTTATTATCTCCAAACTCTATTTCTTCAACCAAATATAACAATTTCTATTTCCCTGGATTTCGGTCAGGTAATTTGACCTGATATATTTTGACACCTGTCTTGTCTTAGTTTTACTTATGACCGGGTTTTGTATTATCTGTTCCTCTTTCTCTTTCTTTTTATTATTTTTTTTTTCTTCTTCTCTTTGGATCGCCTAAATACAATTAGAGAATTATTCTCAAAATTCAATTATTCTTCGTTTCTAAATAACTAACAACTGGTTAATAAACCGAATAAAAATTAAATCATATTTCTATGAATATCTCTTTTTAGTCTTTCTAAAAATGCAGGGTGCCACAATATTTCATTTATGCTTGTTAATGAAAACATCAGTTACTGTTTGGAATATATTAGGTTGGTGCAAAAATTATTTCGTTTTCTAACACATGTTACTATGTGAGAAAACGAAATTATTTTTGCACCAACCTAATACTTTCTAGAATTGTAAGCATAATGGTGCATAGTGTTAATACATGTATGGTCACCATTAGGCTTTCGCCAGGCTTGGAGTTACACACTTTTGAATAGCGTCCTATTTTGCCACAATTGTTGCAGGCTGCTAATCTAACTGAACGAGTATTTCTTTTATGTACATTTCCACCACAAAAATGAAATTCCTTTTAGTATTAGTAGTAGCTACCGCAACATGAATTTTTGAAGAGTTGTAAGCATCAGAGTGTTTTTGAACGAAATCCAAAGCCTGGTTATAGATTGTAAATTCTATTTTCTGTCAGTCTTGGGTGTAGGAGTAGTCAATGATTTTTTGATAAAAATCCTTACGAAAAATAGTTCAAACAAACGTTCGAGGTGATGTTTAATTTATTCGGGCGCACAACAAAGAGAGACGACACACGCCGTGCATTGTGTGCCAAATGATGGCCAATGACATGTATATAAAAAATAATCAATGCAAATCAAATATGCCTTTTTTACAATAAAAATTGTAATGCTGCATAAGCTCCTCAGAAAAGGTAAACAACATAAAAATAAAATGAAGAAAGGGGAAAATACTTTAGGTACATTTTTCGAAGCAAAGTTCGTCGTAACAGCGAAGGATAGATAGAATTACACCAACCAAAGAATTTTCTTTGATGCGGAAGTGACTTTAATTTCCTTTCAATTTTCGTTTGGTCGTCGTCAAATTTCTTCTGTGTTGTTTTTCTTCCTGAACCTGGACGACCTAGGCTCATGCAGCAGCTGTTTGTCAGTCCAAGGCCCCCTATTTATTCATTAAGGTAAGTTCCAAATTCGTTTCTCGGAATTTGAAGAGAAACCGTTTGATTGGTTTCGGATGAAAACCAAACACAACTGTTTTCCCATAAATTGAAATGTACTAAAAATATTTTTGAAATTCAAAAGTCTAATAAGAGCCCATGTAATGTACGAATGGGTCGCGAATCTGATTAGCTAGGTATAAGATAGTTAGTGTCGACCATCCTCTACCCCTCCCCTTTATTGGCCTCGTGCCACAATTTGTACTTTTTGTACGAATAAATACCAGTCTAATAAGAGCCCAACGCAGCGTCTGTTTTCTCGCAGAAAAGCAGGCGATACACGCTCAAACAGCTTAAATTTCTTATAGTGGAGACGCAAAACCATTAAGGAATGAATCTTGCAATATTGTTCTGCGATTACTGATTTAAAAACAGTCTTTGCTTAGTCATCGTAGTTCTTGCAAACTTTCTCCACGTTTTTTCTTATGTGCAAAAGTTTCATTAAGGTGCGATAATACGTCAATTATATTTTTAATGTGAAAATATTGGAGTCTTGAAATTGAAACCTTATCTAATCATATTGTTGATACACTAATTGTTTTCTGTTTATTATATTTTCGGTTCATTAGAAAAAACTAATAACATCAATATTGGGTTTTGTCTACCTTTTAAAAAAGAATTTTGAGATAAAATCTATTCATTTTTACTTTTTTTTTTTGTTTTGCCATTAAAGATTTTAGGGTTTTTTTTAATGTTGGTTATAAGACTGTGTAGTAATTTTCCCTGTTGCGTGTGTGCGTGTGTACTCGACAGTGTGGGTAGAATAAAAAAAATACCTAAGGTTCGAAATGACGGTTCAACAACTTTTATTTTTGGTTGAATAAGAGTGTAAAATGGTGATATTTTGCGGGAAAAAGTGGGGTGTCCCAGTCAACAAAGTTCTTGCGTAGTTTCTCCGCTATTTCCCACGGGAGGAACGAGAAATCTGAGCGTTAACTTGCAAACAGGCCTCGTCTTCTGCAGTAAGGGTTCTATGTAGTTTTTCCTTTCGTATGTGTCCCGAAAAAAGATTTCTTCGCCGGTTCTCACGGAAGGAACGAGAAATCTAAAGTCAAGATGCCAGAAGAGGCCTCGACTTCAGGCAGCAAGGGTCCTGTGGACATTAAGGTAGAGGTCTCTGAAAATGAAAAATAGAAAAGAGGCTGAATTGGTTTTGTCCGCGCTTTTATGACTTCTGGAACTACTGGATGTACCCTGCTGATTGCTTCCATTGCTGCTACTGCTCAATCGAGCAAAATAAGAAAAACTCTACATACTACAATAGCCAACAAGTGAAAACATTTCTATATCTTCTCCTCAGAAACAAGCGCAATAAATAATTTATTGTGTATGACATTTCATCCTAATCATATAATGTAGAAAAGAATGCGTATGTCATTTTACAGCTGTAGTTTTACTAAATTAATTGATAACGAAAGTTTCTATAAATGTGATCATTAAGCTGTATTTTGTTTATATTTGTAAGCTGCTTTGTTTGAATATGACAAAAAGTTGGTATCATTGACGAGAATAAATAATCTGCATTTTATTGAATTATTAGCTTTTGTTTTTATATGTAAAACAATAAAATATTTTTATGGTTAATGGAACACCTCATCAATGTTATGCACGGTTGAACTCAGAGGTAATTCCATATCAGAAGAGATCATAAAAGAATATTGTAACAGCTTTGAATTTATTTCTTCAGTTGAATTTGGTTCAACCAATGAATTCTGAAAATTTTATCAAAGAGAAGGGAGCAGTAATTATTAAAAGTTGCAATGTGAAGAAAGTCCAATTTCGTGAGTCTAACAAAGACTTATTGAAAGTATCATTAAGTTATTGTCCTAAATCTACTAAAATAGATTTCAATACTTTTTGTAAAAAAGTAATTTCGCTTTATACCTTCTTAAAATTTCATAAATTTTTCATTAAATCTTCATCTTTGACTTTTCAATTAAAAATTCTTTAAAAAGTCATATCAATATTTATGAACTATTTTGTAGGAAATTTTAAAAGGAATAACATAGAACTTTGAAAGAAACTAAGACTTAATATCATAAAGAATTATGCAGTAAGACTGCCTTTATCCAATTTTATTAGAATATTAAAATATTTTTCTTACCTAAAGCAACTGTGCTCAGCAGAAAAGAATCTTGAATATAATTAAAATTATTTTGAATATTTTCTTGCTCATCTGACTTTAAGTCAGATGAGCAAGAAAATTAGAAAAATTGAAAATGATGCCTCACGGGTATTTTCTTTTAATGAAAAATCTGTGTCTGTTATTGAATTATTTAATTATTTAGATATTTACTATGAATAGTTGTGCCAGTGGCGTTGCGAGGTGGGGGGGCGGATCGACCCGGGTGCCAGCACAGGAGGGGTGACACAATGTCACCCGCAACAAAATTTTTCAACCAGGCTAAAGTGCCAAAAATAGTCTAAAAACAGTGGTGGAGACACAGGGTTTCGCAGGCGGTCATATGACCCCCCAGAAATAATTTATGAGCCCCCAGTTTTGTCCCCCCGTCAGGAATTTTCTAATAAATTGTCGGGAAATTTGTGAGTAGGAAAAATAGCAATGTTTTCAGCTTTCATGTGTTTCAGTTGCTACAATCTTGGTGTTATAGATAAGCGTATGGTTGCAAGAAAGAAATACGACAACAGCAGAAATAGATTTACGTGGTTTGTTTCAACAGGAACGTGAGGGTTTGGGACAGCTCCCTTTGTGGTAAAGTTCATAAGCCGATAAGGCTTTGTAATTCCTTTTTTGATGTTGGAGGTTTCATTTCCTTGATGGCACGAACGTATTCTGGATCAGCCTTGAATCATTCGCTGTTTACTATGCGTCCGAGGAATTTTGCCTTTGGTGCGAGGAAGGAACATTTATCGGGATTCAGCTTGAGTCCGAATTTTCGGAGGGCAGTAAAAAAAATTGTTCGAGGGAGAGTATGTACTCCCTAAATGTCCTAGCGTGGACCAGGTTGTCGTCGATATAGGAGGAAATGTTGTCACGGGATGTGATCGTGGCTAGGGCTTCTGCTATGCAACGGGAGAAGATTTGTCCGGCAGATGTAAGGGCGAAGGCCAGGCGCGTGTATTGATAGCATTGGTCCTTCCATGTAAATGCTGTTTTGTATCGGTCTCGCTTGTCGACTTCAATTTGCCAGTAGCCGCTGCGTAGATCGAGGGTAGTAAAATATCTGTTGCCTTTGCCGAATTTTGTTGAACAAGTGGTCGATCCTTGGCATTGGGTAAGGGTCAAGATCGACTAAGACCTTGTTGAGAGTTCTTTTAAAGTTAGCAATGACGCGAATCGATCCGTTTTTCTTGCGTACGGCAAATACGGGGCTATTGAAGCCTTTGGGGTCGCTGCAGTTTTCAATGATACCTTCATTAGCCATACGCTTAATTTCGGTATCTACGTCTGCTTCCAAAGCCTGGGCTATCGGGTGCTGTTTCTGGCTGCGAGACTGGCCGTTGGTTGAAATGCGGATGGGTCGGATGAATGTGCCTTTGCTGCTGCTTTCTGTGCCGATAATGTCAGCGTAGCGAATGAGTAAGTTTGCAGTGGCTTCTAGTTCGTCTCGGTTCGGGTGGTTTGGTAGCGATAACCTCGTGTTATGCTTTAGCCAGGTTAGCTTTTGATCCAGTGTCTGGATGTTGGGCTGTAGTTCCATAGTAGGCTGGTTTTAGATGATGCCATATGCTGGATCGTTGGTTGACGATGACGGTGATATGATTGCGGCTGTGTGTGTTGTGTATCCTGAGGAAAGTGTGCGTCTGAATTCTATAGTCGCATTTTGGTTGTCAATTAGATAGGAATCGAGTGTGTTGTGACGTAGGATATTTTGGCCGATAAGGATTGGTGTGGTTTGGGTAGTTACCAGCACGTTAACCTTTTTGAATGTGGGTGAGTCTCGACTGCCGATGGTGATATCGCAAGTCAGTTCGCCGAGGGCGGTGGTGCTGCCGTTGATTCCTTTTACTACGACGTCGGAGCGGGTCATAAGTTTCTTGGCTTCTCTGGGTAACTGAGATATTGGTACGATGCAGGTGGAGCATCCAGAGACTAGCATTGCGACGCCAGAGAAGGTGATGTCCCTGAAGTTGAAGGTGGACTGGACGAGCGGTGAATGGTGAGCGAGTCCTTGAAAGTTGAAGGTGTGATAGCTGACGTAGGGGCATGGCGAACGAGGCATCACTTCTCGTCCTGCCCGAAGCGAAAATCCTGTTCCACGTCATTTATGGCTTGTGTATTATCATTCGTTGCGGCGATATGGGCCTGTGCCCGAGTGCGAGGTGGGTGGCGATATAGGCAGTTGCGTCCATGGTGGCCGGGGAGACCTCTGAGGTAGTTCTTGCACACGCTGATTCGTGGTGTGTGCTGATGGTTTCTGCGTGTCGGATGGTGGCCATGTTCGGGAGGGTTGGTGAGGCCCGTCTGCTGTAGGTTTGGTTGGCTGCTGGGTCGGGGTGGCGCGTTTCTTTGGTTTGACCGCTGTGGTTTCTGTGTGAAATACACAGTGTTGTGCGAAGTCGTGTCGTTGGATTTTACGCCGCGATCAAGGTATATTTGAGCTTCGGAGGCTATGCCAATGGCTGAATAGTGGTTGTCCATTGTCTTGACGAGATGTGGATAAAGATTTGAGTTCCAAATTTTCACCTTTTCGCTCATTAGCATAGCGCCGATGATGGAAATAAGTCCGTCGACTGTTAAGTCTGTATTTTTGTCTTTTTTGTATTTGTTTTTTATGTGGACGGCTGCCTCTCTAAGGGTGTTTTCGAGTCGACCCGCGAAGTCTGTTAATTTTTCGCCGTCTCGCCGTTCCAGATCCCAGGCTCGACTGAGGTGTTGGAAGTTAGTCATCTGGCTTCCGTGGGCTGCTAATAAGTATTCCTTCAGTTGTTCGAAGGTGGAGATGTCCTTTTTTGAGTCAACCATCTGCTGAAAGATACTTTGGTCCAGTAAATCTTTAGCAGACTTGACGAATTCGCATTCCAGGCTGGGATAGGTACTGAGTTCTGGTGTGACGTGGATTGTGTTTAGGGCCGTGATGAATCGGTTGACGTCGTATCCAGGGTGAAAAGTTCTCTCTAGCTCAATATGTCACGTATGGCTTGTTGGCGCATCATTAAGCTGTAATTGCCGTTTGTTTGAGCGGTGGGAGGTGTTGAAGTAGTTGATTTTAGGGCAGTCAGCATGTCGTTTATGTCGGCTTGAATTTCGTATATCGTAGCTTCGGAAGGCTGTGTTGGTCCCGTTTTCAAGTTGAATAGTAGTGTTTTCTGTTCCTTGATGAGAGTAAATAGTTCGGCTCGGGTGAAGCTCGTGTAGTCGGCCATATTTCTCTTGCTGTACGCTTCTGACACCAGCGTTATAGATAAGCGTATGGTTGCAAGAAAGAAATACGACAACAGCAGAAATAGATTTACGTGGTTTGTTTCAACAGGAACGTGAGGGTTTGGGACAGTTCCCTTTGTGGTAAAGTTCATAAGCTTGCTTCACATCTAGGTCGATATCACATAGTAGTTCACACATGTTGACGCTGGCACTCCTCTGCTGTGAACAGATCTCTTCGGTGGCCACCTGTTGACTGCCTGTTGAACTTCCGTGTGACCCCTTTTATAGCGTTTTTTATGGCTTAACAGACTCGAAAAAAGAAGCGAGTATAATTAGGAGGGAAGCATTTTTATTTGACGAAAAATAGAGCACTTTAAATATTATTTTATTTTTCGACCGGAACTCGAGTGTCGGGAACATTTGTAAACGAAGATAATGTTCATCCTGTTCTCGCTCTTGAGTATTTGCCTGTAAATCAGCCGAGATATGACTTATTTTATTTTATAACATTGGTTACTAACAAAAGACATTGTTGTAACATTTTATCGGATGATATGGTATTTTAACTCTGCATCATTAATAACAACAAAGCGAAATACGAAGCCAAAAGTGCAACAATTTCAGTCTTGCCTGTGTATTTATTCGCTGGGATACAATTTTCCATTGAGTGAGCTATATACTTTTGTATATATCTACTAGTGTTTGGACAATTAATCGAGAATCGGAACTTTTGGGGGTATCGGAAAAATTTGTGCCTATTTTCTGATTCCAAAAACGATTCTTTTAAATTTTTAACTTAATTTTCTATTATTGGTACTAATGATAAATATTTATTGTTTTTAAATTATCACTAAAACTAAAATCATAATAACATCAAAATACGATGTAAATTTATTTTACTTGTATAAAGAAAAACAAAAAAATAAACTTTGCATAAAATAAATTCTCTAGGTAACCTTTAAAAGAATGGAGTTGATTTACAATGTTCCGAAAATGCTTAAAAATTAAATAGAACATTTTTGTCAAGAAAAATACTTTTAAACATCATTGATAATTAAATGGTATCCAGAAAATGATGCAACGGATAATTGGACACCGGAAAATTAGCAACAGAAAATTACGTCAACCATGAGCCAGTCGAGACTGTCGCATCTGGCTATGCTGTCTATTGAAAACGAGCTTACAAGACAAACAGATTTTGACGATGTCATTGACCAGTTTGCCACAATGAAAACAAGAAAACATTCATTCTAAAACCATAGTATCGAATGTCATTCTTTTGTGTATTGCCGTGTTTTGTATTTAGTTGTTCTGAAAGTGAACAGTTGCATTTTAAAAATCTTTTGATTTGAACTGATTATTTTGTGGTATTGGATTTTGTCTTAAACAGTAACGTACCGGTCAGTAGAGTAAAGTAGAGTTAGAGCATGTATGAAAATTTAGCTACAGCTAACCATTCAGCATAGGGTGAATCGGGGTCATTGGGGTGACATTTGAGCGGACCGCCCCGGGTGACGTTTACTCTAGCTACGCCACTGAGTTGTGCACAGCCTGCCTTCTTCTTTTATGGCTCTCCACAGCTTCTTATCTCTTGTGGCCCTTCATGGCATTTCTCGCTTTACCAAGCCACCTGCCCCAGGTTCTTTCATTCAAATTATTTCAGGTGACAGTTTCTTTCTTATACAATTTTTATTTAGAAAAAATGAAAATGATGACTCACAGGTATTTTCTTTTGATTTTAATTGATGAAAAATCTATAGCTATTATTGAATTATTGTATTATTTACCTAGGTGATATTTTAGATATTTACTATGCTTAGTTGTGCACAATGCCTGGTTACCTATGCAATGTTTTAAGCTCACCAGACTTTAAATAGCAAAGGTTTTCAGGTAAATGGAATGAAAAAGTTGTATTGTTTTATTTATTTTTAAAAACCTACTCTATCCTTCCACTAATATGACTGGTAATATTAATCAATTTTTGAATTTAACTTGTACTACAGTTTATCATGATAATAAAACCAAAATATTTAAGCAAATTGGTCTATTTTACTATTAGTTTCCTTTTAGCTTTTATCATTGGCAACTCTGGGGGGTGGGGTCAGGCTTGTTGTGCTCAGGCCGAGTGAGTCAGAATTTAGGTAAAAATGGCAAAAGTGGATAAATAAGAAAAAATGGATAAATAAGAAAAATGGCAAAAGGAAAAAAAATATAGATGAATATCTCACAATGAGTTTATTAAAATCTTGGATACAATACATAATGGAAAAACATGAGAAGTTTGTCAAATTAAAAAGAATATTCAGCTAAAGAAAACCAACCCCCCCTCCCATGAGATTTTACTTTTTAGGCGATTACGTCTGAACACACTTAAAAACTTGGGAAAAAACAATTAGGCGGTGTTTATCGGAAAACAGTTCCTTGTCAGTTTTGTATTACTTACAGTTGTTTTTTTTTTTAAATTTCACTAGTTTGAACACATGGGAATCAGTAATGCAGTCGAATAAAAAACAATATGACGTTTAATATATTTAAATTTTGTTACATTTCTATTTATAAAAAAAACTATTAGACTATTATTTAAAACATAGAAAGTATTTAAAAATGTTTTCAATAAACTATTTAAAAAGTATTTTCACACAAAAAGAAAACATTCCAATTATAAAATTATTTTTTATTTTTATTTTTTTTTTGGTACTTAATTTAAGAATAAAGTTAACTTTCAAATATGTAAACATCGACAAATAAAAGAATAACAAAAGAAAAAAATAACCTAACACTAATTTGAAAGTGAACTTTATTCTTAAAAAAAAAAAGAATAACCAAAAAACAAACACCTAACTATAATTTGAAAGTTAACTTTCTTCTTAAAAAAAAAATGAATAACCAAAAAAAAAAAAACACCTAACCCTAATTCGAAAGTTAAGTTTCTTCTTTTTAAAAAAAAAAAAAAAAGAAAAAGAATAACCAAAAAAAAAAAAAAACCACCTAACCCTAATTTGAAAGTTAACTACAAGGAATTACTGTGAAGGGAGTAAATAGGCCCAAATTACGTCTCCCGACAGAATTCAGCACTTAATTACTTATCAATAAGCCGCTAATGGCCGACGAAAGAACTGGAAAAAGTCCGATTTTTTTCGGGTCATTAACATCCAAAAAGGTAGGTTTCTTTAATATCTAATTGTTGATTTGAGTTCAGCATATACATTTGCACGGAAATAAGACTATTTGGGAAAAAATTGAGGGGATATTAGCGTTCGGGTGTTAAAATGAAAATTTACCAAAGTTATATTTGATTATTTGTAAGAAAAAACATTCCAATTAAAAAAAAAAAAAACGTTATATTTGAATGGGATTGCTAACCTTTGCCTTTGCCATTTTTACGATTCCCCGATTCCGATTAATCATTCCAACACTAATATATATATATATATATATATATATATATATATATATATATATATATATATATATATATATATATAATACACATATATAAATATATATATATATATATATATTAATACACTTATATACACTAATACACTTATTTTATATATATATATACACTAATACACTTATTTTAAATATATATATATATAAACGGTAATACACTTATTTATATATATATATATATATATATATATATATATATATATATATATATATATATATATATATATATATAAACACTAATACACTTATTTTATATACACACACACACACACACACACATATATATATATATATATATATATATATATATATATATATATATATATATATATGTAAAAAGAAAGAACTGTAAGATATATAATCCGGTGTTCTTATAGATATTTTTATTTTTACAAAATAGTGCTCAATGTAAATTTACAGAGCATTAATATTATAAATTGATTTATTTAAAATATGTTCTTTTTTTTTGCTACACCGTGCTAACCATGTTTCAAAAATGGAAGCTTTAAGCTACGAATTTAATTTTGTAATTAAATTAAAGACATTCATTAGTTCCATTTCATCCTCAAGTTTTGGAGTAACTTTTAAAATTACTGGGTTTTAAAGACAGCTAAAATCATAATTCACGTTTCCAAGGTTACAGATAAATCTACTTCAACTGGACAAGGAGTGTCTGGGTGTTCATTATGTCTGTATTATTGTATCCGTTATTAGCTACGTTTTGGTAAGGGGTAGGGATGTATTTTTCAATGCAATCTGACATCCGTTGAATGCATGTCGTCTGGATTTTTTTTTTAATTTATTGTTAACGGCAAAAAAATTTTTACGGCATTTTTTCCATTTGTAAATTTAAAGATTTTTGTGGGTGTTTAGGATAGATTACGTTTTATTTAACTACGATTTGAAATATTTTAATTTTTATTATACTATATTTATTAATAACAATTAAATAAATTAGAATTCCTTATAGTATGTAGAATTATTTTTACATCAAGTAGTTACCTGTAGTACTAAGTAAAATAACTTTAGGTTAGAATTCATTTTCTTTAACTACAATTTTAATTACAACTTTAAAATATGTTCATTGTTAGTTTTAATAGACTATATTACTTTATATTACTAAGTTTATAAAAAATAAAAAATTATTGAATCAGAGAAATGAAATAGCTATTTTATGCCGTCATTGTCAAAAAATTTCCTTAAATAATATTTAAAAATTTAAAAATAAAAATAAATTTAAAAAGGTGCGATCAGGTAGTATACATAATTATATTTAACATGAAAAATATTTTAAAGTTTTAATTAAAATTGTAGTTAAATAAAATGAATTCTAACCTAAACTTCTTTTACTTAGTACTACAGGCACTTAAAAGAATCCAATAAAACACCTATGAAATGCCAGAAGATGTAAGCTTTTGAATGACCCATGTTCTTTGTACTTACATGAGAAACAATATATTACTAGGTTTATATAAAAAATAAAAGTTTACTAAATCAGTGAAAGTAACCATTTTTGCCGTCATTGTCATAAATTTTACTTAAATAAGGAAAGTTGGCTCCCTGAATCGCGCCAGGAAGTTTTTCTCCCCGGAGTCGATCCTCCAGATCTACAAAACAACAATTCGCCTCTGCATGGAGTATTGCTACCATATATGGTCTGGTGCCCCTTCTGTTTACCTCGGGGTTCTTGATAGGCTCCAGAGGCGGATATGCAATGTAATTGGCCCTGCCCTGGCGTCTCGTCTACAGTCACTTTCTCACAGACGCGCCGTCGCCTCCCTCTGTTCTACAAATACTTCCATGGAAATTGCGCCGAGGAGCTGTATTCTCTGGTTCCCAGAGGTCATGAGTTCAACCGCCATACGAGTCTGGCATCCCGCTCTCACCCCTTCACTGTCGAAACTCCTAAATGTAGCCGTCTCTTCTACTCTAATAGCTTCATGTCTCGCACCTCTCGCCTGTGGAACTCCCTTCCCTATTCCTGTTTCCCTGTGAGCTATAATCTCTAGCTATTCAAGTGTATTCAAGTCAATCGACATCTCCAGTTGCCTTGATCTATCCACTACCCTCATCCTTTCTTCTATCACTCCTATCTGACCTTGCTCTAAATTTTCTGTAACCCCTTGCGTCCTAGTGGCTTCCCGCCTTGCTTCGGGTGAAATGCTTAAAAAAAAAATATATTTAAATACAAAAAAAAAAAAAAAAATTGTAACCTATGTGGGGTTCAGCGTACCCGGATTAAAGGAGAATTTAATACGTGATACCCTGCCCACAAAATACAACGCAAATTTCAAGAAGAAACAACACGATAAGGAACATTTGTAGAAAATAGAACATTGTATGTTTATTTTCTTGTGAATAGGGTAAAAAAAGATTAATGTTTTAGTTAGTTTAAACAAAATGTGATTTTGACAAAAATGTCTGTGTTCGCTGTCTTTCAACAGAGTAGCAGAGTAATGTCTGTTTCTTTTGTTTTTGTATAAGTGTAAAGGAGAAAGGGCGATCAATTTAAGTTGAAAAAGAGAGTGTGAATTAGGAATAAAAAGATAAAAGGAAAATGTACTTATGAATTGTTTTGGAGTCAGTTGTAAATTTGTTATTGTTGTTGTTGTTCTTTCCTAACCCACTTTCGGCTCTTAGTGTCGGGTTGAATCAGTGATGAAATTTACTGTCAGTCTTCTGTGATCTCTGCGCCCTTCTCACTCGCGACTGACTTGAAACTCTGTATTTATTGTTGACATTTTTTTCACACTGGCTCGTTATCTTTTTTTTTTTTTTTTTTGGTTTAGCAAATCGCCTCCTTTCATTGGTCAGAAAATTAATTTCACACCTTATTGCGAAATCTGTTTTTAATCGTTTTGATCCGATTTTTCGGGTGTGCAAATCTACTTTGCGTTTTTTAGTCATTTGTTGGAATGATATAGGATTTGTATCCTATAAATCCCCCCTGCAGATTGATAAACATTGAAAATATTTTTCAATATCTAATATATGTTTTAAAATGAGTAGGCCAGTGTACGTGTCTACCCGATCTTGTGGTAATGTTTTTAGGTGTGTTTGGTGGTGTAGAGAATGTTTCACTTACGTTGGTATTTGTCGCGGTTGTAGAATGTTCCGACGTACTTTCCTTTGTGGGTAAATCCAAGTACGCTGGTTTTAGTCTGTTTACTTTGCTTTTTTGGCACTTTAAACAAGTTTGAGTCCAGCTTTTTATGTCAGTATGCATGTTTGGCCAGACAAAACGACTGCTAATCAACTTGTCGGTTGCTCGGTGTCCGGGATGTGAGAGATTGTGAAAATGAAGAAATATCTTTTTTCTCAATGAAGGTGGAATGTATAGTCTTGAATAACCAGTCCCAACGTCACAGAGTAGTGTTTTTGTTCCAAATGGGACGGGGTGTTCCTTCAATTGTAAAGAAGTGTCCTCTTTTATTTTGTATAATGTGGCATCTTCCTTTTGTTCATCTGCAATGAGGTCGAAGGTAAGAGTTTCAGAATCGATAGATTGTTTCGTGGAGCGCGAGAGTGTATCTACCACGATATTGTCTGAACCTTTAATATAGCGGATATCCGATGTAAATTGGGATATGTAGTCCAGTTGTCGGGTATCTCTGGGTGTGTATTTATCTGTGTTCACATGTAAAGCGTAAGTGAGGGGTTTGTGGTCTGTGAAAATAGTAAAGTTTCGTCCCTCGAGCAAATGTCGAAAATGCCTTATTGCTAAGTAAATAGCTTGTAACTCTCTCGAGAAGGTACTGTACTACTGCTGTGCTTTGTTTAATTTTACCGAGAAAAAGGAGATTGGCTTTTCTGAACCATTTAGCTTCTGATGTAGAACTGCTCCAATTGAATCTCCTGAGGCGTCAGTTGTTAATGTAAGTGTTCAGTTAGCATCGTCACTGATGTAAGAGAGCTTAGTAAAATCTGCTAACGCTTTTTTAGCATTTTGAAATGCAGCTAACCCTTCTCCGTCGATCAGTATTTTTGAATTTTTCTTCTGTTTTTGCAGCAAGTTTGTGAGTGGGGTCAAAATTCTGGAACAACCTAGAATAAATCTACGGTAGTAATTTATCAAACCGAGAAATCGTCTTAATTGACGCAGTGATGTCGGCTGCTGAAAGTTTTGTATTGCTGTTACTTCCTCTGGGACAGTTGAGATTCCGTTTTTGTCGATCACATGGCCCAAGAAATTTAACATTGAAAAAGCAAAATCGCATTTGTGGACATTTATCTTTAAGCCAAAATGTGCCAGTCTCTCGAAGACTTGTTGAATATGGTATAGGTGTTCTTTTCCATCACGACTGGCGATAAGAACGTCATTGATATATGCAAAGCTAAAAGGCAATCCTCTCAAAACTTCATCAATGAGTCTTTGAAAGGTTTGGGCGGCATTACGTAACCCAAATGGCATCCCAGTCAATTCATAGAGTCCAAAAGGAGTGGTAATTTCAGTTTTCCTTATGTCTTCTTCTGCTACTGGAATTTGGTAGTACGCCTTAACCAAATCCAATTTTGTAAAAACTTGTTCCTTGCAAACCTATGGCGAAATCATGTAAGTGCGGTATAGGATATCTATCAGGAACAGTTTTTGCATTGAGATTCCTAAAATTCCCACAAGGTCGCCATGCGCCAGCTTCTGGTTTCGGAACCATATGTAGCGGAGAGGAGTATGGGCTATTTGAAGGACGTATGATGTCTAACTGCAACATATGTTGAAATTCGTCATTTTCTATTTTATATTTGTCTGGATGTAATCTGCGTGGTGATGTGTTTGTAGGTGGTCCAGCTGTGGTGATATAATGTTTAGCAGTGTGACGGATTTCATCTGTATGTGTTAAAGGCGTGGTTAGTGTAGGAATTTTTTTATCAGTTCATGTAGGCCATTAGCGGTTGGTATTGCTGAACTAATTCCTGTTGATTTGTAGATTGAGGGGATTCCCTTTGTTCTTAGTTTTGTGTTACTGTCAATGAGAGAGTGTGTAGCCATATTCACTGATAAATCGAAATGGGATAGGAAATCCGCTCCTAGGATAGGTGTTTTCACATTTGCTTGTGTGAAAATCCATGGAAAAGATCTTCTTAGACCCAAATCGAGCGTTAGTGATATCTCACCGTAAGTTTCTATCTTTGATCCATTTGCTGCCTGTAATGTGTATGTGGAGAATGCAGGTTTTTGTTTTGTATTTGGTGGGATAACACTGATCTGAGCGCCGGTGTCGACTAAAAATAAATATCCGTTACTTCTGTCCCGGATGTAAAATAGACGACTCTCTTGTTTTAATCCAGCAGCTAATATCGTCTTTACTTGCTGCCGGCATAGTCGTTTCCCTGGTGTTGTGTAGAAATGTAAGAAGTTTTCGAACTGAAATTGCATGGTTCAGTGCATTCCTTGCATTTCTTCCAAATTTATAATGATACCAACAGTTATCGTCTGTAATTTGCTCTCTGGAGAAAGAGTTCGATCTACTTCGACGTCTGTGTGGTGAGTAGGATCTATTTCTGAATGTTGGACGAGAACGCTGAGATTTCTGTGCTTGTACCAGACTCTGTACTTGTAAGCTGAGATTCGCCATTTGCTTATACAGCTGCGACAATTCAGATGACTTGTCTGGTAATGTTGCTGTATCTATTGGTGCATGTGATGTGGCGTATACATTTTTGTCTTGGTTGTTGTCATGTATTTTGTCTGCTATTTCTGCTATTTTCTCCAGCTGTAAATCATCGAGGAGTGATGCGAGTATCTGTGTTGTATGTGTTTGTAGTTTATCCATCCACAGTTTCTTTAACACCACTTCGGACATGGTGTGGTCTCCTAATAAGGATCGCATTTTTCTTAAAAGCTGTGAAGGTTTCATATATCCCTGGTTCACATTATTGAATAAGTGGTGTAACCTTCTTTCCTCCGATTTACCGACACGTCTAATAATTGCAACTTTCAACGTGTCATAAGGTTTTTCTTCGGGCATGTCATTAAGTAGATCCACTACCTCGGATGCTAC
Organism: Acanthosepion lycidas; assembly: GCA_963932145.1. Classification (NCBI taxonomy): domain Eukaryota; kingdom Metazoa; phylum Mollusca; class Cephalopoda; order Sepiida; family Sepiidae; genus Acanthosepion; species Acanthosepion lycidas. Next base: position 41,163,357 of record OZ010584.1, read on the forward strand.
ATCTGGGAGAAGTTTTTCGACAACGTAGGCGTATTTTGAACTTTGCGATGTAATTTTCTTTGCATTGAAAATTGCATTTAACTGTGCAAACCAAATTTGTACGTTAGTTGGGTTGTAAGTTGGTAAGTTAATTGTTAAAGCGGCTTCCATATGTTCCGTAGTGTGTGTATCCATTTTCTATGTGTCTTGATGATTATGGTTATATGTTAAAAAAATGTCTTGCTTATTTTGTTGAAGCTTTTCTTTCAGTTGGAAATTTGCGAGTTCATTTCACGTCGATTGGTCACCACTTGTAGGGTTCAGCGTACCCGGATTAAAGGAGAATTTAATACGTGATACCCTGCCCACAAAATACAACGCAAATTTAAAGAAGAAACAACACGATAAGGAACATTTGTAGAAAATAGAACATTGTATGTTTATTTTCTTGTGAATAGGGTAAAAAAAGATTAATGTTTTAGTTAGTTTAAACAAAATGTGATTTTGACAAAAATGTCTGTGTTCGCTGTCTTTCAACAGAGTAGCAGAGTAATGTCTGTTTCTTTTGTTTTTGTATAAGTGTAAAGGAGAAAGGGCGATCAATTTAAGTTGAAAAAGAGAGTGTGAATTAGGAATAAAAAGATAAAAGGAAAATGTACTTATGAATTGTTTTGGAGTCAGTTGTAAATTTGTTATTGTTGTTGTTGTTCTTTCCTAACCCACTTTCGGCTCTTAGTGTCGGGTTGAGTCAGTGATGAAATTTACTGTCAGTCTTCTGTGATCTCTGCGCCCTTCTCACTCGCGACTGACTTGAAATTCTGTATTTATTGTTGACATTTTTTCACACTGTCTCGTTATCTTTTTTTTTTTTTTTTTTTTTGGTTTAGCAAATCGCCTCCTTTCATTGGTCAGAAAATTAATTTCACACCTTATTGCAAAATCTGTTTTTAATCGTTTTGATCCGATTTTTCGGGTGTGCAAATCTACTTTGCGTTTTTTAGTCATTTGTTGGAATGGTATAGGATTTGTATCCTATACCTAATATACATAGTTATACTTGATTTAAAAATAATTCTACATGCTATAAGGGATTCTAATATATTTAATCGTTCTTAAAAAATATAATATAATAAAAATTAAAATATTTCAAATCGTAGTCAAGTAAAACGTATTCCATCCTAAACACCCACAAAAATCTTTAAATTTACAAATGGAAAAAATGCCGTAAGAATTTTTTTGCCGTTAACAATAAATTAAAAAAAATTCCAGACGACATGCATTCAACGGATGTCAGATTGCATTGAAAAATACATCCCTACCCCTTGCCAAAACGTAACGAATAACGGATACAATAATACAGACATAATGAACACCCAGACACCCCTTGTCCAGTTGATGTAGATTTATCTGTAACCTTGGAAACATGAATTATGATTTTAGCTGTGTCTTTAAAACCCAGTAATTTTAAAAGTTACTCCAAAACTCGCTTGAGGATGAAATGGAACTCATGTCTTTAATTTAATCACAAAATTAAATTCGTAGCTTTTAGCTTCCATTTTTGAAACATGGTTAGAACTGTGTAGCAAAAAAACATATTTTAAATAAATCAATTTATTATATATATATATATATATATATATATATATATATATATATATATACACACACACACACACACACACACATCTAATCCTAATGTCAGCTATCAATTATAAAATTAACTATAGTTATCATATTCACTTAAACACGCTACGACTTGTACTTTTACTGCAATTACGAGTAGGAACCTAGCCCCCCCCTCCAATAAAACTTCTAAAAATCGACATCGAATTTTTTTTAATACTAGGAGCGGGAACTTAGACCCTATTTAAGACAAAAGGAGAAGGAGTCTAGCTTCCCCGCCCCATTAGAGTAAATATCTATTTGAAAATATTTATTTGAAAATATTGAGGGGGAACTTAGCCCTATTTTAAACTAGAGAGATGGGAGCTTAGACCCATCCTTCTCGAACGGTCATAATTTTCTGTTGTTGAATTGCCATTTTTTCCTATTTAGCCACTTTTGCCATTTTTACCGTTGCAATTTTTACCGTTGCCATTTTTACCGCTGCCATTTTTACCGAGCACCGAGTGAGTCAACATTCAAGTATATCCATTTCTTCTGGTCGGTTCTTTGATCTTTTTCAGATGAATGTATAATGTTGCGTGTATTAGGTTACATCTATTGTTCATTCAAACATTTTCTGTCTACATTTTGTGTGGTGTGGAAAATGTCTGAGTAAGAAGAATCTTTGTAGTGAAACTATTATACTATACACAAATATAATTATTATTATACTTTATTTAAAACACTTCAACAATGGAAACAAATTTTTATTTACATCAGTCTGCAAAAGACGTCTTTTTCTTAGTGGGCCTAAAATTGCCTCAAATGTATAATCCATCCTTTGAATAATAGTAGGTTGGTGCAAAAATAATGACGTAATAATGTCGTTTTTTGACGTATTTTTAACGTCAGAAAACGACATTATTACGCTATTATTTTTGCACCAACCTAATAGCATCGGTCCTCATTTGACTGAGGAATAAATTTTGCATGTTTATTGAAGTATAACGAAGGTGACTTGCATAACTTTCACTAACCTTTCATTTCCATCATTATTGTAAGTTGACAAAGCACAGGGAGAATTCAATTCATGCCTGTCTCCAAGAGTATTAAAAGAAACTTCATTTGCTTTGACTCAAATTTAAGCATGTTTACATTTACCAAATTGCTGATAAAAAAAAAAAAATTCATTCATCCTTCCAATTTTATGCTTGCATTTATTTTCACAACTCAATCAAGTCAGTAGTTATTAATATCGCCATTCTTGACATAATCAGTATAAAAAAAAGATAAAAAGAGAAGATAAGAATAAAAGCTATTTAAAATTTAATTTACATAGGGATATAAATATCTCTATATAAATTAAATTTGAAGTATTAATTTAAGCTAATTCAAATTTAATTTACATAGGGATATAAATATCTCTATATAAATTAAATTTGAAGTATTAATTTAAGCTAATTCAAATTTAATTTACATAGGGATATAAATATCTCTATATAAATTAAATTTGAAGTATTAATTTAAGCTAATTCAAATTTAATTTACATAGGGATATAAATATCTCTATATAAATTAAATTTGAAGTATTAATTTAAGCTAATTCAAATTTAATTTACATAGGGATATAAATATCTCTATATAAATTAAATTTGAAGTATTAATTTAAGCTAATTCAAATTTAATTTACATAGGGATATAAATATCTCTATATAAATTAAATTTGAAGTATTAATTTAAGCTATTTCAAATTTAATTTACATAGGGATATAAATATCCCTATGTAAATTAAATTTGAAGTAGCTTTTTTTTCTTATCTTCTCTGTTTGGCATCTATTTTCAGATTCAAAAATATTGACTTGCAGTTGTAATTGGTCTTGTCACTTGTACAACTCTGAATATTTTGTTGTAAGTAATTGAGTAAAATATCCATGTATTATTCTTTTTTAAGCTTATTTTTATCTATATAAAAGTCAGTGGCAACTCTAGGTCATCAATGTTTGTCGGGCTCATTACCATCTTAACAAAATATACTATTGGTATAACTTAAATAATTTTTTTACTGTAACTAAAATATATAATTGTTAAAAATCTTTGTGTATGAAATTAAAAAAAAACGCATTTTGGTATTTTAATATTAATTATAATAATTATATAAAAATGAACATTTATTTAAATTTTCTTTTTCCAGACACGTAAGAAAAAAGAGGGAGAACAAAATCTTTGATATGTTTGTCTGTTTATAGCCCCCTTTCCATTTTATAAACATTTGTAATTATTTAAATGGCTCATAGATTTAGATTGAACTTTGCTGTCAGTCCAAATATTTTAATAATTTCTACAGTGTAACCCGGATATAAGAGACCCGGATATAAGAGACCCTGATATAAGAGAGATTTTCTCTGGTCCCAAATTAGAGCCTGTGTTAATGTATATAAATTAGACCCGGATATGAGAAACTCGGATATAAGAGAGATTTTCTCTGGTCCCGTCCTCCCCGATATAAGAGAGTTCATTTTGAGTGACAGTGTGATGTCGTAAATAGGTCAAACAGAGGTCAGTTAGAGAGAGAGAGTGAAGTTCAATGACTTAATCTTGACTAGTCTAGAGACACGGTGTGTCCAATCTGTGTCTGTAGGAGACACCCTCAACCTTATGATTTTGCTTTGTGTGTCTAAGGGTAGCGACGCTCGCTTTTTTGCCGACTTTGCTTGTCGTTGCATTTACTGGACAGCACTTTCACTTTACCCACTGTTCTGTTGAGTGAGAAGTTTGTCTGTTTGTTAATTTTGCCACTGAAAACCGTTTGCTTGCGATCATTGCGATTAGTGATGCCGGCGTCGGCGTCGGCGTCTGAACGAAAAACTCTGAGCATTTCTAAACAGTTGGAGCTCATCGACGATGTCAAAGTGAAGAAACTCAAACTGGCCGCTGCAGCCAAAAAGTACGGAATCGGTTATTCAACAGCAGCAAAAATTCTCAAGAAAGAAGATGACCTCAGATCTTGCATGCAAATGAACGGAAACACTAATCGCAAACGAAAGCGCCAATCCGTGCACAAGGACGTTAACGAAGCGCTTACACAATGGTTTACGCAAGCATGTGCTCATGGAGCTACCGTCACCGAACACGTCATCAGGCAGAAAGCATCACAACTGGCCGTAAATCTTGAAGTTGATTTTGAACCGAGCAATGACTGGCTCATGCGCTGGAAGCAGGCCAATAACGTTTCGTTCAAAAAATTTCACGGCGAATCAACGTCAGCAGATCACGGTTCTGCCAACGAATGGGTGACAAACGTTTTGCCGCAACTTTTTCGTCGATATGATCCAAAAGATGTTTGGAACTGTGATGAAACGGGAATTTTCTACAAAGCCATGCCGTCTGGATCTTTGCGATTTGCCGGCGACGAACAGTCAAATGGGACAAAAGTTCCCAAAGACAGAATCACAATGCTTCAGTTCACAAACATAAACGGCAGTGAAAAGCAAGCTGTAGTTGTTGGTAAGTCGGCAAAACCACGCTGCTTTAAAAATGTCAAAACTCTGCCGTTTTCTTACTTCGCTAATCGTAAAGCCTGGATGACTAGTCAGCTGTTTACTGACGTTATGAAAACGCTTGATCGAAAAATGATTGCTCAAAATCGAAAGATTATTCTGTTTTTGGACAATGCAACTTGTCATAACTTACTGCCGGGTACAAATCTGTCAAACATCAAATTGTAGTTCATGCCACCAAACACCACCAGTCTCATTCAACCTTTGGATCAAGGCATCATTCGTTCATTCAAAGCATATTATCGTCGGGAACTTGTTCGAATGCAAATCGCAGCGATCGATGCTACACCGCCAGTGCCGCTGTCCGAGGTGGCCAATCAGATAACTGTTTTGAAGGCTATGCACATGATGAAGCGAGCACTTTTCATGGTCAAACCGTCAACAATTCAAAATTGTTTTAAAAAGGCCGGCTTTGTCATTGAATCACAGGCTGAAGTGGAAGAAATACTCGACGAAAATGATCAAGTTTCTCCACCATCGGGTATGGAGCAAACAGATTATGACGAATTTATCAGCTTCGACGACCATACATAATGTTATGGAGAACTGACTGACATGGACATCACACGTGGTATAAAATCGAATGATCAAGATTTTGACGAAGATGATGATGCTGAAAGCGTAAGTTCTGAAGTTTCCGAAAGTGACAAACCAGTGCCAAATTCTCTGGCTGCATTGAATGCGCTTGAAACTCTGACAGCCTACTTTGAAGCAAAAAGCAGTAATCCTGATGGCGCATTGAAAATGATTTACGGACTGTTATGAAAGTGTTCATGATGTTAACAAAGAGATTTCTATGCAATCAAAAATGACTGACTTTTTTAAGAAAAAGTAATTTTTGATTAAATTATTTTGAAAATTGATTGAAAATGTATTTTTGTCTGTGTTTTTTATGTCTATAACTGTTAAATAAACTAGTGTTCTGTACGTAAAAAGCGTTATATGAAGTGTTCCCATACTTACCTAAACAAAATACAGTGTAACCCGGATATAAGAGACCCGGATATAAGAGAAACCTGGATATAAGAGAGATTTTCTCTGGTCCCAAATTAGAGCCATACTTACCTAAACAAAATAGACCAAACCCGGATATAAGAGAAACCCGGATATAAGAGACTTCTTCTCCAGTCCCGGCAACTCTCTTATATCCGGGTTACACTGTATAACTTCCTTCTGTGCACAATTGACCAGATTTGAGCTGAAAGAGCAAGCAAGGCCAGCAGTAGTGTTTTTCCTCTGACACATAATCAATTAATCTGTCAATAGCATCTGTTTTGAAAAGAATGTGTGCCAACTTTAGTTTTCAATGAAAGAGTCAGTCAGCCTAATTTAATTATTACTCACTTTTCCACAATATTCCTCTTTCCAAATGAATTTCCTTTATGATCTAACACTATATCATTCTCCATTATTGGTAATTTGATTTTTATAAATAGTGTAAGTGTCTTTTTAACAACAAGATGACATATTCATAAAAAAGCTTTTAAAATATTGTGATGATTTTAAAATATTTTAAAATATTGTGATGATTTGAGCTTGAAGATTTAGAGAATAGTAGAATAGGTACATTGCTAAACACATAAATGAAATTGACATAAACATTGATATTTTATAACAAGCAGCATTTATAATGGAAAACATTAAACACTGAATTGAAAGAAATATGTCCAAAATGATTTTTACATTTTAAGTTCTTTACACTTTAAGTTCAATAAAACTAAAAAAATATAATCTACAATGTAATGGTGAGTTAAACTCTCAGCAAAGCAGAAAAGTGTGTGCAAAAAAGTTTTCAATAAAAATGTTTACTAAATTTAATTTGCCCTTTTTTCAATCGATACATTCTGCTAAAAAAACTTACACAGTACAGAATAAATTATTTAAAATGTACATTTGAAAACAATAAGTTGAAATAAAAATGTGTTCATGGAAAAGCAAGGCATACAAGTCATTAGAGATTTTAAAAAGTTATTTATAAAATTAATGAAAGAAATACATTGCCTATTAAGTATGTTTCCAGCTTAATAGGGCTCAGATCTACACAGCCGAACTAGCAATGTTAATTTAATGTCATTCTTTTTTACTTACTTTCTTTCTTTGTTTTTCTTTCCTTCTTTTTTTTCTCTTTATTATGAACAATATCAACAAAATGTATTTCGGTCAATATCAGGATCCAGCTGAAGTCGAGAATGAAAACGCCGCACTAAGAAAGATTATTTTTGCTTTGATTCTTCCAATTTGAAGTTGAAAAGTTATAAATTATAGATTATTTGCCGTGACAGAAAATTCTTAATAATTTGAAATTTTCTTTATTTCTACCATTTTACAGGAATTGAAGATTTTAAAAATAGATAGATTGCTTAAAGGAAGGGAAATATTATGATTCAAAATCACTTTCAAGAAGCTTAGCCATGACAGTTAAGAGCTCTTAAGTGTCATGGCTGCCAGATTGTGCCAAAATATAACTGCCATATTAATGCTCTTGATCCATTGGTGAGTTGAAAGAAAAGTTTGCAGTATTTTAATAACATTAAGGTTTTGCTTACCACTGCACTAGCCAGGTACTGAACTCTCAACTCTTTGGGTTAAGTCACTGGATTTAATCAATGCTCTTATCCACTTGGCCATGTGTCCTTGAGGATCCATTTGGATCTAGTGACTTGACCCAAAGTGTTGTAAGTTCAATAACTGGCTACTGCAGTGGTGAACAAAAACTTGGAGAGTTGAGTTAAAGGGAAATAACTGAGACATCCAGAAGAGGCATGACACGTGGAACTAGAACAATCTACCCCAGTGGACAAAATAAAGGGTTCAGTTGGAAGTTCCAATCAACTGAAGAAGGCCGCAGAGTACAACGGCCAAAATGTTGTGAATATGAATATAAAGATGAGGATAACAGTCTGAACAATGTAAATAATGTAAATAATTACAATATCTCATCTCCAAAAATATAGACAAACAAAATTTTATTGTCAAAATCTTTGTGTTATTAAGATGAAAGACCAAAGGATTTTTTTATCCTTTTTGAACCTTTGAAATTTGAGTATCTTTTTAATTTGGAAATTCTTTTAAAAATCAAATAATTGTCAGATTTTAATACAACTTTCAGGATTTATTCACAAATGAATTAAATTATCTTTTAAATGTTTCTTTTTTTACAAAAATCTTGGTAAAAATATATTTTTACATCTTTTATCTGCCACTCATTTAATTTTATGAAATTTAGGGAGATTCTTTCTTACCTTAATGTTTACATTTGTTATAAGGACAAGTCCTCAGAGAATTTAAATCATCATTTTTCATCAAATGTTACCCCCAGTTACAGAAAATCTGCTCTGAATCGGAAAATAAAAATGCAATAAAACTAAAATCTTTTAAAATTGTGTATTAATTTGTAGTGGACAAGTGATATTGTTATTAGATTAAATTGCTATAATTCAACAAAATTATAGAAATCATTCAAAAATAATTTTGAATTTTTTATGTGTGTGTATTTTTGCAAATACAAACATCCATACACAACATTATCAGAAAATAAGAGAAGTGTCTAGAGTAAATTTAAAATTTACTGGTAACATTTTTATTTAACAAACGTCTTTGTAAGTAAGACTATAAAACCAAAGTACCTAAAATTCAATACTTACTTAAATACTTACTTAAATATTTACCACCTTTAATATTACTGTGTAATTAAAAAAATATATATAAAAAAGTCGTTCACATTGTATTCTTCATGTAATTTTTGCAGTTATTGTCTCCCTTAGTTAATTTATCCAATCATCAGGTTGTCAATGAATCATTCAAGACATCACAAAACACACACTCTATCTTAAAGATGCTATTCTTCAATATTTTAAACTAAAAGCAATATTTGTTTCACTTCAGACTAATTAAACTTTAAATCAGTTATTTTTTCTCAAATAACATTTCAGAAAAATTATGTTATATTTTTGAAAGATTTTTTAAATAAAGATAATTAATGTGGATAAATTTATCAATTTTACTGATAAGCAGAAGAAAAGAGATTCCAATCAGTTTCGATTCCGTTTGAAATATACCAAAGTATTTTGTTTATTGGGAATATTACATCTAATCTATTAGCTTGGAATTAAAACTAAAATTAAAGCTTCAAGAAAGACTTTTCATTTCTTTAAATGTATTTTAAACTTTAGGCATTGCTTTTTTTCTTTTTCATTTTTTCAGGTATTTAAATTTATGCCTTTGAAGCAATTTTTATGAGAGATTTTATAATGAAATTGAATACAAAAATAGAAAAACAACTTATTTTTTGTCAGTATTCACAAATTTAGGAAATTGTTCTGTATATTTTGACAAAAAACAGGCTGGTAAATTGGATTCAATAATTTCACAAACTGAACAAAATAAGTAAAAATGAAGAAAAACAATCTATAAGAAAAAAGATACCAAAGAAAAATTAATAAAAAGAAATGAAAATATAGAAATACAAGTTAACAGCTAACAGTGAAAAATTAAACCATTTTAATGTGTCTAAAGGTCAATGAATATAATATTTGCTGCTGTTTGACAACAATAACTAATAAAACCACTTAATTGATAAAAATGACAAGAAATATAAACAGTAATGCAAGGGAGATAACCCAAAAAAATAAAACTAGCAAAAATTCAAAAAGTATTCTCGTGTCGCATGCTGTTTTAGTAAAAAAAAAAAAAATGCATCTCCACTGGACAAGGTCTGTGAAGATGCGAATTCGTTTTACACCAGGCTAATTACGGTGCAGGCATCACCAAGTTAAATAGACTGCTTTAATGTCTGTCCAGTCATAATGTCGATTAGATTTTTTTTTTTTTTTGACAGTAAGGTTCATCCCATACAAGGGGGCCACTCAAAGTAGAAACTTACATTAAGGGGTAGTTTATCTAAATAGGAAGGGAAGATAATGGTTGACTCTAGGCTTGTAAAGATTAAGATTTTTAGTGATCTGCAAGACGTCTACTTGGGAGTCCGTTCTATAGGTCAGTGATTTGCAGTAAGAAGCTGTTTGAGTGGAACTTACTTCTCGTCGATGGAATATGGAGGAATGTAGGTGGTTTGCTACTATGTAAGTGGCATAATAGGTCCTAGCCGTGAAGGTCAGACCTGACCTGATGGAACCAAGGAATTTTGTTCAACCAAGCACTTTCCATGCTAGTAGTGACAAAGTAGTGAAAGACTCACCACATCCTGCCTGTGAGAGAGAGGTTGGAGGATGGAAAATAATTCTTCCCCAACAGGGACTCAGAGACGCTTTTGAACTCCATCAAGACTGGAAAGTGAGGTCTGGGCAGTTCCTTCCCAAATATGGAAATAGTACTCCACTTTGATCCAGCTCTTATAAAGGTAGAAGATACCATCAGGAGTCAGGTATTTACTGGAGCAGTAGAGAGAGCTGATTATTTTACCTGCATCTTTAATGATGGATCATATTAAGGCGTTCCACTTGAGGTCAGGTGTGAATTTGGGGGCCTCCTCAAAGAGACATTCATTCATCATGATTGGTGGTAGTTCGAGATCTGATCGGCAGTGATGGAAGTTTTGTTTTAGGGGTATTGAATGCAACCAGCCAGTTTTTTCCCACTCGGTAGTTAGTGTTAGATCTCTGACCGTCATGAGTTTTAGAGGTGTGCCCATATATCGTCGTATCATTAGCATAGATTTTTACAAATGAACAGAGTATATCGGCTAGATCATTTACGTAAATCAAAAGACGGTTGGTCTGAGAAGTGACCCCTGGGGGTGCCTGCATTGACCTTCAGTAAAAATGTTAACTTTGAAAGTGAAATTATAATTTCAATTGGTAGTAGGGTTTGGAACTTTGTATTTTGTTCATTCTTAACTGTTTGATTGAATTCTTTTGTTAATAACCTTGTATTGATTTTTGACCTCCTACACCTTAACAAAAAATGCTGTTGATAATGTAGTTTATATCCCTTCTTTTCTTATTTTGTTAGGTGTTAACAAAACTTATGTATTAAGTGTTTTAGACGAGCTATTGGAAGAGCAATCTTGCTTATAAATTGTTCATATAATTCTTCTAATGGTGGTCCTGCTATATATTTAGAAGTTCTTGATAAATTCCAAAGAAGAATATGCAATGTTATTGGTCCTGACCTGGTATCTCGACTTCAGTTATTTTCCCACTGCCATAGCATATCTTCCTTCTGCTTTTTCTATAAATATTTTCATGGTAATTGTTCTGATTAACTTTTCTCTATTATACCTAGACTTTGTGATTTTAAGTGCAGTACTAAATTGGCATCAAGTTCTCATCATTTTAGAATTGAAATTGCTAGATGTAACCATTATTTTTATGATAACTGTTTCTTCTATTACACTTCTTGCATGTGGAACTCTCTTCTGGGTTCTTGCTTCCCTGTCAACTTTGATCTTCAAAAATTTAAATAGGATGTCAATCGCTATTTTCTGTCTTCTTAATTCCTGTTTGTTTCATAGGAACTTGTTTTATGGGACACCACTTACATAGGCTAAGCTAGTCACATGATTTAGGAGGCAGTCAGTTTGAATTAGCACAGACTACTGTGAAGACAGATATGTCAACTCATGTGGTCCAAGAGAAAAAGAGTGAACACACAAAAATTGGATACAACATTGATGGGGAGCTGTGTTGACAAAATCAAATCAACTTGAAGAAAACAGTAGAGTCCATCCATGCAGATTCAGCTATATCCAGTCCAAGGAGATCACCTGAGCACTACTTCAAAAAACCAGTCCAAAGCAGCAAATTTGATACCTCCACCAGCTATAAACCCAGACAATGAGAGGGCCCAAAGAAACTTCATCAGGATGATTCAGCAAGGAAAACACATTCTGGGAGAATAGTCAGAACACCAGCAATACTAAAAGACTAGTAAAGGCAAAGAAAGTTGAGTGAAGTGGCAGAATAAACCCTGTAAGGCAAGAGGGCAGTCTACTGAGTGAATACCTTGGTCAATCATCTTTTTCTCATTACCATTTAAAAAAATCACTTTTCAAAAGGGGAGAGATGTTTGATGGGAACTTGTTTTATGGGACACTGCTTATGTAGTCAGTCACATGATGTAAGAGTGAAGGCAGTTCGAATTAGCACAAACTAGTGTGAAGACGAACATGTCAACTTGTGTAGTTGAGTGTTGGTGGCCATAGGTGATACTGAGCATTGAACACTGTTCTTTAATTGTTCTCTCTCCTTAATAGTGCCTTATTTTCTCTCATATTCTCTAACACTCAGTAACCTCTTGCATCTTAGTGGCTTTATTGTTTTGCTTGAGGTGAAATGATTAAAATAAATTATGATATTTGGTAGGACTCCTCTCCTCTAGCAAAGCGCAACAACATTGCATCCATTCCACAGGTGATTGGAAAACCTCTGGAGAAATGTTGATCAATGCCATTTCAATAGTTGTCCACATTCACTGATATTTATACATATAGGATCTCTATGTTCCATAATTGCTTGATTGATCCTATGTTGAGTGAACATAGTGGCCACACTGTTTATCAGAAGTTTCTAGAATGCTTCTCAAACAAATTCCAGGCATCATTGTCGGTGTACATGGAATAGCAGTCACCAGTTAATAACATATTCAATGATGCCATATATCAAAGTACTATATCCATTTCCATGACATCAGTTGTTTTATATCAGCTTTTGGTTGCAAAGGAAAGGAACAAGCAAGTATTAAGATTTCAACAATGTGTACTGGTCAAAATTCAGAATATGTTCATAAGATGAGAAAATAATGGGTCAGGAGAAGTCATGAAACAGAAGATGTGAGCGTGAAGAATCCAGAGAAGTCACGAATTGGATTTTGCCAATGCAGAGGATATATTGGCAGGTTGGTAGCGGAATGTCTCTGTTGGATTTTGGTAGAATGTGGTTTCAACAAAACGGGGTCATGGTGGTGACAACGGTGGAAGCTTGGAGTGGATAGTGAAGTTGATCAAGCAGAAATAGGGACATGGAGAAGCCCAGGAGAAGAAATTAAAAACCAAATAGCTATCAATAAAAGATTCAGGAATGCAGTTTTATATTGAAAAACAAACCCAAGTGCTGACTGTGGAAGCAACCACCTTCCAGTGATATGCAAACTCAGAATGAAACTACAGAAAGTGAAGAAGGCTAAGGGAGCACCCAAAATGCAATACAACAGTGTTGAATGTGATAGACGAACATATGGACAGTGTTAAAGGTGTGGGCACATTAAGAAATACTTTAGTAACTTTAGCAATCAAGATTATCCCATTGAAAACTAGACAAGGAAAAAAGGAATTGATGACAGATTAAATTCTCAATATGATTAAAAGGAGACAAAAATGATGCCATGGTACAGCAAAGAATATAGGACATTGCACAAATAAATTAAAAACAAATGAATAGCACGTGCAGCAGAATTAGATAGGAAGTAGAACAAGAACAGTAAGGTTTTGTTAAAGACACTGGAACAAGCAATGCAATATTTAGAATGATATCAGAAAGAGAAATACAAATGTAAAAGGATGCATACCTATGGTCTTATAGATCATGTAATCGCTTTTGATAAAGTACATCACAAAGTACATCACAAAGAACTGTTGGAACTGCTGTGTAAGCTTGACATATTTGGGAAGGAGATTTAGAATAATCCAGAACTTATAGTGTGGATAAAATGCTGACATACAGATAGAAAATGAATTTAGTAAATATATAACAACAGAAAGGGATATGAGACAAGGATGTGTCTTCTCGCCGTATTTATTCAACCTTTACAGTCAGGTCATTCTGAGAGAATTAGAAGTCCTACCAGGATTCTTGATTCAGCCTTAGATAAGCAGATGACACATTGTTGATAGCAGACACAAAGGAAACTATAATAACTCATATAATATGTAATGAGGAAAGTAAAAAGAAAGGACTAAACACTAATTGTAAGAAGACTCAATATATGGTTGTCAGCAAAAGGAATAGCCCAATTACAATTTAGTATTTTTAAAATATCTTTTTTTTACCCTTGGATTAGCTTAATTTTATTATTTAAGACACTGATGCCAAAATTTTAAGACAAAAATCTTGATATTAGGTTGGTGCAAAAATAATGACGGTTTTTGACGTATTTTTAACGTCAAAAACCGTCATTATTTTTGCACCAACCTAATATTAGTTTCTGAAATAGATCATTTCATAATGAACATAAGCATGGGATTATATGTCAAATATATCTTAAAAAATTAATGTTTGTTTGATTCTCTTAAGGTAACTCAAGAACCAGCACTCAAAGCTTTGGAATTATCTTAAAATTTTATTTAGAAAATGTTTATACAATTCTCATTAAGACTTAATATTAAAAATTCATATTTTTTCAAGTAGCAAATATATCTTCATGAAGTTACATTAAAAATAATGATATCCATAAAATATAAAACTATAAAAATTTTATTCCTACTAAATCCAAGTTCTTGTACCAAACACAAAAACTTAGTCAAGTAGGAATAGCAAGACATAATAGGCACAAAATTATAAATCAAGACAACCACAGCACAAAATTTTAAAAGGAAAAACATATTTATTTCCAGTTTACACAATTACAAAAAAAGGTACAATACAAGTTTGCACAAAAATTTCCTTTTGAGAACCTCAAAGGCAGATTAACAATTTCAAGGATTGCCAATGAAAAGTGGAAAATTACAGCTCAGAAAAAACAAGGATTTTGTAAATGACAAAAAGAGAAAACAATATAAGGAGGTTGTAAAAACAAAGGTTCAACAACCTTTGTGAAAAAACGAAGACCTGCTTTCACAGTATTTTTTCTTTTTTCAAAAAAAAGTGTCCCTTTTAACTTCACACAATTCATGCTTTGGAAAATTTCTTTGAATTTTTTTTGTTTTAGGCTGTCCAACCAAAGGAGAATTTTCACTTGAACTTTGGTCTCTCTGCGGCTGACTGGTAACTGTTGCCTTCTTTGGAATTATTTTTTTGATATCAAATGCCTTCTTTGATGTTGATGACTTGCCTTCTCCTCATATCTACTGACATGAGCTCTATTTTTAAACTCAGCTCACCTCTGCAACACTATCTGGGATGTTATTAGAGCTTGAAACCACGTCTCTCATTGATCAATATAATATATACAAAAAATCATTTTCCATAAACTGGAAATGGATCCTTCAAAAATTTTGGTAGGTTTTAACCACCGAGCCAAACATGCAAGCCACCAATCTGCCACTGGGTGGCATGCCACTAGTGTTTGACAACAATGTTACCACTGGCGGACCACTAGAGACACACTAAATGGCCAATGGTGTTGCCATTGGCTGGCATCAGTGGCTTGCCAATGGGCCACTAGTAGCTCACATGTAGGGATGTACAATTGTAGCAATTTTTAAGACAAACCGTCTGGCCTTCATAAAATACACTTCTCACAAAAGAACATTTATTAAAAAAATCATCTAGATACTTATACATTTCGATGATTATAAAATTTTTAAAATAATAAAAATTAAATTTTTATAAAACATCTGTTAGGTAATTTTTTTTCACCTTTTTACATATAATAATTTGGTTAATTCATCAAATTATCCTGTTAACTTTGTGTTCCTGTTAATATAAATTGATTTTTAATTATTAAAACTATGTATATGTGTAATGTCAATTGTTATATCATTGTATAATAAGTATTTTCTTCAATTTCATTAAGTTCCTCAACAATTTCACAATGATTTTCAAAAATCTTTTCCAATAAACAATAGATTGCAACACCTGATATTAGCAAAGAGTCTTCAGTTTCCCATTCCAGAAATAAAAAAAATATTTCAAGAAGCAGGAACCAATGTTACCAGCAAGTCAAATACACATCCTTATATAATAACATAAAAGGTCTTTGTTTTCCCTTTTCTTTTAAATTCCATTTATTAGGATGTTACATTAACATGAAGAGGTGAAGTAACATTCAAAAGAGATGAGTTGTGATATAAATGTTGTTGAAGTGCAGGTAGATGTGATTTGTCTGTTTAATGATGCAAATAAGACATAACTGAGAAATAAATATCATAGCCAATGGCAAATACAAAATACAAAGGAAGAAGAAAGATGAAAGGCATCACCATGTTGGATAAGGGAAGAGGAATCTTCACTTTGCTGCAAAAAACAATTTGTAAAAAGTATAAGTGAGAATTGGAAAAGATGACAAACATTTTATTGTCTAGATTAGCATTGACTTTAGTTGGGCAGAGAAAGTCAATTATTTGATGTGAACCAAGTCTCAAAAAAAGGTGGAAAATAATTTTGGCAGAATAAATACACTCAAAGTTTCAATTTAAAAAACAAAAACATAAAACTTTCAATAATTGTCATACAGAGCAACAATTTTGTTATTTTAATTTTTTTCTTCCTGGATACTTAACATATGATCAAGGTTCAGTAATCTAGTTACTCCATTAGCAAATTCATGCCTCACTAGCTGCCTTAATACCGTAGATCTGTACAAATCTAAGGTAAACACATTTTTTCAAAAACATTTTTTAAGGAAGTTTTTTTGGCACTATGTTTTTTTTAATTTTATATTTTATTTCTCCATAAAATTGGGCATGTTTAAAAACATAATATACAAAGTTTACTTCATGTTAGGGGGTTTAAGTTTTCTATAATTTGTCCAGAAGATTAGTTCTTTTGTGAAGAGGACATGTCTAACTTTTTTGAATGTCACAAGTAAAATTATTCATTTCTGGAAGTGCTATAATTTAAATGTTTCCCCTGAGAATTTTTATTTACTTACTAAACAATAACTAAATGTTTACAGCTATTTTATATTTTGGGAGTAACAAAAATAAAAACATTAAAATAATTTTTTAAAATTTGTAAAAAATAACCATCTTTGGTAGATTAATATCTCATGCACCTATCAAAGCTCTTATTGTTTGTCATAAAAGTGAGACTACTATCAAGTCATACATTTCATCTTTTATTTCTGTTTTTGCCACATTCATTTTTACAATTTACATTATTTATAATGCATGAAAAGTGATAGGTTTGCAATATGGAGAATTAGAAAAATATAATTATTAATTTTCATGGATTTAAAATAATAGGGAAAATTTTATGTGTCAACAAATTTATTTTACAAAACAAAAAATATTTCAATAATCAACTGAGTTGAAAAGAGCAAAATATTGTAATTGAAGAAATGGGTAACTTCTTCAATATTTATGGGAAATTAAAGAGAAAGACTGTCAAAGATTGAATTGTTTTTATACTTACTTGTTTTCTTTGTATTTTGTGGCCAAAAACATCATAACAACTAAAAGATTCTGAATGTTTGCAACACTTGATTCATATTTGTCAATTATGTCAAGAAATCCCTGTGAAGTAATAATCAATAAAAGTTAAATATGAAAAACAGATACAAAATTTAACTCAGTGAACACAGAACAAAAATACATATTTTCTTTTCACTTCATTCCTCAAATTATAAGTAAGCAAAGAAAGTAACCAAACAAAACTGTAAAAAGAGATTCTATGAATTTGAAGTACCTCAGAAAGCAAAGGAACTTAAAAAGTGGATTATAACAAAATCAAACTAATTAGAATCTTTTAATAAATACTTATTGGTTAACTTTCTACTTCTGCCTTTCACATAAAAAGAAACAGAATCTATTTTATAATTTTCCTTAAAAATCTTTTTCAGATTTAAATTTAAGAAAGCACTTTTTAGATTCCCAACACAAGATTTGCAGAAAGTTTTAACAACATATGATTTTAAATAGTATTAAGTACAAAATCAAAAGTTATGAAATGTGAAATTGAAAAAATGGTGAACAATATTTTTAAAATAGTCACATGCACTGATGTTGGACTGAAAATATTTTAAAATTTATATATTACATTGTTTTCAATTATTCATTTATGTTCAGGAAGATAAAAATGAATTTACAACAATCCTGAAATTATAGTCCAATATTAAAAATATTCTCAAAAAGACATTTTAATAGAAAAAAATCTCAAAATCATTTCAGAATGTATAAACTCCAATATCAAATCAAAGATTGACATAAAATGTTATCATAAAACCTAAAAGATTTTGTAGCGAAGTTATAACTCTGAGTAAATAATTATAAACCTTGCATTTTTATATACAAAATACTTGTAAAAATGAGGAACTGCAAGAATTGTAAATAACAGAATGAGTATTATTTATTATCTGGTTGTTGGGGAAATGAAAGATAATAATAATGAGTAAAATTGTAAGTTTGAGGTCAAATGTAGATCAAATATGGATCAGAATATGACAGAATCTACTATCTATATTTCTCTTGTTGTCTGTCTGTGTGTCTGTCGTCGGCGTTGTTACCTCGCCCAGGCCGCATTTCTCACCCGATTTCGATGTGGTTTTCACCACAAGTTTGCAAATGGCTGCCGTAAGGACATGACAGAGGCCAATTTTTGAGTTTGGACTCAGGTTCCGAAAAAATCGATAATCGAAAAAATCTGCTTACAGAAGGAATGATCGCATTTCAACCAAATTTGACACCCTCTTAGAGTCTATCATTAGAAATGTTATCCAGAAGTTTCATGGTCACTGACCCCTAAACAGCGCTGAAAATCGATATAACCCAAAAACCAATACGCTCAGATTGTGCCTGAACCACATGTCGGTTTTTAGCGAAAACCAACCAGATTTATGAGGAGGCCATTGGAAGTCACCATGTGAAGTTTCAACTCTGAGCGCCCCACCAAACAGAGTGCAAATTGACAATCGGTCAACCCTTAAAAATGTTTTTTCCGGTTGGGTATTTCCTAAATGCAGATTAATTTAAGGTGACGCTATGCGCAGGAAGAAACAGGTCTGTGTGTCCAGTGGAGTGGAAGAAAACATTTGACCTCAAATTCTGGAATGGGTGCAGGGCCATTGAAATTCGGCTTTTTTATCCCTGCTACCAGTTCTGACTTTGAGCCACAAATGACATATTCGACTTTGTCAACACTATTGCTTTAATCGTAGTAACATCAGCATGGCAAAGCGCGCTCCTTTAAAGGCAAGGAAGGGCAAAAATATTTTAAGTCAAGTGATAGCGATTGCTCTATGAGTCGTATGAATTTTTAATCAAGCACGGGCAACGATGGACCATGCTGCTAGTAATAAGATAAAGAATAAATAAAGTGTATGCAATCTTTCTTATATGCTTTGTTTTATAGATGTGTGTAATGAGTGTCCAGATAATTTAGTTAGAAAATACAAGAAGTGCCTAGGGGTTTTCTTACCTCAAATTTTTTGTTGAGTGCTAAAGTATAAATATTACTATTATGGTCTGAAAAAAGAAAAGGAGACAAAATCTTCGTTGATGCATGTGTTAATATCCTGCCTGTGTGGACTGCTTGTCTGATAGTGAAAATGTCACATTTTTGTGAGTGTAGAGGAGAAAAGCAGGGTCGATTCTCATTGGTTTAGAATTATTGAATTAATGATAATTATAATTATATTATTATTATAAATTGATTTATTTAAAATATGTTTTTTTCGCTACACAGTTCTAACCATGTTTCAAAAATGGAAGCTAAAAGCTACGAATTTAATTTTGTAATTAAATTAAAGACATTAGTTCCATTTCATCCTCAAAAATTCGCTTGAGGATGAAATAGAACTAATGTCTTTAATTTAATTACAAAATTAAATTTGTAGCTTTTAGCTTCCATTTTTGAAACATGGTTAGAACTGTGTAGCGAAAAAAACATATTTTAAATAAATCAATTTATAATATTAATGCTCTGTAAATTTACATTGAGCACTATTTTGTAAAAATAAAAATATCTATAAGAACACCGGATTATATATCTTACTGTTCTTTCTTTTTATTTATATATACATAATTATATTACTATAATTATTTTTCACACTATAATTAATTTTTATTCATTTTTTATGGACATGACACTGTGACAGTATAATTAATTTTTTATTTATGTATTTCTTTATGGACATGACAATATTAATTCTATTGCAAACCATGGAAAATATCACAACAAATATGATGTTAAATGAACATAGTCTTGTCTATCTGCTAAAGTAAATAAACAAAAAAGAAAATAGAAAGATTATCTTTAATTAATGTATGAAGTAAGAATGAAGAACCGGTTCAATGTTCTTATGTTAAAATGCTTCTAATCTTGTACATGATTTCAACAGGTGATCAGTTATTTGGATAAATCAGAATTCAGGAGTTGTTGATCAGGAACCAAAAGATTTAAATAAGTATTGCTCCCAACTACAAGAGATAACGTCTGTTGTACAATTTATGTCAAATACTCATTTTTCTTTTTAAAGATATATTCACTTACCTTTGGGTTCAACATAGAAATTACAAATATTATTCCAAATAGTATTAATGAGAGGAAACTTGAGATACATCTGAAAATTAATTAAAAATTTAAATGAATAAATATTTTAGCAGAATTATTTACATTCCGACATTTCAGCTTTTAAAAGGCCTATGCAAATCATTAATAAAAAAATATAAATAAAAACCCAAAATATTTTAACCCCTTGACTACAGCAGCAAGTGAGGTGAAAAGAAAGGTTTGCAATAGTTTAATGACATTATCAACCCTCAGTGAATACTAAAATGTATTATTATTTTATTGTTGTAACTATTGTATTGTTATTGTTGACAGTGGGGAGGAGTCTAATTGGCACCCCCCAGTAGTACTTTGTGACCCTTACTATCAACATTTACTTTTTTTACATACATTTATATACATTACAAATTAAACTTAGCAAAACTGATTATTGAAGATGAAAATTTTTTGCAGATTTTGATGTCATTCTGGGGAAAGGGGGGTGTCCAAATCCACAAATTTGTTTTGCTCATGCTAAGTCTCAAAAAACACTATACAAAATTGATTAGTTTTTATGTATGATGTTGAAGATGTTAAATTAGTGAACTTTTTAACAAGAAAAATTTCAAATTGGTGTTAAAAATTACCACAAAACATTGTTGATGATTTATTATGACATGTCTCTAATTTGTATTTATTTTCAATTTCTCTGTTTCAATTATTCACCTATTGTGTATCATCCATTATTGTACATAATTAGGATATAATAAAATTTGAATTTTATATGAATACCACCTTATGAAAATTGAAATGTAGTAGAGTGAAGGGGGGCCCCATATCATAGATTTTTGTTCACAAGACCCTTGCACCAGCCCTGACTGTTAAAATAATTCTAGTAATTTTATAATGCATCAAGATTTCTGATTTTTGATACAATTTTTATGCCATAAAATATGATTAACAAATAACCATTCCAATATTGGCAATTTTTTTTTCATAGTTCATAATTACATTAAAAGTAGATCGCATTAACCCAGACCAAGTGGTGGTAGGGAACAAAAATGTTGTCAAAATTTTAAAATTAATTTAATTCTGTTTACTTGGATTTGAACAATTTTTATGAGAGATTTTATAATGAGAGTGAATACAATAAAAGTAAAACAACATACTTTTTGCCAATATCTACATTCTTTTTGGATTCTTCTGTATATTTTGATGAAAAGCATGTTGGTAAATTGGATTCAACAATGCCACAAACTGAACAAAATAAAAGTGAATGAGGATAAAAGGTAAAAGAATGAAATGCAATTATAAAAGTAAAAAAAGAGATCAAAAAAGAATTAATAATAAGGAATAAAAATATAGAAAAAAAAAAGAAAAGTCAACAATATAAATGAAGTCATTTTAATGTGTATGAAAATCAAATAATATTTACTACTGTTTGATAATAGATGTAAAAGTTTTAACAAGTTTTGTTTTTGTTCATCACTTACTTATATGATGCAAGGCTGTACCAATTGTCATGAAGGAGACAGTAATGCTTATCATTATAAACACTTCAACAACAATTGACACCCAAAAGAAAGATGGATATTTATGACGAATGATCTGACAGGGAGAAATAAAAAAACAAAATCAATTTAGTTGATAATAAAGCAGAATTCAAATTTGGTAAAAATGCATTCATTTTTACAACACCTGAATTTTATTCAGATCATTTTCACAAATATTTTTTGCAAAATAAAATTATAGCTAATACATACAAGTGTGCAATGGATAAATTGTTGTCTAAATTACGCAAAAATGAAAATAACACCAGCATCTCATTTTAACAAAAATTTCACAAAAATATCTTGAAATACTAAAGAGTAAATTTATTCCACAAAATCATCATTGGCTTCAACTATGGCCTCCAGATGACTTCAGCATCTCCTGAAACTTTTCTGGGTGGTCTCGTTGTTGGTAAATGCTGCCATAATCCTTGCTTTCAGTTCATCTTTGATGTTACAAGGAATTTTGTTAGTCTCTCACTCAACTGTAACTCACATATAATAATCAAGGGCATTGCAGTCTGGGGAGTAAGGTGGCCAGATGTAAGGGGTGAGGTGGTTGTAGAAATTGTCTGACAGCCATGACTGGGTTCCTCTGCTTGTGTGGCATGGTGCAAAGTCCTGTTGCCAGACATAGGGTCTTTCCACAGCTACCCTCTTGACCCAGGGCAGCTCTACCTCCCTGGATATAGACCTGATTGACTTGGAGGGATTGTTTTTAATCATGGCTTGGATCTCACCAACAAATTCAGGAATTCTTTTGTTATCAGAATGATCAGAGTGAATTTCAAAGCTGCCATATCTTCATAATCACCATTTGACTCATCCAACTCTTTTTAAATCCACTGCACTGTCCTCAGATTGATATTCAAACACTCTGAAATGTTGGTATTAGATCTTCCACATGAATGCTAAGCAGTACATCATGCTGTTTGCAAATTTCTGGCAAAATGAATTGTCATATGCTCTTTTTTTCATAGATGGTGCCCAACTGACCATACTATACTGTACAGTCAACAAATTTACCCCTTGCACTCTGTACTTCCATTGTAGTACACTGATAACTTAACCTTAAATAAAAAAAATAACATCTGCTCAGTGGCTGAAAAAAAAAATCTTAAAAATTTGCAAAGGCCAAGTTTTCCCAGTAATGTCATAATGGCTGAGAGAAGATACTAATCAAATGTTTCTCATTAAAATCTCCAATAAAAATAAATGGTGATACAGAAATACATTCTGTATATCCTCATAATAATTAAAAGAATTTTATAATAGCATAATATATAATATATGTAATAACTTGTGGATGGTGAGATTTCTGTAAGAGAAACATATGGTACTGAATTCAGAAAATTTAACGAAAATATCTTTATCCTATTTGGGAAACAAAATACACAAACATAACTGATAATTTTGACCAAATTTTTCAAATCCTTTTGGGTTCACTGTATGAAATTTTATGTTTAATTTCACTTTTTAAAAAAAATATAAGCTTAAAATTTTTAGTTAAGTCTTATATTTGATTTCATTTGCAGCAAAGAACTTACTGTTTACTTGACACATATTATTTTGTTAATAATATCCAAGTTGTTGAAATAAAGAAAAACTCACACTTGTCAAAGGCTTTGTTGAAATTTCTCCATTTACTTTTGCACTAAAGAAAAAAATAAAAATTGAAAATATTTATTTACAGTATTTTGATATTTTATCCTTGCAACTCACAGTTTGTTTTTATTGCCATCTTTTTCGGGTTTTTTTTAATTTTCAGTCATTTATTATTTTAAATAGAAAAAATCTCAGCAAATTTAATAAAAGAAAACTTGATTTTTGTTTTTTTATGTTTTACCTTTCCAATGAGTTGCATGTAACTGGAGAATGAGAAGACTGGTTAGTTCCAGTCATGGGTGTACAGTGCTGGGGTACAATTTCAAGCACAGTCCAACACCTGAAAAATGCAAACAATCTGGAGAAAATAATTATATCTTGCAGGTATAGACCTTAGATTTAAGACAGGTATATAAAACCAGATGACATAACAAGTAATAAATTAGTGACTTTTATTCTCTTTAATTAACAAAAAAAAAATGAAAAAGAAAACTGATTTTATACCAAAATCGTAATTCGTCTACTTTTAAAATCTTCAATTTCTATGGGGCATACAGTTTTTCTAAATATAGTACCTTTCTTTCTACCATTTTTTGAAATGTTAGAAAGAAAGTTTGAAATCCTGACATTTTAGAATTTTCTATGATGCAATGGAGATGAATAATCTAGAAAATAATTCTTCATTTGAAGAAATAAATGAATAGAAAATGTGAATTTATGAGGAAAAGAAAGAGAAGAAACTCAAAGATTTCAGGTTGAAATGCCACAATTAGAAAAGCTAAGTTAACAAATTTATTTTGCCAGTTATCATGAATATATCTACCTCATAATACATCTTGTATCTAACACACATACAGAATTTTATAGATATTTGAAACATGCATTTTCAGTACAGTCTAAGTTACTTTAACAATTACACAAAATGTCACTTTGAACTAATTCAAATTCTAGCTTTCTAAAAATGCCAGGATGTAGCCAACAGAATCTTGTCTATCATGCTGACAATACCTACTTCTTTATAACAATTGAAACAGTCAAAAGTACATGCACCAAACAGAACAAAACATAAACAATTTATCCACAACTTTCTTCCCAATGTACAATATGTAATTTGAAAATTGGGAAAATGCATTAAAAACAGTTGGTTGAATTTAACAAAAATTGTTTGCATGTATATATCTATCTCTCTCTCTCTCTCTCTCTCTATATATATATATATATATATATATATATATATATATATATATATATATATATATGATGACTGTCAACTTGATAAATGAGTATTACCATTGCTAGCAAGGTTTTTGTTCTCTTGAGAATGACAATGGCTCTTGATACCAGTAAGTGACTTGCAATGCTTATTGCAGATGTAGTAAACTAAGTTGTTCTGTACAGGGCCTGGCTTGTTTTGTAAATTCTTTTCTCGTTGCTTATAGGTCTTTATATGATAGATGAAGCTGTAGTGGTTTCTAAAGGTTTTCTTACACATCCCGCATGTTAAGTGATTCTCACTGTATTACTGTTAGATATTTTATCAAAGGTCTACCAATATGATTCATCTTGTGGCTAACAAGGCCTGCATTGGTATGACATATTCTGCTACATTTCTCACATATAAATTGCTGGATCAATGATTTCCCTTTTACTAGCTGCATGCTTGACATTTACAAGTTCATGAAAGATCTTAGTATCTTCATGAATTGTACACTTCAACTTATTTTGATCACAGTCAGCAGCTTTCCACTCAGGATTTTCTATATGGTCAGCTGCAAGGGACTATTTTGAACAATTTTTGAAGTACCTCCTTGGTTTGTGCTGGATTTGAGTACCATAGAACAACTCACTGTAGAGCATTTAATTGGGTATTCTACTGTCTTCAAGGTGAATGACATGGCCTGCCTAGCAAAGCCTCTGGCAATGAATGTTCTTCTTGAGGACCAAAGTGTCTGGTATGTGAGATATCCATTAGATACCCAGAATCAATCTCAAACAGCATTGGTGGAATCTCTCCAGAGTATCTAAGTGTCCTTGGTACACAACCAATGTCTCACAGGAGTATAGGAGGTACGTCAGAACACAGGCGTTGTCATATGATATCTCTTCACCTTTCTTAAGTCGTCTCTGAAATCAGGTTCAATCTTTTAGAGCTACAAAATCACCAGTTATCTTTTTCAGCAGAAGAAAAGTGTCTGTTTATAGTGTTCTTAAGGTATATGAATTTATCTACCACCTTCAGTTTGTGGCTATCCATAAATATTGATGATTTTATGTGAGGTGAATCCTGAGCATGTTGAAACATAACCACTGTCTTGTCAAAGCTGATAATGAAGCCAAAACCTTTGCAGGAATTTGTAAATTATCCATCAAAGTCAGCATTTCCTGTTCTGTTTGGGTGACCAAGCCACAGTCATCAATATGCAGAAGGGTTCAGACAAGAGCTTGGAATTTTTTAGATTTAGCAGAGAAACATCAAATGTTGAATATTTTACCAGTTGTACAGTATCATATATATATATATATATATATATATATATATATATATATATATATATAGTAATAATACAATATGGTAATCTATAAGGAATTTCCAGGAGATTATAGATCCAGGGAGAGTTCTATGTCAAAAGACAGTGCAAAATTATTATTAATTAATGAATATCAAACACTTAAAATCCCATAGGTATTAATTTTTATTTCATGAGAGCTTTAAAGAACAGCAGCTCTCAATCTTCAAGACCTAAAAACAAATCACACATGAAATGGAAAAAATATATTCTGGGTTACAAATAAAATAACCTGTTCTAAATTAATTTTGTAAATTTTCTAATTTTAATTGTGTTTAGAGAGAAATACATGGATGTATGTGAGAGAGATTTAGAGAGAAATACATGGATGTATGTGAGAGAAATTTAGAGAGAAACACATGGATGTATGTGAGAGAAATTTAGAGAGAAATACATGGATGTATGTGAGAGAAATTTAGAGAGAAATACATGGATGTATGTGAGAGAAATTTAGAGAGAAACACATGGATGTATGTGAGAGAAATTTAGAGAGAAACACATGGATGTATGTGAGAGAAATTTAGAGAGAAATACATGGATGTATGTGAGAGAAATTTAGAGAGAAACACATGGATGTATGTGAGAGAAATTTAAAGAGAAATACATGGATGTATGTGAGAGAAATTTAGAGAGAAATACATGGATGTATGTGAGAGAAATTTAGAGAGAAATACATGGATGTATGTGAGAGAAATTTAGAGAGAAATACATGGATGTATGTGAGAGAAATTTAGAGAGAAACACATGGATGTATGTGAGAGAAATTTAGAGAGAAATACATCGATGTATGTGAGAGAAATTTAGAGAGAAATACATGGATGTATGTGAGAGAAATTTAGAGAGAAACACATGGATGTATGTGAGAGAAATTTAGAGAGAAACACATGGATGTATGTGAGAGAAATTTAGAGAGAAATACATGGATGTATGTGAGAGAAATTTAGAGAGAAACACATGGATGTATGTGAGAGAAATTTAGAGAGAAATACATGGATGTATGTGAGAGAAATTTAGAGAGAAATACATGGATGTATGTGAAATACATAGATGTATATGTATTTTTTTTAATTTAGAAAACACAATTTTCTAAAAATATATTCCAGGTCACAAATAAAATAACCTGTTCATATGAAAAAGACAGGAACCAGAACATTTTATCATCTATCAATAATGACATAACTAAATTTGCCAACAAATTTGGTACTACCCACATAAAAAATGCTTACCTTTTTTTTAAGGACAATAAACCCAATTTTACCAACAACATACAATCCAGATAAATAAATCCTTCAAAATCTGAATTGAGATTGATCTCTAAACAAATACTCAAAAAAATAATACTATCCATTCAACAAAAACTTCATATCAATCTTTGGAAGGATTCCTCCAATACAATCCAATGGTTCTGAAAAAAACAAACAAATAAATCTATGGGCACTTTCATACAATTTGATATAATCAACTTTTACCTTTCCATCTCTGAAGAATTACTAATTAATGGTATAAATTTTGCAAGAAACTACATCGATATCATGGATGATGACTAAATATTATAATAGCATCTAGACAATCAGTACTAGTGTACAGTAACTCAACTTGGATTAAAAGAAACAATGAAAACTTTGGTGTTCCTATGGGAGTATTCAACTCTGCCCAAATAATAGACCTGGTAGGCATATATATATATTGGACATCCTAGGTAGAATTGTTAACAACCAAGTTGACCTTTATAGAGATGATAGCTTGTTCCAAATAGTAATGGTCCTTTAACCTTAGAACTACACAAAAAGTTTATTAAAGTTTTCAAGTGTTTAGGTTTCAAGATAGATATATCTTCTAACCTAAAAATAGTCAACTTTCTTGATATCAGTCTTAAACTTTCCAACAACACCTTTAGATCCTTCCAAAAAGAGGGTCAAACCCCCATCTACATTAATGTCCATTCTAACCACCCAAAGTCAATTATAGAACATATACCAAAAACAGTCAACACAAGAATAAACAGGTTATCCTCTAACAAAATATTTTTTAGTGAGAGTAGGTTTATATACAACCAAGCACTAAGAAATAGCAAGTTTAAACAAGAATTACACTACCAGGATGAGCCTAAGAACCTAAATTCAAAAAATTCTAAAAACAGAAAAAGGAAAGTCATATGGTTCAACCCAACCTCCTGCAAACCTTTCAATATTAATATAGGTCATTTATTCTTAAAACTAATAGATAAACATTTTGATGTCAAGAATCCTGTCAAAAACTTTTAATAGAAAATCACTTAAAATTAGTTACTCTTGTGTTAACAATGTAGAGAAAATCATCTCAGCCCACAATAGTAAGCTACTAAATAAATTTCATAACAGTGAAGTAACAGATATTAACCCCACAAGCAATTGCATATGGGCAACCGAGTGTCCTGTTGGAGGTAAATGCAGGTCTAAAAACGTGGTATACAAAGCAACAATTTTCCTCACAAAATATTAATCATATATATATATATATATATATATATATATATATATATATATATATATATATATATATATATATATATATATATATATACTTATATTTCTACATGTGGTAAAGACTTTTGAAACTTGTATTGTACATTAATCTGACAAAACCAGAGCATAATTTTGTTGTCATATCTCTGGAATTAATCAACATGTGCATCTTTCTGGTTTTCAATTAGAATAACAAATGATAACCTCCTCCCCTATTACAACTGGTAATGGTAACTATTTTTTGGATTTAATTCATATTATTGTTAACAAAATACACAATTTATTATTATAATTATGAAATATTTAAACAACTTTGTCTAAAGGAAAATCTTTACTATTAATTTTCCTTCAAAATAAACAAATCACATGAATTTTTGACTATATTATGGAGAGCAGATAACAATATAAAGTTATATTTTTATGAAGATAAAAATAAACTTGAAAAAGAATATTGCTCAATTACTTATATATTAATTCAATTATAGCAATTAAATATTACTCAATTACTTACCACAAAATATTCAGAATTGTACAAGTGACAAGACCCATTACAACTGCAAGTCGATATTTTTTAATCTGAAAATGGATGCCAAACAGAGAAGCTAAGAAAAAAACTACTTCAAATTTAACTTATATTGTAATACAAAAACAAATACTGATTATGTCAAGAATGGCAATAGTAGTCATGACTGACTTGCTTGACTTGTGAAAAAAAAAATGAAGGAAAAAATTGGAGGAATGAATTAACGTGTTTCCTAGCAGCTTGGTAAATGAAGTGTTTAAATTTGAGTCAAAGCAATTGAAGTTTTTTTCATTTTAAGTAGGCATGAACTGAATCCACCCTGTGCTTTATCAACTTATGACAATAGTGGAAATGAAAGAAGATGAAGGGTTGTGCAAGTTTCCTTCATTATAATTCAATAGAAATGCAAACAGAATGAAAACTGGTACTGAGAAGAGAGCTAGGGAAGAAAGATTTATTCTCCCTTTATGAGCATTATTATATCTGTGATATAATAATACTGTAGTTCACAGATGGGACGGAATGAAATGGCTGAAATGAAAAAAATGACAAACATGCTTTGTTCTTAGAGAGACTTTTATATACTACGACATACACAAAACTATACATATATATATATACAAGCGTCCCACACAGAGATCAATATATTACAGATATCTACACAGCAAAGCAAAGTGTAAGGAGGCACAAAAAGGTAAGATCTTACATATAATTTGGAGATACTCCTGATCTGGAGAGACCATTTTTAGGACTCCATATTTAAACAGGCCAGATTCTTCTATGTTCCAAAGGGAAACAGCACCATGTGCTCGTAAGGTGCTTGGGGGAGGCAGATTTAGCTTCAGCCTGAGCCAAAGACCTCAGGCTAGAAGAAAGCAACCTTCTCATTTGGTTGCTGTCCATGAACTGAAAAATGACTGCCGCTTTGGTTCACTGTATAGAATGGTGTCTCAAAGCAGCCATCATATGACACAGGTGACTTATCTCCACCAAACGGAGATAAGCGCTTTTTGTATCACTACACTATTCAAATGGTGGATTACACATTTAAGATTATCTGAAGCAATTTTAGATCAGTTAAAAAAAATAAAGTAGAAATGGTAGATACAAGAGTAGATAGACAAGACAATGGCACAAGATCAGAAAAATTTGGTTTGATTTGGGGGGACTGATGGTGCTAAAGATTTGTTTCCAGTTTCCACAAAACGTATTCATTTGAAAAAGACCACAGAATGAAACAGAACAAAAGCCCTATTGAAAAGTAAAAATGAAACAATAATTGAGCAATACAAAATTTTCATTCCATTTATCTGAAAACCTTTGCTGTTTAAAGTATGGTTGCAGTCTGGTAAGCCTAAAATATTGCATAGGTAGGCAGAATTTTTGCACAACAAAGCATAGTAAATATCTTAAATATCACACAGATAAATAATACTATAATTCAATAATAGCCATAGATTTTTCAAGAAAAAAACAAAAGAAAATACCTGTGAGGCATCATTTTCAATTTTTCTAAATAAAAATGGCATAACAAAGAAACTGCCACCTGCCAAAATTAGAATAAAATAATTTCAATTACAATGGATTTTGCAATAAAAATACAAAATCAAAATTTAGCAGCAACAACTTAATCACTTACAACACAATCATTTATTAGGTTTGTGCTAAAGTTTCCAGCACACTCTTTTTTGAAAAGTAAGGATTAAATAGACAGTTAAAAAAACATTTTAAAAATGTCTGGAAACTTGTGTAGGGATATTAAAGATTGTAGCAGTAGCAACTCTAAATAAAACTTATCAGCAGCAGCTCCCAGATATAAAAGAAGCATGAACCCTAAAGTAACCCTCTTTTCTTCCGTGTTTTCCCTTCTGAATTGCTGACATGAGCATTCTATGCTGAAACTACAAGGGCTGCGAATGCTTCACATAAAACACACCAACAAAGTAACATATTAATGAACATTTCATTGTGTATACAATTTACGCCTAAAAAAAACTTTCCTTTTGTTATTTTTATTCTAATAAGTGTTATCTTTGCATTGCAAATCAATTGGTCAGTTATTTTATACATGTACTCTTTTCACTGCCATTATTTCAAGTACTAAGAAACCTTATGCATTTGATTTCTGAAGTAGCTGATCCCTAAACTGATGACAACAGAAAAAAGTTTTTATGCTAAAAAAGAATGTGTTATTTTTTCTTTAACCAAAAAAATAGTGTATTCACACTTCACACTAGTATGTTTGCCCAAATTTTAATTTAAATGTTTTTTTTTAAATAAATAAAATTGTGTTATGTTCTGTAAATATTATTTACACTAACTACAGATAAATTTTCCTTTTAGCATTTTACTATTGAAATCTTTTTTCATACATGATTTTCTCTTAGTAATTTTTAGAGAAAAAGAAAATACTTTAACAGTGACACATAAGAACGCATAGAATTCATACCAACTGCTTACCACCCTGTAGCTAATTGCATGATAGAACGTTTTCGTCATTCTCTGAAGGAATCCCTGAAAACAGCACTGAATTATACTTCTTGGCTTCAGAATGTTCCGTTACTACTTTTAGAGCCAAGAACAGATGTAAGAAGTTGTATATGGTACACCTTTCCGAGGAGAGTTAATAATCAAACCAAATGAACTACTCTTTGATCCTGCTTCATTTGTAGATATGTTGAGATTTTTAACATTTAATATTTTGGATCTTAATTTTACATTATGTTATGCATCATATTAATGTTGTACTATGCTTGACAACTATGAGTAACAAAATGTACTGTGTGCTTATCTATAACAATCTCAGTCCTGTCTAACTCTGACTTCTAGGCGTTATGCTTTATTGAAATGTGGTTGGTTATAAAGGAATTAACTCTGTATTTATTAATACATTCTCAAGATATGAGAATCATAATGTTCATTATTGATATATTATATGCCATTAAAATATAACATATACCACCCACTCGTTCCTAGAATTGGCATTATTCTGGCTATTATTAAAATTTTGTTCTGTATTTGATGGATTCGTTTATAACACAACCATGGCCTATTACATTTTTTTTTAGTTTCTGTGTGTGACATGATAGAAGGGGTTTGCTTAGCTGTGTCTGACACAGTACCTTCTTCACAGTTGAATTCGTCAGATATAAGTGCTGATCTTTGGTTGTCGTTCTCTCTTGATGGGTGTATGTGTTATCTATTTCTTTTATATATTCATCGTGGTGCAATTGTGACAATACATGGTTTGTCACATTTATTAGTGACGATTACTAGTGCCTATGTTTTAGCATCTAATTATACACAATTTAACAATACATGTTCTTTTCTGTTTTTGATGTTCAGCAGGTCATTTCTAAGCTATGTGGATATAGTAAACAATGTCAGTAAATAGATGAGATATTATGATTACTTGCATTATTTACATTACTTGGACAGTTATCCTCATCTTCATTGACATATTCACAACATTTTGGCTGTTGTAAATTTTGGCCTTCTTCAGGTGACTGGAATTTCAAACTGAACCCTTTAATTCATCTCTCTCAGTTATTTCACTTAACTCAACTCTCCAAGTTTTTGGTTCACCACTCTACCTGGTTTGAATTCACAACTTTCTTCAATCTTTGTTTAAGATGCTGCATACAATTTTGTCTCTGACTCAGTCCTAAGCCTTATGCCATATACAATTTTGTCCCCGACTCAGTCCTTAGCCCTAAGTTTTGTATCAGTTTGAAATGAGTCAAATATTTTAGAAGGCAACTGGTTTTTGCTGAAAAATGAAGATGATAGATATATTATTTTGGTCAACAGTATTACTTGAATTTATTTTTTACACATTGTATCGTGTTCTTGTCATCAGGGTTTTCAAATTCAAATGAGTTGAAAATTCGTTGAGCTTGTAGGTTGAAATGCGCCAACGATAGGTCTACTAATAAACAGTTTTTTTTATTTTTTTAAAAGCATCTGCGCATTCTTTCAACCATATCCACTTTGTGCCCTTTTTCACCAAATTGTTTAAAAGGGCTCTCATTACATACATTTTTGGGATATAAATACTATAATAACTTACCAATCCCCAAAACGCCTGGAGTTTAGCCACATTATCAGGTGCTGGCATATTTTTTATAGCCTCAGCTCTTTCTGGATCCATTTTTCTTCCTTTACTGTCAATTATCTACCCTAAATATTTTATCTTCTTTAGGAAGAACTCACATTTTTCAGTACTCAGCTTATTCCTTAGCAGTATTCCTTGATA
The DNA here is from genome assembly GCA_963932145.1 of Acanthosepion lycidas. NCBI lineage: Eukaryota > Metazoa > Mollusca > Cephalopoda > Sepiida > Sepiidae > Acanthosepion > Acanthosepion lycidas. The sequence goes on from OZ010584.1 coordinate 41,196,822, forward strand.
CTCTGGAATACTGCTCTTATATGCGTTTTGTGTTGGACCTCATTTTCACTTTTAATCAAAATGTCATCTAAGTATGCATTGCCAACATTGTGTCCATTATTTGCTGGAATAGGCTTGGAGCTACCTTCAATCCAAAAGGGAAACAATTTAATTTAAAAATCCCTTTATGAGTATTTATTGTCAGGTACTTTGAACATTCTTCACTGACTTTAACCTGAAGTTAAGCCTCCAACAAGTCCAACTTTGAAAATACTCTACCTCCATTCAATTTAGTAAATATATCCTCCAGAGACGGTAGAGGGTATGCATAGTCTTTTAAACAATCGTTCAGGACTGTCGAGAAATCAGCACACACTCTGATTTTTCATTTTTTCTTTTTTATATAAACGGTTGGAGACACCCAATCCGAATAATCCACTTTTGAAATTACGCCAATTTTTTCCAACTTTTCTAACTCCTCATTTATTGAGTCTAGTGCCAAAAATGGAACTTTTCTTTTCGGTTTAAAAATTGGTTTCACATTTTCTTTCAACTCAAAGTTGACTTCTGTTTTTGTACACAGACCTAGTCCTTTTGAAAAAACACAAGGGAATTCATTTTTCAACTCTGTAATAAATTTTTCTGTTTGCTTTATCTTATAATTTTCTCTGACGTTCACTTGGTTACAGAAAAAATTTACTGGTAATTCCCACAAATTGAATAATTCTATCCAGTCTGTACCAAAGAGGTTTACTGAACCAGGGAGCACATATACTTTCGATTTGTGAATTTTTCCCATGAACAAAATGTTACATTTTAATTCACCTCAAAATTTGAGTCTTTTTCCAGACACTCCTCTGGCAATTTTGTCTGTCTTTGTGAACAATGGGTAACCAATTTTTTTCCATGTTAGCCTGTTTATCACAGAGATATCACTTCCTGAATCGAGTAATAATTTTACAGTCTGCCCATTTATTTTTACATTGAGGTATTTTCTTTTTTGACCCTCCTCAATTTCATGCTTAGACAAAACTACGTTCGCTTTTGCCTGAGACCTTGTTTTTTCATTTCTCTGTTTTGTCCGACAATGTGAACTTTTATGGCCTACATACCCACAATTATAACATTTTTTTATCCTTAAAGTGGCAATACTTCTTGCAATACTGTCCTCCACAGGCACTGCATATTATTTTTCTTTCTTTTCGTATTCACTTCTTTTGTCATACAGTTTGTACTCGCAAAATGTTCTTCTCCTCAATCTGAGTAGTGTCTTTTTTTACGTTTATCATTCATTGACATTCTTCGGTTACTTTTTATAACGTAATCTCTGGATCTCTTTCCATGATCGAGAGGATTCTTGCTCTAATTTCTTTGTCGCTTGATGCCGTTAGACCTTGCACAAAAATTAGACACTTGAACATGTCGCTTGACAACTCTTTCAACTTAAATGCCTCACACTGTGTGTTAACCATACCTGCGTATGTAATAAAATCATCACCATCTTGTTTAACGATATTCAGACACTTGTATCGAGTATGAAACAGACTATCTCTTTAATTGAAAATTTTCGACAAAATTTCAACTGTTTTGTCGAATGTCATTTCTTCTGGCTTCTTTGGGAGGATTAAATTTGTGTATTTTGTATTTTCTTCTGTTCCCAACATCTGCAACAATAAAATAATTTTTTCCTTGTCGGACCATTGTTTGTACCTTTTCATAAATATTGTTTCAAACCTACGAAAATAAGCCGGAAACGTTGAATGACTGTCAGGGTCATATTTAAATTCCGAGAGTGAATTTGAAATTCATTCATCCGAAAACAATCTAGAACCCGATTCATTTGTTGCCCTAGATAATGCGTGTTCGAATAACTTTTCAAACCTTTCTTGTTGCCATAAAGTGTCTTGTAGCACCTTAGCTAATTCCGCCATTTGTTCCATTTTGCCAATGTATTCACCAGAAAACAATGCCGCTCCAATAAACAATAAAATTCTTATTCCAAATAAGATGGAGCAAGCGTTTCACAAGTTTTTCTAACGTTCCTTGTCATTGTCGACTGTATTTTTTTTCTTTTGTTTTAACTTGTGAGGTCGTTACAAATCTCGTGGCCAACTGATATGTCCTGGAAAGTGATATATTTGAACAAAGTAGCTAAGTGGTTTTGGCTACTATAACCAAGTAGAATACAGTGGCAGTCATTGACTGGTACACATTGTAGTCACAGGTAAGAAATGTAGATCAATGACGTAGTCTAACAGGCGTCATTATAGACTTAGCTCTCAGACTAAGGCTCTTGACTCACCTACCCGTCCATCGGTATTTATGACGAACACCAGCCAATCATATTCCAGTGAGGGGAAACACAGGTGTATGCATATTCCATTATATCACTTTTAAAGATTGCAGTTTCTTTATCTTGCATCCAGATATGTTTTTGATATTTTTAATTCTTAAAATAATTTTCTTGTTTTCAAAAGTTCCAAGCTAATCTTAACACTGGTAATATAACTTTTCAAAAACTGAAAGTTTGTATCTTCCACAAATTCTATCAGAATGTTAAAATATTTTTCTTACCTAAAGCAACCGTGCTCATCAGAAAAGAATCTTGAATATAATTAAAATTATTTTGGATATTTTCATGTACATCCAAAATCACAAAGAATGTCACAATCACCTAAAAAGAAAGTTAAAAATGAAAGTTACAACACGATCATGCTTTCATCATAAAATTGCATAAAAAAATATCTGATAAACAATAGCAAATTTATACAATGATATATGTATTCAGTTAATTTTTCTATTTTAATAGGGTCTATAGATAATACCCTAGTCATTGGTCTTTTATCTTGTTGTAAAGAGTTGATACAGATTTTTAATGGATGAGATTGAGAACTTTCAAAAGAAATGAATTCCACATGTAGAACAATAATTTTATACATATATATTTACATTTGAATAACAGTTCATAAAAGAGAAAATTACATTTAGGAGTATATATTGATAGACAGCTCAAAAAAAGGAGAGAAAACATTTGTATGTGTGTGTGCTATTTTGAACAGAGCAATAGATATCCTGGTAAAAAAAGGTGGGATAATCCCTACAATCATTTGAAAGACCATTAAATATCATAAAATTTAATTTGACACTGATTCTACCTTAGAATTCAGTGCTGTACAAAGGTAACCAAACTGATCTTGTAAACCATTGATAATTAACTTAATACTCATAAGATATTGTAAAAATATGTGCACTCCAATACATACAGTTCAAGCAAATTTTGCTGCATAATTCTTTATTGTTTTGTTTGTAATATTATTGTGTATAACTACTACTACCTCTAATAAAAAAATATTACATATATTGCATGAATGGTTATTGGATCAAATAAATAAATTAATAATAAATTTTTATTAAATGGAATAATAAATTAATTAAATAAATGAAATAACTTAAAAGTGGTATTACAATCAAAGAATATTTCCAAAGTAACATTCTTTCTTATGTAAATTTTATTTCTTGATTTATGAAATTTGCTGTTTTCTTTTGAAATAAAGTCTAATTATAAGAAAAAAATATGTATTTTAAAATATCTACAATATTCAGCTGATGTGTAAACTATCACCAATTCAAATACCTCATCAAATACTAAAATCTTAAGCTTAAGATTGTACTGTTTTAAATAAAAGCAAAATGTTGACTACTGACAATTTTTCTCCTTGATTCTCAATGCATAATGCAAAGATTATATGTTGCAACTTGCTCAAACAAGTTTTAAATCAAAGTTTGTAAAATTTATTTATTGGACTAAATTCATTTGGAGGAATAAACTCAAAGATGTTTAATATGCACTGATATTGCTCATAATTTTTTCTGGATTCACAAAATGTCAATCCAATTTTATGTATAACAGTGCATGCACATTAATTACATATTAAGTACACCATGACAGTCCCTTTTGTAACTACAACACATTTGAGTTATTACTATATACCATAACATGCATTATGTAGCATGACTTGGTGGCAGCAAAACTGGATAATAAAGTAAGCAACCCTACTATATCACAGTACCAAAACACAGTACAGACAGTAGTACATTATTTTTTTTTACTGATACATTCCACAAATTCTTGCTTGCTATGCACACTCGCCTACGCCATCCTGGGCTCATAACACTATAGCATATAACTGCTACTAACAGGCAGATATCATAGCCACAGTATCAATGCAAGTAGCTACTCTTGACTGGGGCTTACCAAACATTGCTGAGTTGTTCAAATTATTTTGACAACGTATAGAGCTCTACTTCATTATTAAGGCAACAAAACACAAATTCTTGAAACTGGCAAAGAAAACCTATGATGATATAACAGTTGGTCAATGACAGACTCACAAAAAATATTCCCTACCTTCATGGAGCAGCTCAAATGGGCAACCAACGACAAATATCAACAAAAGTGAACAGAAACAACAGACATCTTCATTAACAGATGCCGACTATTAACAAAGAAATGCAACTTCACAGCCGATGGGGTAAATGAATGTTTGGTTGAGATACTAATCACTAGCACACCCATACCTGAACTACAAAAGGAACTTTTGAACAAACCAAAGGGCTATAAAATCGAAGGTACTGTTAAATTAGCCTGTACACATGCAGTATCAGCAATATATGTCAGCCAACTTCACCAACTACAGAGAACGTCGTCGTCGTCGTCGTCATCATCATCATCATCTTCATAGATAGACACCATAAATCGTGGTGGTCACTAATGTTAAGGTGGTGATAGAAAATACAGACAGGCATGCAAAAAATTGTGTACATGACCATATTTTTGGCAGAGAGCAGTGTCCTGCCAAGAGCAACACATACAATATATGTGGCAAAGTAGGCATCCGGGCTACAGTCTGCATCTCATTGAAACACAAGACCAAGAGATGGCAAGGGAAATCCTGGTCTAATGCGTGTAACCAGTTGAGAAACTGACAACTTGAGCTTGAAAAGAAAGTTAACAGCCATGGCCGACATAGATGCAGTGATGGAAAACCTCACTATCAAACCAATAGTAGAAAACCACCAAATATGAAAGGCCTCTGAAATGAAGCATTTGTTGGCTTAAACCTTAAGTTGACAAACCACCCAGGCACTCATAATTTCAATCTGAAGGTAGATACTGGGGCACAAGTAAGCACACTACCGGACTGATTAGCACATTTCATTGTCTTGACCTTAAGTGCTACCAATGTTGACAGGCTCAGTAACTGCCTAGACCCATGAGTGCTAAACAAAACTCTAATATGGCCATGCCACCATGAAGAGCTCCACCATCAATTTGCTGGAACAAAATTCAAAAGTTAGATGCTAAGTCTGGATACTAGTTCATAAAGATCGATCACAAAAGTCAGGCACTAACAACTTTCCAAATGTGATTTGGGAGGTACTGCTTTAAATGACTTTCATTTGGTCTGAATGTAAATCAAGATATTTACCAACTTGAGGTGGACAGGACACTCAAGAAGTGTAGTGGAGCATGTGGTACAGCTGATGACATCACCATATACTGGTGAACAGAACAGGAAAATGACATAAACCTAAGGCATTTTATGGAGGTCACTACCCAAGAAGGCCTTACCTTGAACAAAAACAATTAAATGTGGAATTGAATGTGAAGAAATCTCCTTCTTTGGAAACCTGTACACCCATACCGAGATGAAACCCAACCCAGCAAAGTTATGAGATCTACAGGTGATGTCAGAACCACATAACAAAACAGAAGTGTATGTTAGGCGTGAGGACATACCAATTTCACTTTTTCAAGGACATCAATTCTAAAACTGCTGTGTTGCATGACCTCTTACACAAGGACACAAGAACTCTGAGTTTCAATTGGAACTACACTACCAAAAAGTGTTCAAAAACCTAAAGAGTGAAATATCTGAAATGTCCCCACTTCACTATTTTGACCTCAGACCCCCAGTATACATGCACTGTGATGCGAGGCTACATGGAACAGGGGAAGCACTACTACAACCAGATACAGTTGGCAATCTTATCCTCAAAGGACAACAAATTGTGATTACTCAGACTCTCCAAGAAGACATACTAAGAGAGATTCATATTGCTCACTTAGGACAGGAGAAAATCAAATTGCTCACTAAGGACACTGTAAACATAAACAGATACATTTAACAGTTCATAAAGTCATGCAACATCTGCCAACAGCATCAGTCATTTCAAATGTGAGAGCCACTTATGCAACACAACATTCAAACAAAGCCATTGGATGTAGTTGGCACAAACTTGTTCAATCTCCATAGATGTCAGTGGGTAATCATAGTCAACTACTACTCCAAGTACCCTATAGTCAAACACTTATCTGCTCATTCACCAAGCAGTGTTATAGTAAATATCACACACTAAATCTTTGCAGAGTTTGGCATACCATTAAAGATAGTGATAATGGACCATACTTCTCAAGTGCCCTCTAGCGTGGACTGGGGTTTCAAACATGAGACCACTACACCTTGGAGACAATAGGTAAATAGTTTCCTACAGCATCAGGTAAGAAATGTCAAGACCATCTTCAAAAAGGCCAAGCAATCCAGGACAACACCTGAAGTTGCATTGCTACACTGGTGCTGTACTCCTCTTTCAAACGTCATACCAAGTATTGCACAACTACTCACGGGTAGATGAATCTAATCTCCACTTATAAAAAAATTGCAAATGATCACCAAGATCAGGATCAAAATATATAGTGTGATAAAACAATGACAACAAACTCAAAAGAGGTACTTCAACTGACATGCACTCAAAGTGAAACTACAACCCCCGCACCCTGGCTAAAAAGTAAGAGTACAAAACCCTGTGTTTGGAGGTTGGGACACAGTGACTGTAGATGGTCATGGTTCTTATCACCTATAAGAAATTTAAGCAGATTGAGCAGGTATTGTCTGCTTTCCTAAAAGAAAAGCATATTTTAGGCTCTAGCTTAAACTATTGACTTTCAAAAAATATTTTTGCATCCTTCCAATTTGAGGAAAAATAGTGGCATGAGATTTTATTTTGGCACCATTCAAAGGGCTTCCCTCCAAATCCCTAGATACAATCTGGAGCCAGTTTTGGAGTATAAAAGAAAAGAACTTAATTGAATCAACAAAAGTCAAGAGATGGCATCATCAGCTGCAAAAAGAGGCCAGATCACTCCGGTCCAGGAGTCGACCTAAGCTGCTGGTTGACTCCAGGTCACTCTGGTCAAGAAGTAACAATAAAAGAAATTTGACACTGCCAGGCAAGAATTGAAAAGAAAAGGTTGCTCTATCATCTAATAAAAATTCATCAACTGGTGTGAAATCTGTTTCTTCACAGTTACCAAGAAAGGATGCTACAGACATTGTACCTATTACTTGAAAAGCATTTAAAGAAGTACTACCTTTCCCTTTTCTATATTTGTTTTAATGGCATTTGACTTTCTGGGGAATTCATGCAGTATATTTCCTTTTTTATTGTAAAAACATATTTTATTTGCAGTATTGTAAAAAAAGGCATATTTTATTTGCAGTAAATATTTTTTGTCTGCATATATATATATATATATATATATATATATATATATATATTTGTTATTGGCCATTATTTGGTGCCCAAAGCACTTAATCTGCATAATTCCTTTCATTTTGTGTGTTCAAAAAAATTTAATGTATTTCTCTGATCAGGAGGCTTTGAGGAGCGTGGAACCACCTCTTAAGTGCTGGTGTTCCCTGGTCTATCGTGACCCAGGGTGGTAGCACCTGTTAGAGTCCCAGCTATAGGCAAATAGTTAGCACCCCCCCAAAAAAAAATAGGGTAAAAAACACTATTAAAGTGTAAAAATAGGTTTTAATACCAGAAATACTTTGTAAAAAAATTATTACCAGCAATAAATTTTTGAAGAAAAAAAACTATTACCAGCAATAAATTTTTGAAAAAAAAATATTACCAACCATGTTTTTAAAAAATAAATATTACCAGCAATACATTTTTGAAGGAAAAATATTACCAGAAAGAGATTTTTTACAAAAAAAATATTACCAGCAATAAAAATTTTGTCGGCATTAAATAACCCATTGAGGTTGATATGCCATAAAACAAAACAAAACAAACCAAACCAAACTTTTTTAAACTCTGTTCATGTCATCTGTCATTATTATGTGCATTTGGCCTTATACATTAATGTTACCACAAACATTTGTTTGTACTATGACACTCTTTTTTCATAGAGTTTTTACCTTGTAACAAAATCCTATGCACCTAAAGAAGGTCAATGAGTATGTGCTGCGAAGAAGCCAGCAAAAGATAAGGTGTATTCCAGTGATGCCAGTTCCGCCAGTGTCACAAGATGTCTTAAAAGCAGTTTTATTAAAATGTGTGACTTTTACAGATCCACCTGTGTTTTGCAATCTCGAACATGACTAATGACTCTCAGAAATGTACCCATAGTGGTAGGATGGTATGACCACTATCAAAGATTAACTTATGAACATATGTTTATAACCACACAGCAAGCACCTTATGGGGCAGAATAAACCCTTGCTTCACTGTAGCTGTTCAGGCAGTCTATCCTGAAGTAGCATTTCTGTTTATCTTTGCTTACTTTACAGATGTAGTATTATGATCTTTGTTTTGACAAAAAGAGGATGTAATGTTATTGTTTATTATTTCTTTCCAGTTTCACAAAATGTCAATCCAGTTTTTATGTATAACTGCACAAACATATTAATTAATAAACGTATGCCATGACAATCCATGTTCAAGCTATAACTATATACTAAGACATATAACATGCACCACACAGCATGACACAATGATCTTTTAGAGTTATGCATGCAAACAAATGTTACTGTTTTAAATATAAAGCAAAATGTAATAATTCAATAAATTTCACTCAGCTGGGGAGATTATTCTTTAATTCCAAGCTTTTTTTGCCTTATTCAAAGTAGATCATAAATCTAAACAAAATACTCTATTCAGTTTGCAGTGTTGCAACCAAATTATTTACACTATCAACTGATGTTGCCTACTTTAGAATTTTGACAGTCAATTTAAAAAAAATAATAGCCTAAATTGTATAAAAATTTATTTTGATTTATTTGTACAGTGCTAAAGATTTTAAATGCAATCCAACATTTTTTTGCAATAAAAAATCAATAATCAAGATAATATTTTTGAACTTCTTTAACTTATTCAAGATTAAACATATATCTCCTAATTTATATTTATCTGTACTGAAGGTCGCATTAAAAAGTAACTATTCACCTAACAAATACAAAAAAATAACATTTCTCTATCAATTCAAGATTGCAGTGTCTTAAAATCAGGACCATGAAATGACAAACATATTTATATATTTTTCTTTTTTACATTTGCCACTTTTATTGTAAGTTAATTTGCTTTGTTGAAGGCATAAAATGAAAATACTTACAACCATAGTAAAAAGGCTTGCAGTGAAAAATGTAAGTATTGAGATGACAGGTTGGATGAGATTGAAGGCAAAAACTATGAGTAAGGCAAGACTCCAACTGAATACAGGAATCACATATATATATCTGAGGTTAGAAAGAAAGAAATGAAACAATAAGTAATAATAAGAATATTACATACAGATATAATCCATAAACTACTGGATAACAAGGATTTTATACATAATTCATATGCATGAATATTTCTATGGACAGAAACCATTAAAAATGCCAAAATAAATATGACCTGCAGCGTCTTGCTTAAACTGGGATCTGATGTGAATACTAAAATTCTTTTTAATTGTAATATTTAAACAGAATATATTCTTGATAGAATAAAAATATCAGTATAAAGCTACAAAACATTTGTTGAGTGTCATTCTTTAATATTTACATGATTAAGCAGTTGTTTTCTTACTGTTCAGTTTTAAATATAACCACGTCTGAAGGTGAAGAAATTGTAATGGCAGAAAAAAGTTGAAAAAGTTAAAATAAAATAAAAATGTTTTGTTACTTGATTCCAAGCATTTCACTGTAGGCTTCACTACTTGCAAGTAAATAAGCAATCAACAGGTTCATCCTAAAAATAGAAAAAGAGAAAGTTAATTTGAGTTGATGTGAGGAAATAATTTTACAATACAATTTTCTTATGACTACTGCCATGAAAGTAAGAAACACTTATTAGATTAAATAAGCTTTAATGTACTATTTTATCATTCTATTACCATGCTAACCGTAGTCCTCCACAGATAATTATTTATAGTCGCATAGTAACATTAAGAGCCCAGTCTGTGTCTTCTTATATATAAAAGTTTCATCAAAGGGCAATGATATGTTAACAATTATGCTGTTATTTAAATTTCAGGCTTTGTTTTATTTATGAAAGATTTAATTTAATGCATATTCAATTCCTTTTATGCTTCTTTGTTCTTTAAACATTTCACTGCTTATGTGACTTTGGAGAACCAATAGGCTTGTTTATTTAAGTAAAATCAAATAAAAATATCCACATTGCTTTGTATAATGAGCTACTATGATCTATCAGTGGTCCTTATTTTCAGTTACATGTCTATTCCATTAACTAATGAATCAGTCCCACATCCTTTTTTATCTTCAGATCTGGTAATGATCAGTTTTGATAAATTTTCAAAATGTTTGCCCATTTGCTGGGAAATTATACATCAATTGCTTTAACTCATTGTGATGAGATATAAATGGAGATCTTTCTTGTTGTGGATTAGAATAAAAATGTTGATGAAAATATAGGATTATCTTTAAATGTATAGATTAATACTTACATATCAAAAATGGAGAGGATGTCAAAAACATGTCTAATGCCATCACATAAAAACATCTCTGCTAAGAGATGCATGTCAGGTAGCCTTATGCCTTTCTCCTTTGAAGGTATAGCCTGATTTGACAAACCTGAAAAAAAGAAAGAAATATGCAATTCTTTAAGGTATATTATTAAACTCACAAATAATGATATTGATTAGAAATAGCACTGAATTGGTGATAATAGTTTTCAGGTTTCAATACCAAAGCAGAATTTTGTTTATAATTTATAAATTGATAAGTATTATAAAAGGCAAGAGGAACAGAGGGAAAGAGCAAATAACCTACTTAACTAGCTTTTAAGAATGGATAACAGAACAGGAAGTGGAAAGGATAATGAAAAAATACTGCTAAGCACTACAAAGGATAGGAAGTTGTGGAAAGCCAAGATTGCTCACATCCTGCAGAGGCCCAGAACATAAACGAAGAAGACTAAATGTTCAAAAAATAAAAATAAAGTATACTTTATTTATTTATTAAGTGAAAAAACAAAATCTTTTTCTGCAATTATTGTATCAAAGTGTACCTCCATTCTTTGGTTGATTTTCCAGTTCATCACATGATGTATCTTCATCCATCATCTCATTCAAGGGCAACAACTCGGTCTGGAAAAAAACAAAACGAATGAATTTATTTTATTCTAAGTCTTTGGCGCCTTACACGAAAATGTGTAGAGTGGGGTGTTAATAAGAATGGAGAGTAGAGAAATGGTTAAAAATTTGGAAGTAAAGAAACATTTTTTTGGAACTACCATTGTAAAACCCAACCTTATCCCCAGGACTTCTGACAGTTTCTGTCTAAGCTTGAGGCACATGAAGAAGCTCTGAAACAACTTGAACTTGATTTAGTATGCAAAATAGTTCTCATAAATTAAATACTGACTTAAATACTGAAAATCAAAAATATGGTAAAGAATATATATTTTTAATTACAAAATGGCAATTTAAAATATGGCAAATGTTTTTTCTTTGATTATAAAATTGTGTTCAATATTAAAGCAAAAGAAATAAAAACCTCCAAGAAGACTAAGAGTAATAATGAAAACTGAAATGCAAATTGTCGTGTAGAAAGAGTCTAACCTATTATTTAAAAATGGACTCGTTCATCCGTTATCAGTACAACGTCTACAGATGGATCAGGAGAAAAGATGGGTGGTTAAAGTCGTACTGAACTACTGGATTCTTAATCCATGTTATCATGGATTAACCCTTCTTCACCCAACCTCTTGTTTCCCTTACCAGCATCTACGAGTATTAAGGACTCGGAATTCATGTTTGAAATGATTGGAAATAAATTTGCAATATGAAGAACTTAGAAATCGTTGTAAAACAGTTAATGCAAAAATAAAAAAAACATCAACAGTTGGTGCTGCTACTCACTACTGCAACAACGACAACGAAAATAGCAACAAAAATGCTACAAATATTGGAACACAAGGATGTAAAGCAATATTGCAGAAACCAAATGAAACTAGAGTTCTTTTTTCATTCACGCCTGATGCGGCCGCAAACTTTGTTGGCAAATTTTTAACTGTTGCGGAGGTGAAGGTTTTTAGGTTTGAAATTTATCAGGATATTTGGTCACGTGAGGTTAGCTGCGTGTAAAACAAATCACTTCTCCATAAACATTTAAAAAAGTTTGTCGTGTGGCACAAGGCTAATAATGCAAGATAGAAACAACAAAAATTATGTGAAACAACAACAAATATTTATATAAAAATCATACAGATTGTTAAGATATTTGTTCAGAATATTTGATTGAGCTAGACTGATTTTTCAAGACCAATATTGTTTAATGTGGCAAATTAAAATTGCTTCGGAATGTTTCATGAAGGGTGCGTGTTTAATGCAAAATAGACAATGAATAAAACAAGAGTTGTTCACCCTTAACTGTTCGAGTGTTCGTAACTTTTTGAAAGAAAATATTTTTAACTGGTCTTACAATGAAAAAGAGCTTGTCTTTAGTTTTAACAAGAAACGTTTTTTGTCAAATAGTTGCAAGTTTAAAAGTAGTGTTTGACACGAACGCTATGAAATTTTGTTTGATGAAAAAGGAACTTTAAATCATCACATATTTCAAGAAGTTTTTTTTTTTGTTTTAAAATGAAGTTTAGTTTTGTGCACTTCTGAAATAAATGTAATACAACTTGCAGCTTAACAAAAATGTTCACCAAAAGGATAAATTCTGTTGAATAAAATTAAAAATGAGTGAAAAATTTTCTTTGAAGTAAATTCTGAAAAGCTGAAAATATGTTTGATACAAACATGTAGCTTCAGAAAGTTTTGTGGAATCTTCCACATCTGCCAGTTACCCACCCCCCACGCGGGAAAATGCACTCTTCCCCTGTGGTGATTATCAAGCATTCATTCGTTAATCTCCTCAAAACTAGCTCGCCGATTGGTCAATTCCGACCAATCAGATATCCTACACGCGAGGAATTCAATTTCCCGCTCACTAAGGTTTGAGCCAGTAACGTGATACACCACCTTATATAAACAAAACACGGGTAAGTCTTCTCTCTTCGTTTTCTCTCGCGTCTCATATTTATTGTAATAAATACAATTATGACACGAGGCTGGTGAAGGGGAGGGGTTGAGGCTGGTTTTCACTAACTATCTTATACCTAGCTAATCCGATTCACGACCCATTCATACATTGCAATTTCCACATTCACCATAAGAACTCGTCCATCACCGATCAATCCTCCATACACCATAATACCGCATCCTCTCAAGGGGGACCTACAAAACGCGCCTCATGCCATAAAAATATAATGATTATATATGGACACTTAAAAAATTATGAATGAATAAAATGAAAGGGGAGGGAGATGAACCCAGTAAGAAACTAAAACGATACACAAAAGCAACTAAACATAACTGATGTTAGTAGGGTCCGTCCAACCCTCAAAAATGAGAGGCCGTCGTATTCTGCCCATTTGGACAAAATCAAGGAGCTCTCTCGCTAAGGGAGTGGGAAAAGGACAAAAAATAAATATTCCCAAATCTAAGAGACGTAACTCTATCAAACCTTCAGCCTATATGCATGTACAGCAAAACACTAATAAATTCAATTGTTATGTTTTGAACCATTACGTTCTGTCTTGTATTTTATACTATGTGCTATTTTACGTCAGAAATATGTATTTGTGGTGCACATCGCTACAATATTGGAGACCACGACGTTTGGGAAAGGCCACATTTTATTAGTGTGCCCGATGACGAAAAGGAACGCCCGACGTTAAGGAAAGCCAATGCGTAAAAACCACGTAATAGCCAGACAGGAAGAACATTGAAATTTTCATACGCAATGATTTTTTAAAAGAAAAACAAACAAAAAAAAACTGACAACCCCGACGTCTCAACCAAAAAAAAAGTCGCCACGTGCATACACCCAGAATTACAATTCACAGAGACACTAAGAAGACCTCTTATTCTGGACTGAAATAGATAAAATGTGAACTAAATCTCAAATGGCGATTCAACGTCCTTTATCTTCATCCTGCAATGATGCGACTCGAACAAACTAAGAATTTGCTAGAACGATATTCAATCGACAATAATAGATAATTCTCTCAAACATGCATTTGAGACTCGGTAGAAATTCTACATCACCTCAACTTCGCCACAATGTTGCTTCTATTAAATCTTGTGCGCCAATTATATTCACGTATACCAAACAAACCAGCTCATTTTTCAAACAAAACTACGGCCAGACCAGCAGACAGGTTGACGGGACGACAAAGCCAACTCAACGTTGAGCATTGGAAAAAGACAAATTTTAATAGCAAATGCAGATCACCACCGACGTTTCTTCCAGGACGTACTCGACTCTGACCCACCAGACACAGCACCCTGACGACAACACAAGTACATTTCGTCGAATCACGCATCTCAACCACACTTAGACACATGTTCTTTTCAGCCCACGGGTACAATATTTTTTATATATTAAAAGTTTTTCGTTCCTGCAACTTTTAATCTCGACGGAGTATTTGTGGAATCTTCCACATTTGCCAGTTACCCCCCGCGGGAAAATGCACTCTTCCCCTGTGGTGATTATCATCACATACATACAAATCATGTGACAAGCATTCATTGGTTAATCTCCTCAAAACTAGCTCGCTGATTGGTCAATTCCGATATCCTGCACGCGAGGAATTAAATTGTCCGCTCACTAAGGTTTGAGCCAGTAACATGATACATCACCTTATATAAACAAAACCCGAGTAAGCCTTCTCTCTCCGTTTTCTCTCGCGTCTTATTCCTTGCTGTCAAAATGTAACCTTCAAGAACTCCCGTCTTGACCATGCGGTCAGACGTTAAAGAACATTACCATTTCACGCAAGTACGAACTCTTAACTCTTCTGAACTCTTACCAACTTTACCAATTCACATTTCCTAACATGCAACAGGCACTTTATTCTACTAAAACTACAGTTCAATAATTAATCCAACTTATGAACTCTGGTACAAATATTTCCAAATCTAAGAGACATAACTCATTCAAACCTTCAGCTTATATGCATGTACACCAGAACACTAATAAGTTCAATTGTTATGTTTTGAACCATTACGTCTTGTATTTTATACTATGTGCTATTTTACGTCAAATATAAATTGCATTGTGACCGTTACATGTTTGGTAACCTCCAGCGTCTTTTCTTGTCCTTTTCCACGTCATTCCCAGTCAAAGATAAATAATTGTGGTGATGCCGCTACAGTTTTTAAGGTATTTTCTTTACTGGTAAAAATTTGCAAAAGCTGGAAAATTCAAGACAAATTTTACTAGCGTAGCGGTGACGTGTCTTTTTGACTTTATGAAAAAATATATAATTATGGCACAAGGCCGAAAAAGGGGAGGGGTTGAGGCTGGTCATCACTATCTTACATCTAGCTAATCCGACTCACGACCCATTCACTCATTACAATTTTCGCATTCGCCATAAAAACTCGTCCGTCACCAATCAAGCCTCCATACACTATAATACCACATCCTCTCCGGGGGACCTACAAAAAATCGCACCCCATGATATTAAAAATTTAATGATAATAAAATACATATATACAATTTAGGGATGATTAAATATGAAAGGGGAGCGGGGAGGAACCCAATAATCAAACTAAATATGTGACAGAGAGAGTTTGGGAAACATACACACACGTATATGTATATATATTTTTAGTGAAATTGTAGAAGATTTGGATAGCGAAATTAAATCAGAGCTTTTTGTTTACTGATGTGTAAATTTGATCGAGGGCAGAAGCTGTGCCCATTGAATCTGGGTCATCAGGAGACAATGGAAATGGCCGAAATAATTTTTATCGATTAAAAATTGAAATAGAGCTGAGTAAGCTAAAAGGAACTTTGGAATTCACATGATTTTGGTTAAAGCAGTCAGAACCCCGTGATAATCACGTGCGAAGGTTCAGAGCCAAGGTTCAGTTGTAACCAACCGGATTTTTCTATATAAACGCGTAGTTGTGCTGAAAAATACAGTCGAGTGAGCGATGAGACGGAAGAGATGGACGGAAGAGAGAGACAGAAGAGAATTAGCCAGGGCAAGAGTTGGGCTAGAGACAGTGGAGAGTTGAGTTGGAGACTCAAGAAGGAGAGAAAGTGACGTCAGAGATTGGAACGAAGCATTCGCTAACATGTGCTGTTGATATAAGTACCGCTGCTTCTGCTACCATGAATATTACTACTACCACTACTGTTACTAAAGCTAAGGAGGAACGCCACTATAAACTTTAAGTCGCGCACAATAATCTTGTTCCCCCATCGCAAGAGTCGTATATCGTTTTGAGACGATTTAACAACAAGTTAACCCCCCCCTCTCTCTCTCTCTCTCTCTCTCTCTCTCTCCAGAATCCGGTGTATGCATTTTTATGTCAATTACTTTTTTTTTCTGTAACCCATTTCTTTTCTATACTATTCTTTTCTGCTATATAAAAATTAACGATTCAATCATTGAATAGCTGTTTGTCCGGCTTTCTACAGATATTAATTTTTTTTTTTTTTTTTTGCTGCATTCTAAATTTCTTAGCGCAGACTCTCCAGCCGCGTCTACATCTTCAGTCGACCGTGAATCGATGAACATTACTTCTGCTTTCTGGATCAAACAAATCACAACGTGGGCAGAAAGCAGGATTAAACCAGCGGACCGGTCGAATAATCTACGGATACTCAGAGGACCTATGGCCACTCCCTTAAGTTCGGTTAGGACCGAGTAGACACCGATAGTAGGACGCCGGAGGTTGAGGGGCTGGGGCAAAAGTGTTAGAATATCAACACAAAGTAAATTAAACATAACTGATGTTAGTAGTGCCCGTCCAACCCTCAAAAAGTAGAGGCCGCTTTATTCTGCCCATTTGGACAAAATCAAGAGGGTCTCTCGCTAAGAAAGTGGGAAAGGAGAATATATACATACGGACATGCGAAATATAAAAGCTGACCCAGTCGAGATGAAAAGTGTGGGGGGACCAAAACAAACTGGGAGGTTGGGAATCTCAACTTGGATCATAACCAAAGATGCAGCCGGCAGCAGGTCAGGAACAAAACTTACTCACATTAACTAGGTACACAAAGCTTGTCTAACCTAACCAAGGGGAGGGTTCCACGGGAAACCACCCCGATGTGACGTAGGCTTGACCTAAAAGAGAAAATCAAGGCTAGTCCCGCTCAAGCCACCTTTCGCTAAAGCCTGTCGAAACCAAGCGTTTTCTATCAGTTCTAATCTTCATCTTGAGCTTATGCTCAAAGAATCGGATCAGATCCTGGTGAGAAAGATGGGTGCCTCGCAAGACTTCCTCCTGTCGCGTCGTCCAAATCACCATTCGGGCTGTGGCCAGCAGCGTAAGAAACACCGTTCGTTTCACTCCAGAGTACGGGGGCGACACATTATCACACGTGTGTGCGCGAACAATGGGCACAAGCTTTTCGGGAGCGAGACGAGCCGTCAGCTCGCCGACATGGTCCCATAACGGGCGGACCCGAGGACAATGGTAGAAGTCTTGCGTAGCAGTTTCTTCTAAACCAACGTCACATCGCCCACAGTCTGGTAAATCCGCCAGGCCCCATATGAAGGCCTTTTCATTGAGGCAACGGATTCCGAGCTAGTCGCCAGGTAAGCGAAAACTCAGGGTTACTCTGGTAATCCGCCGCTGGCGTCCAAGACCAAAAAGAGCGAAACTCCTCCTTCGACAAGTCGAGCCGCTCACGTAGAGGATCCTTCGGAACCCTCTCCACTAAATAAGGATAGAAGACCTTCCTAGGCCGTGAAAGGTCACTGGACCGAGGAATGATCGTCAAGGTGGACCGACACTCGCAAAGGAAATCCGATTGATCCCGGGGTTTACGATGGCGCTCAGCCCGCGAGATGGGAGGATTGATAGTAAGGAAGGGAACGCGTCCCTTACAATCTCCGCTATAATTGAATCTCCTGTCAATGCGCGGTGTAGGAAAGCCAACCTTGAGGCGAGTTTGTGGCTCGCCAAGTGTGGCATTCCCAGCCCCACCCCCTGACACGGACATTGTGCACATACTTCTCTGTTGACCTGATGCTTGTGTCCCCTCCATAAAATGGAGGATAGCAAGCGCTCGAGTGGCTTTTTATGATCCTTACAGAGAGGAAGTAAGGACAATCGATAAAGGAAAATTGGGAAAACGTAAGTGGCATACGCCTCCGCCATGCCCTTCACGTTCGCGATCCCTATTTATTTAGTTTTTGGTTACATGACAGGCTCCAGATTGCTGTTCAAAATATTGGCAGTAAAACCTGACTGCGTGGGCGTTATTCGTATTTATTATTATGTAACCAATCAGCAATCAGAAAAATAGCATGGTCTGTGTGATCCACTTTTTTAAACAAAATTTTTCACTTTGAAGAAGAGATATAACAAATGCATTGCTGTGTTTTTCAACCAATAAGATTAGTAGAACGCTAAATAACATTGAAGGTGTTAAGTTTTTGTTGTATTACGGAAGTTACGAAGTAATTATCAAAAACGATTGTCAGCGCTGAGCCAGATGAAAAAAAATTGTGTCCATCAGGGCACGAAAAATATTGTAATTACATTTTACCTGAAAAATCAAGAAATATTACGTGATGAAACTGTTAATTATGTCTAAAAATTTCAGTGAAAGTGTAATGATCATCATCATCGCACACATACATACATACTTACACAAATGCAAATTATACAACAACAAGCATTCATTGGATAATAAATCAACTCTACTCTAATTTATAAATCGTAGCTATGCGACAATTTTATAATCACTATATTTTCATGTCGTCGATTTTGTGCACTTTTGGGTGAATCGGATCCCAAGAGCCTTCTTAACTTAGTAAATATTTTCAGGAAATATCAGCTTCTAATTGGTCAATAAAGACACAAGTGGGCGTTGCAATCCACCAACGCATAATATATTTTCCAGTGGATGACTAGGTCAAGTTTCCCGCCAAGGCGCTGTGATCCTGTCACGTGATTACATTATCTATAAAAAGCAAACATGAGTTTGACTCTTCCTCTCTTTCTTCTCTATTCTTGCTGCAAAATGTAGTCCCAGAGAATTATCGTTTTGACCTTGCGGTCAGACGTTAAAGAACATTACCAACATACACGTACGTACGAACATTCACCACAATACGAACGTTCACACACACACACAAATGTTCACACACAAACACAGTGTTAACTTCTGTCTATGTGCTTTGTAATTGTTTTGTTTAATACATATGTTTGTTTATATATACCGGTCTTGTTTGTTTGTCTTCCTTGTCTTCAGTTGGACTTAACTTCTGGTAAAGACGTAGAAATTCGTTCTCACATTCTAACAATACTTGAGTAGGATTCAAAATTAACCCTACAGACAGTGGCAGAAAAATACCAAAGAATTCTAAATTTAAGACATGATATACTGATGGAAAATTGAATGAAGAGATATTGTACAGGCAAAGACACAATGCGACGAAAGTGAAAAAATGATGAATGCAACGAACCCGTGTTACATTTGTGGAGGAGATAATAAAATATTAATGCGGATTTATTTGTTCAAAAATAAAAAGACTGAGTCATAGATAAGTCATTGCAAAACAAAGCAAAGAAGAAAGAAAAATAAGATATTTTAATACAATAAAAGTTGTATTAACAACTCAAAATCTGAATGAGACCCAGAACAGAAAATTTATGAAGGTTATGACGAATAAAATTAAGTAAAACTTCAATTGGACATTATTATAATCAGTGGAAAAACTTGTAAAAATACTGGTGAACCTACATTAGCGAAAACCAAAAAAGTTGCACGTGGCATCTCGGAAAAAATGATTTCGAGGTTAAATTGCATGTAACGTTTAGTGTATCGGTAAGAAGAACTAAGGCATTCGTATTAAAAAAAAATATGTTGAACTTATTGGTCGTGGATTGGATGGAATTGATCGATTTCTAGAGTCTGCTAGTAAATTCGTTATATAAAAAGATAAATTGCTCCTCCTCCAAAACAACTATGGCTATAAATCAATCTCTTCATTCAAATGAGAGAATGGAAAGATGATGATTTCTTATGGTAATTTAAAAAAGGATAAATTTAATCAGCAGAGAAGAAACACTTAGAAAAAGTGAATGGCAGACCAACTTCAATATATTCGACTTACTTGAACAGCATGAGCTTTTTGAAGGATCTCAACACTAATCAATATTAATAGAGCCTGGAAGGAAAAAAGGAAAAAATATATAACATTTCTAAAAAAAAAATCAGAAATAAAGCAATGTTCTAAAACACATTTAACTTCTTTAATTAAATGAGAAAAAAAGGTTGCAAAAGAATGATCAATGCACAGTGATTTAGTTAATATTTTAATTTTGCCATTATGCAAAAATACCACATGTTAAACTTTCAAAGTTTTAAGGATGAAGACATCTTTAAATGCAAAAGCTGTAAGAGAAATGTATTGGCACATTGTTGTATCAATTTCTGAATAAGGATTAATACTTGTCGCTAGAAATTAAAAGGATTATTCTGTCGAGTATTGTGATATCAATTATTGCAAAACCTACTGAAAGATAAGCGGTTTGAACAAAGCCCTTGACAATATAATTATGTTTTAATACAGACTTTCATGATTTAAAAACATATACGCAGATTAATAATGTTTGAATGATATTTTTAATTCATTACAAATACTTTGCATTTGTAAGAACTTTCTATAATTAAAATGAACCACTTCAATTTATACACGTGTAAGTACTTATTAAGACAACCTTGAATGAAATAAACTTTTCTTGTTTAGAGGATAACAAAAAAGATTATTATTATTTCCAAGGAATTAAATAAACCCAAAATTAATCAATGGTTTTAAAAGAACTGAATATATGAATATTTGGAAAACAATCAGTTTGTTTTTAAGACTAAACAAGTGAAAGGAAAAGTTCCTTATTTTTTTAGAAATGTTAACAAAGAAACCCTTACCTCCATAACAAAAGCAGTTATAAAGACGACAAGAAATGGGTAAAAACCAGAATTGTAAAGAGTTACTGGCAATCCTAGAATTAGATGAAAATCAAATATATTTTTCTAAATTGTTTCAGAAATCATTTTGGCTAAATGAATGTTTTTAATCGGATTGTTGGGGACGTGCAGAATTTATTAATTATGCTTGAAAGAATCAGAAGGAATTTGTGTAGGTTGCGTGACTTTCTGCATCCACAACAAATATAAATAAACGAAATTTAAAATACGATTAAGAACAAGACATATTCAATTAGAAACTAATAAAACATTTATATACAATTCAAAACAATATACAAGCAGGATAATTGGTATATGTTATGTTGGCAAAAATGTGTATGATGTTTTAGGTTTCAGAATGTCTCTCTTTGTAATCGTTCGTTCATTTGCAGTCCGTTTTAGATTTGTGTTGGTATTAGAATTGTCAATAAGTGTCTTTTTAGAAGGAGTTCTTAAGGAGTGATCTACCTTTGACTGTAATGTTTTTAAGGTCGTTCGCAAATGGAATAGGTAGTGAATATAATTCACTTTGGATAAGCAATGTTCGAGAATCGATGTTCACAGAGTTGTTTGATTTTAAATTGTGAGTGAATCAGCGTTGATGTACCTTTGCGCAGTAAAATCGTGATTTCGAGTGATGTGGAGTATGTTGAAAATTTCTCTGTGGGAGTTCGTTACTGACTGCTTGGGTCAATCGACGTTTTCTTTTAAGTTCTGAAAGTTCGAAACCGGCTCACGGGGTTTTGGCGCAATTTCGCTTTTGCACGTGAACTTTCAGATTATCGTGTCATTAACCAATGAGATTGGTTGATTCGCCTAGTACGGTTTTTATTGGTTGAAGTTTTCTGTACGTAGGCGTAAGATATAGACTGTTCAGTTGCTAGGAGTGATAGGTAAGAAAAGGACGAGTCTACAGTATCCCCCCAAGCAGGGCAGTAAAGTAAGTAATTATTATGGTACATTTTGTCCCCATGAAGAAGAAAAAAAGGAATCATGGATTAAAAAAAAAAAAAGAAAAAGGCTGGCATAAATGCCCAGAAAAGAAACAAAAACAACCGCTGTCATAGAAATAAAGGTTGTCCTTGACAATACCATTTCAGGTATGTGAAAATAGATAGGAATAAAGAATCAAAAGAAAATAAAATTTGATTTACAATATTGAAAAGGGAGTGAGGTATATAAGGCAAAATATTTCTAGGACAGGCAGAAAGAAACAAAATATTTAAAATACAAAGACTTACATATAAGTCAAGAATTAGATTTGGAGTGCGTTAAATTTCTTGTTTTAAAAAATTCAAATAAATGATGAGGATTTTTGGTATGATTGAAGAGCTCAATTAATGAAGAGATATTCTACAGGAAACCCAACAGAAGCATTTTTTTTTTTTTTTTTTTGTGTGTGTGTTAATTATATCTCATTGGTGTACCCGTCCCATCAAAAATTATGTTTTAGCGTTCCACTACAGTTTTAAATTTCTTCTCAACAAATCATTGGTTAAAAAAAATAATGCAATGCAATTACTATATGTCTTCTTAAAAAAAGTTAAAAATTTTGTGCAAAAAGTGAATCACACAGACCTTGCTGTTTTTCGAATTGCTGATTGGCTAAATAATAATAAATATGAAAGACGCCTACGCAATCAGGTCTTGCCGCCAATAATTTTGAACAGTCAGTTATGTGACACAGAATCAAATAAATAAGGAGCGCTAACGTATACCAAATGTGAGAAATTTTGCGTTTATTTATTTCCCATGTCCGTATATATATTTTCGCTTTTCTCTTCTTCCCTTAGCGAAATAGCCACTTGATTTTGTCCTAGGGTAGAATACAGTGGCTCCTGTTCTCTTTTCTGAGGGTTCCTACTAACATCAGTTATGTATGTTTATTTTGCTTTAATTTGAAATTTAGTTTGTTTCGGGGTTCATCCCTTAACACCCCGAATCCACCCTCACTGTGAATAATCCATAAATTTTTGTATATAAATTTTGTATGTCATGGGGTCCGTTTTGTAGGTCCCCCTGAGAGGATGCGGTATTATGGCGTATGGTGGATTGTGGCCTCTCTTATTATTTTGAGAGGTGGACGGTTCCTACTAACATTGTTTTGTTTTTGTTGTATCCTTTGTTTCATTTTTGAGTTTGTTTTCAGAGTTCATCTCCCCTCCCCCATCATTTCATGAATCATGAGATTTTTTTTATATATATATTTATGGACTTTTAAATTTTTATGTCATGGGGTGTTTTGTAGGTTACCCTGCGAGTATGTGGTATTTTGGTGTATGTAGGATTGGAGGTGATGGATAAATTCTTGTAGTAAATGTGTAAATTATAATGAATGAATGGGTCGCGAGTCGGTTTAACTAGGGCTAGGACAGCTAAGAAAGACCAGACACTCGCTTTTTCTCCTTTGGCCTTGTGCCACATCTTTGTATTTTCATACAAAATAAATAGATGTGTTTTTATGGTGAATGTATTAAATTGTAATGAGTGAATGGGTCGTGAATCGGATTAGCTAGATAGGATATAGTCAGTGAAGACAAGCCTCAACCCATTCTCCGTTTTCCGCCTTGTGCCATAATTGTATTTATATACAATAAATATCGAGACCTTTTAAAAGTCAACAAGACATATCGCTGACACGCTAAAGAAATTTAACTTGGATATTCCAGCTTTTTTTCCAATTCTTCACCAGCAAGAAATTACTTTTTAAAAAAGGTCATCTGAAGCTACCGAACATAATTTCAGCTTTTCAGGACACAGTTCAAGAAACTTTCTCACTCAATTCTATTCAACGGAATTTACACTTTGCTGAACATTTTCTTCTAGAGGCAAGATTTATCGTATTTATTTTCAAAAGTACAAAAACTAAATTTCATTTAAAAACAGAATCTTGTGGGGTAGTTAGAAAAGTTGGTTAGAAAAGAATCAGAAGGGTTTTTGATCAAGGTTGCGTTTTTACATTAACATTCCACTTTAAATTTGTAAAGGAAACACAAGAATGTATGACGAGAGATCAATGAAAATCAACAAATAAACATGTATTGAAACAAGCATATACATCTGTTAACAATAAAGATTAAGTCACACGAAGTGGTTTCCCTTGTATTGTGTGAAGAACAAATGTATGTTGTAATAATGCCTTTTTTTGTTTAAATTTGTTTGTAGTTTAAGAATGTTTGATGTTTGAGTTTGATTTTCATTTGAAAACAGACAGTAAACTGCGTTGTGTGAGTGTAGTTTATATCTGTGTGTGTTTGTGAGTAGAAAATTGAATATACAGGTACGTGGTTTAGGTTGTGGAAATTTATAATCTACTGAAGTTATTTCTTTAATTTCTACTTTAAAGGTAGCTCCAGGAACGAGCGCGGGAAGGATATTGAAGAAAGTGTCACTTAATGTGATTGGCCAAAAATCGACCAATCGTTGATTTTTTTTTCTATAGCTACTTTGGTGAAGCAAAAACAGGAGAAATTTTTATGTGGCTCGTGCGATGCGTAAATTCTCTGTACAAATTAAAAAAGGTATTGTTTATTTTCCGTCCAATTACTGTTGAGTAATTTGTGGGCGTGGTGTACGTAGGCGTCCACTACAAACTTCTTGAAACATCAAGAATTAATATAAGTTCCTTTTTTACCAAACACATTCTCACAATATTCATATTACATAAAAAAAAATTCAGCTAATTCATAAAGAACAGTTCTTCTAAAAACAAACTCTTTTTCATTGTGAGACCAGATAAAAAAATTCTTTCTTTCAAAGAACAGTTTACAAATAATTAGATTCATAGTTAAGAGTAAACAACTCTTATTTTTGCATTGTAAAATATTGTGACAAAAACACTGTTTTGAAGGAAAAATTATAAAGCATTTGCTCAATTAACATGGCTGAACTTTGAAATTCAACATAGCTCAGCTAAATATTCTGAGCAGTTTATTCTTGATGATTTGTATTATTCCTGTATAAACATTTTGTTGTTGTTTCACATTTTCGTTGTCATCTTTTGTATTAAAGTTAATTGTGGAGGATGAAATTTTATACACGCAGCCGACCTCAAACAGCTTTTTGATCAATTTCCAAACATTCAACCTTCACCTCCACAACAATGTCAATTGTTAGAAAGTTTTAATAGTGAGATCCAATAAAACAAATGTTTTGAAACAATCAATAAAGCAGAGATAAAGAATTGACAACTAGAGGCCAATGAATCATTTTTAATTAATTTGTTCCCTACGTTTTTAGTACGTTCAATTGTATCTATGGGTTATTTGACTACTCCTGGTATTAAATCACTTTTTGCTCAATATCTTTTCAAGTTTTCAAGTTAAGAATTTTATGGGACTAATAACAATGAAATGTAGGTAACTCCACCTTTTCGCGGGAAAGCAGCATAGCGTAATGAAAAACGGCCACAAACTTAATAAAAATAAAGTTTTATCGTCAAACAAAATGTTTGTTATAATTAAGATGAATGACCAAAGTATTTTTTGATTATTTTTAAAAATTTTAATTCTTTCTAATAAGTTAATTTTGGTTAAAACCTTGTTTTGTTTACGTCATCACGTTTCGGTTTTTTTTTTTTGTTTTGTTTTGTTTTGTTTTTTTCGTTGAAAACATTGATTTGGAAATTCTTGTAAAAATCAAATAATTTTCAGATTTTAATGAAATTTTCAGTACTTATTCACAAATGAATGAAATTATTTTTGAAATTTTGGTAAAAAATTACTTTTTTTTTTACATATGTTACCCTCCATTTACTTAATTTCATGAAAATTCGCGAACAAACTTTCTAATTCCTGATTTCTTTTTATTCATTAATAGGACTCTTTGGAGAGTGTAAATCACTTAATCTTTTTTTTCAAATTTGCACTATTCTAATTGAAAATCTGCTCTGAATTGAAAAATAATAAATGCAATAAAACTATGACATTATTTAATTAGAAAACCTTTTAATTGCTTTTGTAAATAAGTTATATTAAGTTCACTATTGTCTGAAGAAATACAATTTTTCCGATCGATAATGAATTTTTACAAGAATTTTTTCATTTTTTTTTTATTTAAATTATAGAATTTATAATAGTTTTAAAATCGTGTAAAATTCTGTATTGGGCTATTTCCTGGGTGTGATATAGTAATTAAGTGGAAACAAAATTTACAAATCCAAAACTGAAAAGATTAATAAACATAGTTGCATTATTCCATTTTTAAAATATTTTTTATTTTTTTTTACTTAATACGTTCCTTCTTTTTGGCTATGGTAGGCTCGAATTGACATTATTATGAAAAGGTTACGTGATCTAAGAGTTGCCCCTTTTTCAGAGAAAATCGCTCGTTTACGTTTCAACAGATTTTCCTTTTAGCTTTAAAAGTTTTACTTTTTCTATTACTATTTCGCTAAATATTTTTATTTTATGTATTTACACTAGTGTGAGTCATACTTGAATAATTTTTTGAAAAATTTTTAAGAAGAAACAAATTTTTTTTTGTTCGTAATTTTTTTTATTTTTATCAGTTTATTCTTTTTGATGATAATTATTTTGATAAAGACGTTTAATTTAATTTTAAAACTCATGTTTAATAAATTTAAATTATTATAAAACTTTATTTCATTCACATTTGAAATTAGTTTTCGGAATTTTATGTCAATTCGGGTCACCCATAACTAGCTGTCATCACTTCGTCATTCAATCGTACATCAATTATTGGCTCAGTAAACAGTACCAATCATTAACAAATGGTTGTATATTAATTTTTTTTTTTTTTTTGCTATAAGTAAGTAATATTTATTTCAAATAAGATTAATTTAACTTTAATTTTTTTAAATTTTACTCAACGTGCCAGAGAAATATATATATATATATGTTTTTGGAAGAATTTTATTTTTAAAATCGATAAATTTTCCCGCTTGTTTTTTAGTAGTAGATGTTGGTGTCTGTAGTGAATATTGTATGTGTGTGTGTTATCTAGACAGAGTTTCCGTAACAAGGCTTCTGACATGGTGTTGTTACCCAAAAAGGTTTTTCAGCTTCCGAAGAAGTTGGATTGATTTGCTCTTGTCGAGTTGAAGCGTATTGAACAGGTCGTTGATTCGTCGTTCCTCTGATTTTTCGGTCCTGTATATAATAGCTTCTCTCAGAACGTCAAAATGGGTTCTCTGTTGGGACGTTATCTAACAAGACAGAAACTTCCGATGCGATGTCGGGAGGTAGTTTCTCGACTACATAAGCGAAACAAGCGTTCTGTGACTGGATTCTCTTAGCCTGTAATATTGCGCTCAGTTGCGAAAACCAAACGTGAACATTCCTCGTGTTGAAGACGAGAAAATTGACCAGGACTGCAGCTCCGTCACTGTCTCGGACTGCCATGTTGAGTCGCGTGAATATTCGCACGTAGTGACGAAAAATTTTGCGCGCCAAGTAGATGTGCTGATTCCGAAATATTCCTCACGATTCTCTTACAAGGTTCACTGGCGAATGAGGTAACAGTGGAGTTTTGGTGCCTTCTCAGGACAAATACAAGCCAACAAATCTTTATGTGGACTTTAATAAAGTACCAACAAAACGTAGCCCTTTCAAATCACATCAGCCTTTCTCAAACGTCGGCGGGCGCACCAATGAAATGTGGCCGCTTTCCAGATTACGTCGGCCTTGCCCAAACGTCGGGGTTAGCAATGAAATGTGGCGAATTTCCACCACATTTATTTCATTTTGATTAGGAAACCAAACTGATGTGAAGAAAGGACAAGGCAAAGGAATCATTATATATAAAAATTGTATTCAACAATGTATACAATAAAGAATGCGTAAGGAAAAGCATGCAATGAGTAAGATGAGAGTTGCCTCTCGTTGACTATCATTGTCTATCAAAGTTCTCTGAAGAGAAAGAGTTAATAGTTTGTAATAAATGTTTTTTAACGGTTTTGCTGTGCAAGAGGAAAATTTATGTAAGTATAAAGGAATATGCAGTTTGTGAGTGTTGAGTGAGAAGATCGGCGCATAGCTTCAACTGACGTGGATTTCTGTGGCAGCTGAAGTCTCACTGGTGTGTCTACTCTTTTTTTCTTGCTTTTATTCATTGGATCAGAAGTGCGGCGCGGGAAGAATCACTCTTCACGTGCAAACCATCCGATTGGTCGACACTGACCAATCAGTGAATAAGCTTTGGGGAGATTTCTGGGATCCGATTCCCCCAAAAGTGCACAAAAACTACCCTACGAAAATATAGCGATTTCAAAATTGTCGCATAAGACAGTAGCGTTGATTTCTATCCAATGAATGATTGTTATTGAAATTTGAATTTGTATAGGTATGTATGTGTGTGTGTGTGATGATGATGATGATCGCTATAATATAATTTCTGTCTGAAACACACCAGAATATTTTGCTTACTGGAAATAATAAATTTAATCATTTAGTTTTCAATTAAAGCTGGAATCAAGAATGTTTTTTTCATTTTTAAAAAATCATTTTAAACTTTAAGTATCGAAAATTTATGCCGAAAAAGTGGATGAACCTAGTGAAATGAAAATATTTCTCGGAAGAAAATGATTAACAACAGAATGAAAAAGACTGTGATGACAAGGCCTATTTCCAGACCAAGTTGAAGCACGGTGATCACTTAGACAATATTTCAATATCTCCTGACATGAAAGGCTTGAACAAATAAAACTGGAATCTAAGAAATATAAAAGTAAAGGAATTGAATAATTAAACGGACTATTTTGCTAGGGAACTAATTTTGTCTAAATGCAAATAAATATTTTATTTTTATAGATTATTAAAATGACTAAGGGAATTAATTAAGCACTCACAAATGTATTGAGTCGATTTTCCTCTCTTTCCACTACAGATGGGACAGGAAATATAAAAATAAATACACATTGATAATTATTATATAGTTTCATGTTTTCCTGCTTTGTTTATGACCATCTACGTCTGTCTGCTGAACATTGACTGATTTGCACTTGATTTTTTAAAACTTTATTCAATAGAATTAAATCAATTACCAAATTTTTCAAGAATTATTTTGAAAAAACAACTAACAAGGTGATTATAAAGGAATTTTTGGAGACAAAATGTGTCTGCATTAACTTTATACTCTTTCTTACTTTCTTATTGATAGAAAATGTACTAAGGATAGAGAAAAAGTTAAGAATTCTTTTTTGTTTTCTTGTAAATTTTTAGTAAATTTTCTAATTCCTTTGAGCCTTTTTTAGATTTTATAATAAACATTTTAGATTGGCCTACGTTTAAAAGCCCAGTGCTACTAAATTTTGAATCCCATTCATTATGACTTTTTGGCTACTTTTAACTTAAGTTCCTCTTCTTTGTAGGTGATCGTGGCTCTCTATAATTTCCTGTCCGTTCTAGATTTTAATAAATTTTACCTTTTTGTTATTTCTCCTAAACCCTGTTCCGCTATCTATTTATTCAAGCTCACAAAGTATACTATGTGTCATTTTCCTCTGTCTCTCTTGTCTTCAATCTATCCTGTGAGTATCAGATTTTCCAAGCCTCTTTCCTCATTATACGCCTTTGAAATTTCAACTTTTCTCTTCCTAATGTTAAATAAAATTTTTCTTTTTGTTTCCATTTTCTCTAAAACTTTGTCATTGCTCACGTTTGGTTCCAGTATCCCCTTCTATAAAACCACATTTCTTTTGCTTCAAGTCTACCTCTACCTTTGAGGAGATTGTCCAGCATTCACTGCCGTGTAAAAGGACAGATATCACGTAATAATTCAGTATTCTTTTCTTTGTTTCTAACGAACGTTTTTCTGTTTTTCAATACACTGCTTAGCTTTTGGAATGTATCTTTGGCTATTCCAATGCAGCTTCGGATTTCAGTGTTAAAAACATTCCTAGATATTATCATTTTTGTACTAGTTTGATTATGGTGTGACACCCACCGGTGGTCGCGGTCGCGGTCGCGGTCGCGGTCCAGCGCCAAAATGTGACGTCCACTGGTCGCGACGTCAATATATGACACTGCGCCGACGGTCCGTGGTCAACTCCCAGATGCGGCGCGAAGGTGTAAGGTTTCTTCCACCAGCGTTTGGGGTTGACTCGTTGTCGCTGCCACCAGTCTGTGTCCCGGTCGTTCCCGGTTCGATACCAACTTGTTCCCAGCTCACTTCCAACGTCTGGTTACCGAAATAACTACTTTGATCTCAAGTCTAACCTACCCACGTTTTGATTTTGATCTGAGGTAGACGAAATCAATCAGGCGTCGGGCCGTAGTGCAAGCTGAATCCGGGGTAAGCGCGAGTGAAAAAAAAATAATAAAACAAATTCAAGAGGTTCAAATATGTTGAGAAATAACAATTATTTGAATTGTTGAATACAGGAGTGTGTTTCTCTCCCGGCCTATTTCTATGGATTCGTGACACTTTTTGTGTTTCTTAAGCGAGTTATGGTATCTTAAGTCGTTCGTCAATAAAAACTTGCTTTTGGTAGGAAGACTAAGTCGAAAAGGCGTGAAAATCTTTCGGTCAGTTTCTGCACTCTCGAACTAACTCGAACTGTCTGGAACTCCCTGAAACTCTGCCACTGACTGCCTCGAGACGGTCGTTTATATGGACACCGACCAACTCCGGTGTGCGGACCTGTCGTGGTTTGGGTTCTTTGAAAATTCTCAATTCCCAACAAGAATTTTATTTGTTCTTAGGCCAGGAAAATTAATTACTTCCCATTTTTGGAAGATTAATCACTTTCCATTTCGGAGGTTTCTCCCTCGTCCGTGAGGGAAGGTCGGAGGAGAGTTATCCTCCTAGACTCTTCCTCTCTCACATTGGTATCTCATACCAATTCCCTCAGTGGGTGTTAACAACTTCTCCGTCTTTCTCATACATTCACCTCCGCCTATCACCCATACTACCAGTTGGCCAATAATCTCTCGGTAGTGTGGGTGTGGCTAGACCGGCTCTCTTAGAATGATCATAAAGAATTTTGTTTACAAAATCCTTTTTTATTATTTTTTTCTTTTTCTTTTCCTTCGGCCAAAATATTTACAAATCCTAGATTGCCGAATAATTCTTATCACATCTTGATTTTGGGAACACTCAGATCCACTTTGTCAACTTTTAACTGGGTGGTCGTGTTTACCTGATAATTAAATTCTTTTATTTTTCTCATGCCTTAAAATTCTCTTATCACCAGATGCTCATTTTCGAGACGCTATGTCTGACGTCAGCAGTTTGAATAAGCAATAATAATGATCCCCTTCTCGACTCTCTTTTTCATGTCAAGATTCGTACATATACCAGATGGACCCAAGAACCAAAATTAAATTATATCTCTGAAAGATAACTAATAGCTATTCTCCAGGGTGGTCCCAAGTCAAATTTTTTTATGGTCGCATGCGTTGGGTGGCTTTGTTTTTCTTTCAGAATTCTGTTTCGTTTGGCATGTCACCCTCTTATCGTGACATTAATTAATTTTGACAGAATCACAGTCTCGCTTTTTCTTACGGATTTTCCGTCTTTTGCGATAAGTATCTTTCTTATGTAAATAAAATAAATTCTTCTTTTTAATGTCGCTCAGTCTATCTTTCGATATAGCTCTTTCTCGTCTTAAGTATTTCCCGTTTTTAATTTCTATGGTTAATTAGTTAGCCAATTACCATAACTAAACAGTGTCACAATGGTATCTCCAATTTGTAATTTAAATTTTGGGCTCATCCTTTTGCTAATAACTATGCTTTCTGTATTCTTGCATTTGATGTTTAATACTTTCTTTTCGATTTCATTCACTAACTTTTTGTCTTTTTTTTTCTTCGTTACTTGTATATCTAACGTTGTTAAGATTGTGGTCACCAATAATGAATCCTGGTAAGACTTCTAATTCTCTTAGATCGTCTTGCTGTATCGGTTGAATAAGTCCGTATAAGTGAGAAGATACATCCTTGTTTTACAAACCTTTCTATTTTTGTATATCTGCAGAGTTTTTCTGTCCGTATGCTGGCGGTTTGCTGCCGATATAGGTTCTTGATTATTCTAATTTTCTTCCCAAATATCTCAAAGGTGCTGAACAGTTGCAACAGACCTTTGTGTCGTACTTTTTCAAACGCCTTTGTGTAATCTATAAAGTACAGGTACACGTCCTTTTGCATGTGTATTGCTCTTTCTGATTTAATTCTGACCGTAAATAACGTGTTCCTTGCTCCAGTTTCTTTGACGAACCCACACTGTTTTTATCCTGGTCTGATTATGCTGCACGCTCTATTCACCAAAATTTGGATAAATTTTGTTAGATGTTTCATTTGGCTGAGGGTTCGATGAAGTTCACATTAATTTGTACTTGGCTTCTTAGGAAGTGTTATGAGAATAGATCTATTTAGGTTCTCCGGTATATCACTTCTGTAGCAGATTTAATTTATTATTGTCTATGCCGAAATCATCTAAGGCTGCCAGCATCTCTATTATGATCCCGTCTGGTCCTGCCACTTTATTTCCGTTCAATTTAGCCAGTGCTGATTTCACTTCAGATTTGAATATTTCTGATCCGTCGATATTTCTGTGTATTGCTTGTTGTTATCCAATATATTCGTTCCGTGTTTGAAATATTTTTTTCTCTAATATCAGCCTTCTATACTTGGATTTTATGCAAAAGGATTACTTTAGCTATTAATTAAAAAAAAAGTCAGTTCAAAATTTAGTAGCTTCATCAATTATAGCTGACAGGATCACTGAATCAGAAATACAAATGAGACATTACATAAAGAGAGAAAACTAATTCCTTGTTGAAACCTGGAAAAATAAATCAAATATAAAAATGAACAGCCAGCTTCTGTTAGACATGTGCAAAAGTTTCCAGCATTCTTTAATGAAAAGTAAAAAAAAAAAAAATTTCTATTCTATTCAATATTTAATTATCAAAAGAATGAGTAGAGTGCACTTTTATCCACACTTAATGCCTTGTATGAAACAATTTATTTAATCTAGAGTGAAAATAATTGTAAAAAGGAAATAATCAATATTTTACTGAATTAAATGATAGTAAAATCATAAATTATTACGTTTTTACTTTTCATACATTTAATATATATATATATATATATATATATATATATATATATATATATATATATATATATATATTATTTACCATTTTATAAAGTTCAAATTAATTGAATGTCAACCATTCCAATAAACAATCTAATAAATAGATAGTGTAAATAATAAATCTAATGAATAAATGGTGCTTACTACTTTGTTGTAAATTCTCAAGAACAAAGAAAATGTACAAATTCACTTTCATATGTTTAGGCTTTATTAAATTATCATCATCGATTTCTAAAGCAATTGTCAAGGAGTGAAAGTAGTTAAAATAATAATATCTGGTTTTTAAGATATTAAAATAAAAAATTGGAGAAAAATTAAAAATAAAAAACAAACAAAAATACGAAAAAATGTTTTAAATACAATTTTAATTTTTCTAAAAATAGAATCATTAAAATTTATTTTTCCTTTACCCAAAATACTTGTTCCAAGGACACATGCTATTGTAACAAAATCTGCAAAAAGAAAAGAAAATTTAGTACGTTAGGAAAATAAAAAAAAAATAATGAAATTTATACATTCGGATACAAGGGGAGCTGTAATCCTTTTGGTTCAGTCAAGAAGCCCCTCCAATAAAATATCAGATGTGTGACTAGATTTTGGAAAGTGAAGAACTTTTCAGCATCTCTTCATAAATAAGTTGCGTTTCTATAGATAACAAACTTCATTTGAAATTTTATCTTCCTCATCATTTCCAATCTGTTCTACCATTTGTTGATTTGTTTTTTAAATCATTTTTATAAAATGAAGGCTTGTTATCAATACGAATCGTTTAGGAATGAACAACTATGTATGATAAGGAAAATGATAAACACATTAATCTGTATAATTATGCATAAAAATTGACTGACCAACTTACAAAATATTTTAATGATTTCAAAATATATGCAAATTTATTATGTGTGTACCAATAGAGTAAAGTAAATGGTAAATATTTTACACTTTTAGATATTTTTAAAATTAGAAATATGAAAATTCATTTTATTCATCAACCAATCAGATCTGATAAGCAAAGATATCATTGAAGACAATCTAAGTTTAATCAGGTATACAGGTAGCTAGGTGATTAGATTTCAGAGAGTGGAAGAATGTTTGGTGTTTGGACGGAAAAAATATGAGTAGAATTCTTGGCCTTCTACTGTTACTATCTGGTGGACATTTTGGGGGTAGATGAAGCTGAAATGAAATATGGTTTGAATTGTCAAATAAATTATTTGAATAAATTAGAACTTGATATTTTCATCATGCAGTTATGTATTTTAGAAGCATTAAACTAACTCCAAAGCAGAATAATTCTTTAGTTTAAATTGAATTTTCTTCTTAATATTTGAGTGTTAAGTTACCACAGACTTCAAATTTGTTGGCTATTATTGTTTAAACTTCTTGGTTATTATTTTTCAAATACGAGTGATATTTCTTGATACTCCATGAAAACTATTTTTGAAAAAAATCTTTTATCTTTCCATTTTATTTCACCATCTAGCAATTAAATGAGTCCATTGAGCACAGTGCATTTCATATGAGGTCATCCTATAAATAATGAATGCCAAACTCCTTGACGGTAGTAGCTGTGAATTTGCCCTATTTAATAATAACTCATGAATATTTCTTATAAATTTTAGGCAGATTAGTGACTGATGATGAAAACAAAAATATATGAATTAATTCAGACAATGGCATAGTTGAGGTGTGTGGGAGAATTAAAATAAACTAATAAGACAATAAAAAAAGAAATAAGTTCATTTTCATTTTCATGTGTTAATTTTATGACCTCACTTCCGGAAAGGACGTTGCCAGTTCATAACATCAAAATACAATATTTGGTATATGATTAGGAAGTCAATTCTTTCTTTCTTTTTTTAATACAATATTTGGTACATAACCATAGTATCAATTTTTTACTAATACAATAAGCATTTCCACAAATTCAACAAATCAAATTGGTTATACCAATTAAAATGACATTACCCATTCTTTTGTCATTTATATTTATTTTCATCGCAACATTTTATTATTTATTGATTGTATTAATTATATTGGACCTCATTTATGTTTTTATGAGTGTGTGCATGATTAAAAGAGGATACCTTTGTGGTTACTTCTGTTGAACCATATAGTTTTTCAATGGAGGTCTGTCATCATGAGGCAGATCAAAGTTCAAGGGTAGTTTGTATTAAGACAGAATAAATAAACATGGGTAGTTTGATTCAGTTGCTGCCTTTGAGAAGTGTTTCCTTCAACCGGAATTATTATTTGATCCATGCCTTGTTGGTGTTGTTTATACATCATGTTCGATCATTTCTTTAAAGTATTGGTAAACTTCAGTCGTGATGATAGAGTGCTGTTAAAATTCCACTATGAGTTTCCAATGGATTACATGTAAACAGTCTAATGTCTGATCAAGGACAACCCGAACAGGGGCTACCACTCCGGGTTAGATTGTACCTGTGAGTAATTACTCCAAGAGTGATTCCACACTTCCGAAGTCCCGTAAACGGGGCCCTATCACTGGATGTAGTTTAAAAAACAACAGAAAAACTGTCTGTTGCTAGATAGGATTGGCCAGGATATGGTTGCAATTTAGTCACGCTTAGAACCAAGTTGGCCAGTATTGGGATGGCGAATAAGTGGTCAGAAATTGACCGAAAGAAATAGATGCAGTTTAAAAAATCTTATCCATGTCTAGAGTGGTCATAAGTAATCATTAAATCTTATCTTACCTAGGATTAGAGTAATCAAAGGAAATGGTCAATTTTTTTTTTTCTTTTTAATACACAAATCCCTTATTGAACTTCTTGATCTTTTGCTTAGTTCTTCGGATAGTCTGGGAGCCATTGTTTTGCAACTCAGTAATGCTTTTTTGGCATAGGACTCTATTTAACATTGTGCCAAGGAAAGTTCCATTGGAAACAGATGCTGTATGTTATGAGTCGCATAAGATGCATCTCCTCTAGCTATACGTACGGCGGAACATACTTTTCCATCATTTCTAGAGAAAAGTTCAGTCATCCTGCCAATTTTCCAGAATCGTCTGGCTTTTGCAGGATTTTTAATTAATGCTATGTCGTCTACTTGTATTACTAAAATCCACATTATGTAGATTCTTGCAAATTTCTCTAAACACAAGAAATATTCTTCATTCCATAATTCTTTGTAGTTAACAATTTCTTCCTTTCAGTGAGAGAATTTAATAACTGAAACCTGGAAGTAGATTCAATTTCGGGAGATCTAACTGAATCAGTTTTCATAGAAATTTCCCCATTAACATTAGGATGTAAATAAGTATTGGGTGTTAATGGTAATAGTTCCGTATCAGACGTACTCCGATATGCTAGAGGTCTGGAATTTATAGCTACTTGTTCATCAGATTTGAAGATCGGTCTGTGAGGAATCCAAATATTAGGTTGGTGCAAAAATAATGACGTAATAATCTCGTTTTTTGACGTATTCTTTAACGTCAAAAAACGACATTATTACGTAATTATTTTTGCACCAACCTAATATATTTTGAAAAGTCTTGTGGGGAGACTTAAGTTCTTTCTAAAGAATATATAGTTTTATCAAGCGCTTTCAAGGCTACTTAATAATTAGATGGCACTGATTTGATCCTGTCTTCGTGCCAGGGTGATTCCACGAAATATGAATTGTTTTGAATTCTATTGATTTTTCGAATTTATCTATTTTGTTTTTGTTGTAATCACTGATATGTTCATCTTCACCAGAGGATGATGTGCATGAATCCACAGCAGACATTTTCTTTAAGTTTCGTTCGATGTTAGATAATTCGAAGTCATCTGAGAATGTTTCCATGTAAGTGGACCTTGGTTCCAATACAAATTTTACTTGCTGTTGGGGACACGAAGAATGTTCAGAAATTATAGTATGGTAGTTGTCTAGAACGTTGGAAACCTCAGGTCCCGTTGGGGTCACTTGATGTCTATATAGAAAATTTAAACTGTTCCATGCCAAGCCATTCATGCATTTATCAATTTTGGTATCTTACATATATTGGAAAATGTCCACTCACAGAATTCCTTGACTGTTTATTTGATTATTATCGTTATTATGAGAAAAGGCTAATTTGTAATTTAATTTAGTCAAATTGGTTATCACTTGTCTGAAGTCATCGAACTTAAATAGAATATTAAATTTGACGTCTAACAAAAGGGGAATAGGAAGTGACCTCCCTTTGTCCAAATTTACTTCCAACATGACTTGGTGTAATCTCTTACTGGAAACACCTAGATAAGCTTTTACTTAAATATCGATAGGATTCAGACTCCAATCAGGACATTTTAAATTCTTTAATATTCCTTTAGAGATATACGACCGCTGGCTACCTGTGTCTAATACGCAGCTTATAGAGATTCAGAGACTTTCTAAGCGCCCCAAAACAACGTGACTTCCACTATAGGTAGCATTAAGCTGTTTTACTCATTCCTATTAGCGTCCACACGAGTAAAAAGAGAGATCCCTTTTCTACAATTATCGCATAGTGAGATTGTATGTCCCTTAGACATTGTTTTCAGGAAAGAAATAATTTATTTTGAAGTCCAGGACAATCTTTATTTTTATGTTTGCCACTGGAACATCTACTGCATAACTTCAACTGCTTGCAGCTGACCACTCTTGACTCATAGCTAGGATATTTCTTACACTTACACATGGGACGACCACATGAAGCACAAAATTTTCATTAGAGCCAATAGCGAAATTCTGCAAGGTGTCACCATTATTTTCCTTTTTATCGGATTTATTACTTTTAGTATCTTTTCCATATACACGGAAGGGCCTTTTATTCTTCGTCAGTGTGCGGATAGCTTCATTATAATTCTGAAATACTTTCTTTAAGGAAAGGTAACTGCCACCTATCTTGTGACTGATTTTCCGCCTTAGATTATGGGGTAGTTTATCAAATATGATGTGGCGTACGAGTTTGAATCCAGGGGAATCTTCCTCGAAAAAAATCCATACCATACGAGTTTCATAACATAGACAAGCTTCGGTAAGATATTATTTAACAGTCACAAAATCGCCGTATTTAGGAGAACTGGTTGTTTGATGATTTCATGAATTATAAAAAGAACATCCAAAAATATTTCGTTAACAGACTTACTGCTACTTAGTAATTGTCGTCTTCTATGCTAAGAAGCTTAATTAATTAAATCGCATAGCCGGTAAGATAACTCTTTAAGAGGACTAGCTTTACTTTGTTAGAATTGATGGAATTAGTACAGTTGTTAAACTGTGCTATAAAATTCTTGAACTCAAACTTAGAAGGCTAAATACTGCTGAAAGTTGCACACTGTAATTTGGGAGTTGAAATCATTGAATGGCTGATAAGGAGAATTTTTATTATGTTAGGTAAGAACACAGTTTCTTGGGCCATCTAATATGATGACCGCTCTTTGAAGTTCTAGTTTGTGTCTGCTTGGTGGTTTCTAATGCATCATCATCAATATTTTTTAATGTACCAGTTATAGTCGGTTAATGGAAATATTCTCTTGTCTATTATTAATCACAACTGTGAAATGTTTCTCTGTATGATTTACTACCTTGTAAAGACCTCTGTAAGCTGGTTGTAAGGGATGTTTGGTAGCATTAACTTTTACTAGGACAAAGTTGCAGTTTTTGAATGATTCTGGCACATATGTTACATGAGTTGATTGTCTAGGAAATGGGAATGTTACCTGAGACATCCACAATCTCAACATATCTACAAATGAAGCAGGATCCAAGAGTGGTTCTTTTGGTTTGATTATTAATTCTCCTGGTAGACGCAAATGTGTGCCATATAAAAATTCGACTGCAGAACTCTGTGAGTCAAATTTTACAACTGTTCTTAGGCCTAAGAGTGTTAATGGAATATTCTGAAGTCAAGAAGTATAATTCACTTCTGTTTTCAGGGATTCCTTCAGAGAACGATGAAAACGTTCTATCATGCCGTTAGCTTCAGGATGGTAAGCAGTTGTACCATTTCTAGTTGTACCAAGCAGGTTAAATAAGCGAAAAGTGAGGATTCAAATTGTGTTCCTCTAACTGCGGTGATTGTAATGGGAACACCAAATCTACAGGCCCAACCGGTTATAAAACCTTGTGAAACTGATTTGGCATTGATATCGCTAAGGGGAATTATTTCAGGCAATTGAGTGAATCTATCAATGCAGGTGAGGAAATAGGAAATTCTGGATAGGGAGCGAATGGTATGGTGATGTCAAATCGAGTATCAGGAACGGGAAAGGAACTGATTTAGTGTGTCTCACTATTTTGGCTTTTTAACACGGCACACAATGACGTGTCCAATCCTCGTATCCTTGCTGATTCCGGGTCAGATATAATTTTTACTAATTAACCTGCATATCGCCTTTATAACTGGATGAGATATTGAGTGCAGAGTGTCAAATAGTTTTCTATGGAGAGTATAAAAGGCCGCAATTTTCCTGTAGAAAATAGAATGTTTTACTTGTAGCTATATATATTTCCTTCATTTGTAATGAAGAATTTTTGTCCTCAAGAAGAGATTTTAGATCTTCATCATCTTTTTGGGAAGTTGCAATAGCTTTAAAATGGATGAATGGAGTTATATTAATTGTAGAATATTCCTGTAGAGTGTGTATGCTAGAATGTTTGCAGAGCCTTTGATATGTCGAATATCTGTTTTAAATTGGTTGATGTTCCTATGTTCCTAAGTTCCCGAGGAGAAGAGTTAGTTGATTTCCCTTTGATTGCCCCGATTAAATGTTTATGGTCTGTGAGCATGTGAAAAGATCTACCTTCCAAGCAATGTTGAATGGCACAGTACACTGCCATTAACTCTCGTCCGAAAGTGCTGTACCGAGTAGCAGTTTCTGATAATTTTTTTGAGAAGAAAGACACGGGTAACCATTCATCTGATTCACGTTATTGCAAGACTGCTCCAGTGTCAAAACTCGGGGCATCAACTGCCAAGGATAACTCTGCTTCATGATTGGGAAAATTAAGATTACTAATATTGGCTATCTTTTCATTTGCCAAACTAAATTCTGACACATATCACAGTTCTTTTTCTTTTGCCCTTGAAGAATACTTTCTAATGGGGAAACTATTTTCGCTAAATTGGGGATAAATTTCCTATAAAAATTCACCATGCCAAGGATTTGGCTTAATTTTATAATGTTTTACAGACCGGGAAACAGCAAATAGCTTCGGTTTTTTCAGATAATGGTTTGATACTATTTTTGTCAATCCTATGACCCAAAACGTCAAAGTCAGACAATCCAAATTTACATTTAATTAGATTCATTACAACACCATATTTTCGAAATCTTTCAAAAACATCTTGTAAATACCGTTTATGTTCTTCTGGTGAAGAGCTGGCAATAAGCACGTCATCGATGTAGCAAAAACCTTAATTTAGTCCTTGAAGAAATTGGTTCATAAATTTTTGAAAGGATTGAAAGTTCCATGTAGTTGGCTGGTAAAATCTTGGATATTAGTAATTGGATACCTATCAGGAAAAGTAATCGCGGTTATCACCACAAGGTCTCCATGAGGATGACTTCTGTTTTGGTACCATGTGTAGAGGTGAAGACCACTCGCTTTTCGAAGGACGGATTACACCGAGGTTTGCTAAGTGCTGGAATTTCTGTTTAGTACTGTTCAGTTTATTGGGGGCAAGCCGGCGAGGTCGTGAGAAGGCAACAGGTGGACCAGTTGTTTCAATGCAGTGTGTGAAGTCATGTTTTCTCACAGGTGTGTTGAATTTTGGTTCGCTTATATCTTGATAATTGGACAATATTTCCGAAAATTCGGAATTTTCTTCTGCTGTTTCAGAAGTGTTGCAGACTTTAGGCAGCCAATAGATTTGACGTCAGTTTTTGTGTCAATTAATTGTTGTCTTTTAAGATCGATTAACAGACCATAATTGTGCAAAAAATCCGCACTCAAAATTGTTTTAGAATTGGAAATCAAGTCATAGCGACAAATTAACTGTTATGGACATGTCTATATGTGTGGATAATCGATCCATTTACCGCTCGTAATGTGAGTTTTCACGAGTCCTTTAATTTGTCTAACTGGGAAGCTGGGGTTAGCGATATCTGTGTTACACGATCGATCAAGAATATTGTTTTTGAATTTCAGTTGATTATGTGGATTAATTGACTTGAATTGAAAGTTTTTTGCTTATTCGTTTCCCTGGAACTTGTAATTGCAACTCCTGTCACTGAATCTCTTGCAACTAGGTTGTTTTGGGTCATGACTTTCATCAATTTATCAGCCGTATCACACATCTTATTCATGGGCACATTATCTCCCATTGCCGTTAAGGATACCGGCACCATTTGTGGCAGTTTTCCTATAAATATGCTTTGTAAAACACTATCATCCAACATATTACTGGACTGAGTCTGTAAGCGACGCAATTGGGATGGTTTTCTATTTCCCAATGCTTCAGTTTCCAATGATTGTTGCAGACCCACAACTCAGATAATGAACTTCGGAGTATTAACTTCTGATTTAATGTGTGGTACAGGTTGGTTTGTGGTGGATTTTTATCAGGAGATCTCGTAGACACGTGGCTGTTTCTTGAGGTAATGCAGAAATTATTCAAGCAAATCTGTTTTTGTGATGAAATATTTTACATCGAAAAACAGCTTCCAAGTTAATTAAAAAACAGTTCAGGGCCATTGTGATAAAATACAGGTATGTCTTCAGTGGCAGCGGCTAATTTGGGTTCCTCCATTTTTTGTTGCATGTAAGTTTTTAATTTTTTTTAATTTTTTTTGCAATTTTACGAGTTTTGTAAAAATAAATCTGCATGCATATACAGTATTAAAAGGTTGTAACAGGGGAAAATATTTTTCTTCACCACATAATATAGAATATTATTTTTGAAAAAATATTCTGAGAAAAATTCTCAATGGAAAACAATATATAACTCACGATAGAAATTTAGAATAGGGCAGAGACGTTGCTCATTTCATAAAGATAAATTTATTTTCTTATTATTTATTTATTATCCTTAGAAAATTTGCTATTTACCTC
Organism: Acanthosepion lycidas; assembly: GCA_963932145.1. Taxonomy (NCBI): domain Eukaryota; kingdom Metazoa; phylum Mollusca; class Cephalopoda; order Sepiida; family Sepiidae; genus Acanthosepion; species Acanthosepion lycidas. Next base: position 41,239,220 of record OZ010584.1, read on the forward strand.
AAGCATTGCCTCCCTTAAAAAATAAATAATTTAGTAGGCTCACTCTGTGTATGTATAGTAGTAATTAAGTCAATAGGGTTGCTGAGGAGAAGAAGGACAAAATGGTAAGATGGGGGCACTTGGTCGCTCAAAATAAAATATACTTTACTGCAAAGCTATTTGAAGAAAATTAGCTGATTTAAACTTTAAACAAATACTACTTACTTTTAAGTTTAAAATATCACAGAAAAACATCTTTGTATTTTTTTAATACGGGGAGGATATTTTTCTGACGTGTTGAGCGAATTGTTCGGATCTCTTCTTTATTTTCGAAACCGTTACTAAGGGACGCTCTCTGGCACTATAAATACTCCGCGATAATTATTCGCAGTCTCTTCTTACTTTTTACATCTTGACGAATTCGGATCGCTTCTCGGCCTTTTGGCTGAGATTCGATCACGGCTACGACTAGCTTGGACCGGCTCAGGCCTGGACCAGCTAGGACAAGCCAAGACCAGCTTTGACTAAGCTCAGACCAGCTCTGACCAGCTTCGACATGCTATGACCAGTTTTGGGCCAGTTAAACCGACCTTGTGTCACATCCTGACTTAGTGGGAGTCAAGTAAATACCTCTTCTTACTTTTTACGTCAACGTGTAAATTTCTCGCGGAAGAACGCGATTATAACGCGTTCCCTCTGGGGAAACGCATGAACAATACATACACACACAGAGGTACTACACATACTTTGGACCAAAAAGTTTCCACATTCATTTGTTACATTGTTATTACATTTTTGTCTTTGTCACTTTATCCCTTTATTATTAAAGCATTATCATTTGTTTGTACATATATATATCGGTTCTTGTTATTTCTTTACATTTCTTTATAGTTTACGTGAACTCATATAAGGTTGCCATGTTTGCTGTGGGCATTTAACTCTCTAAACCAGCCGGCAACAGAAGTATTGCCAGCCTGGCGTTTGCCAAATTTAACTAACGGGAACATTATTGAAAAATTGAGGAATACAACGTGAACACCTGTTGTTGTTTTTTTGTTTTGTTTTTTTTTTTTTTGTTTTTGTCTTTAATATAATTTGTTAACTATTCAGTAAACTTAAAAGTTTGATAAAATATTTCAAGCAATTGAATATTTTATTGAATTTAAGGTGCTTTTACTTGTTGAGAAAATGTTAGAAAATTACAAATAAATTTTTGAATTTAGGTATTGTCTGATAATGTCGTGTTTGGGCGTCCGTATTTACAAACATTGACTCGTTTAATGCAATATTCTTTTTAAAATATTGGGATCGTTGAATGGTAGTGAGTTTTTCCATTTATGGGCCGGATTCATATATGTCTCAAAGGGAAACGGCATCATGTTCTTATAATCTAGGGAGGCCCAGGCAAGGAAAAAGCTACCTTCTCGTTTGATTGCTATTCACGACTCCCGCTTTGGGTCACTGCATGGAGTGACATCACAAAGCGGTCATCATGTGACCATGGAACTTATCTTCCACCAAAGGGAGATAAGCGTATTCTGTATACCTACACACACAAACAAAACTTATCGCCGAATTCTAATGAATAGAGTGCACAGCAGAATTAGACCGGAAATAGGACAAGACCAGTGCTGTTTCTTGAAAGACACTGGAACAAGTAACGCGATATTTATACACAGAATAATATCAGTAAGAGCAATACAAATACAAAATAACTAAGATTTGTAGATTATTCAAAAGCATTTGATAAATTGTGTCCCAAAGATCTGATGGAACTGTTAGGTAAGCTTGATATATTTTGGAAGGATATTAGAATAATCATATTGGGAGCAAACCATTTGCATATGGATAGTAAATATACAAAAATAGAGAGGGGTGTAAGACTGTCGAACAATCACGTGATCAAGATAAACACTCAGTTGTGGAGCAAGCTGAGGTAAAAAGTAATCCAACCTTGAGGAAGAGAGCTATTTATGGTGCAATGGAGCATCTCATTGTGCTAAAGTGGGATAGTCCATTGCTTGGGCTGTGATTGGCTGCTGGTACCTGAGTGGAGGTATTTCTATATAAATACCAGCTTGATTCATCAGTTAGTTTGCAGGGTTTGTATTAAGTTACAACCTGCTTTATTTTTGTCTGCCAGCTGGACGCTAGCTGGGACTCTTACACCGGTAAGTGCTGTTTATTGTCTTGTTATTCTACATCTCCTTCCCCCCCATCGCGTGTCGGTAGTGGCCTTTGGGGAGGGATGAGTTCCTTTAAACCTGGCTGGTTGTGTGGAAGTAGTCTGGACAATGCCCGAGGGGGTTTTGTCCGTGTTATTGTAGACGGCTGAGCAGTGTTTGATGTTATTCCAGCGTCGAATGTTTGTGGCACTGGTGTAGGGGTATCCGGTAAGGCACTAGGTCTTGGAACTGGGATTGTTGGTGTATCCAGTTTCCTGAGAAATCGGCGATTTCGTAAGGTAATTCTACCTGATCCGTCAATTTTGATACGGTATTGGTGGTTGGGGAGGGTTTCAATGACCTGACCTGTTGTGTCCCATCGGCGGGTTGTTGGTCGTTGTAGTGCCACTATTTGTCCTTTTTGAAGGGGATTTAAGGTGTGTGCTGTTCTGTTGTATTGCTCTATGAGACGAGCGTTCCGCCGGGACAGACTTAACTCGCGATTTTGGGCTGCGGTTATCCAATTCGCGTGTGGCTTATAGAGTGTGGGGTGGGATGGTATGTAGTCACGTAGTCGGCGGTGGAGTAGTAGTTGAGCAGGGGATAGCCCAATGTTTTGAATGGGCGTATTCCTGTATTGGAGGATGGCTCTTGCTGCACGGTTATTGTCCAATGATCCTTGTGCTCCTGTGTTGCCATTTACGATTCTCTTGGCCGTTTTGACAGCGAGCTCTGCACGACCATTGGATTGTGGGTAACCAGCAGATGATAACCTGTGTTTAACAGCCCAGTCTTTTAAAAATTGCTTGAATGGAAGAGATGTGAAGGGTGGCCCACCATCACTGCTGAGTTCCTCAGGAGCGCCGTAGGTTTGAAATATGTCCCGGCAAATCGAAATAATTCTTGAGGCAGTTGCTTCTCCGTGGCTCAAGTGGTATAGATTCAGCCAGCCTGTTAACCTGTCAGCGCATGCTAAGTAACCATGGTTCCCAACATGGAAGATGTCCATGACGATTTGCTGAAATGGCCAATCAGGAGATGGTGTCAGATTGATTGGCTCTTTTGGTTGACTCGGGGCATTTTTTGAGCAAAACGTACAACCTGCTCTAATGTTACGAATTGAAGCATTCATCCCGGGCCAATAAACAGATTCATTGGCACGTGCCTTCATGCCAACTTCACCTTGGTGTGCAGAATGTAGGCTATGTAATACTTTTGCGCGTTGTGAGGTGGGGATAACAATTCTTTGATCTAAGAGCACTAATCCGTCGTCAACACTTAGGCGGTGCCTCACTTCCCAGTATTCACGGATTTCAGGTGCAGTGAGGATGCGCGTCCTTTGGAATCCATTTTGTATTACTTCAATTAATTTTTTGTACTGCGGGTCGCTGTGTCCCGCCGCACGGATAACGTTTGGTGAGATGAGCTCCAGGTTGTCGTTTGCACCGAATGTTGCTAATAGGGTTGTTGATTTGACCCAGTCATCCATGTTGTCAGACTCTATGATGTCTGATTGAGAGGGTTCAGCAGTGAATACATTTAGGAGTGCTTGTGATATGTCTGCTGGGTTACGTGAGACAGCATCAGAGGCTCTGTGCCATTTCCCAGGGCAGTACTGAATGGTGAATCTGTACCTGAGTGTTTTCTCCTTTAACCTGAATAATCGGGGGTTTTGGATTTTACTAAGGTCTCTATCTCCGAATAATCCTTTTAGTGGTTCATGATCTGTAACCACTATGAGATTCGGGCAACCCATTACAAAAATGCGACACTTTTCCAATGCCCATGCAATTGCTGCTGCCTCGCCTTCAATAGGTGCATATCTGCGTTCAGCATCAATGCAGAATCTGCTACCAGCAAATATCAGGCGCCAACCTTCAGGGCAGCAAACTGGAGCTTTGTCAGTGGTGCATGAGCAATACTTCTGTAGAAGTAGGAAGCCCATTCCTTCTTTGCTCCAATCTGGGGCAAGGCAGGTTATTCGTTCTTTTTGAAATGTTGCGATGCCTTTTCGGACTAAGTCAACTATTACCTTCTTTGACTGCTGAAATGCATCCTCGAGGCTTTTATTCCATGTAAAGTGAGAGTCTCGTTTTACGAGATCACGAAATGGAAGCATGACTGGGCTCAGTGAGTATGCCCAAGCGACTTGGTTGACCAGACCAAACCATGATCTGGCATCGGTGAGCGTTTTTGGTATTGGGAAGCTTAATATTGCCTCCAGCATGGATTTAGAAGGGGTTACACCAGAGGATGTTATCTGGAGGCCACCAAACTGCACTGTGTCTTGGCAAAATTGGAATTTTTCCGTATTTAGTATGATGCCGTTTTTTGCACAATGAAGGAGGAAATCGAAGGTGTGAAAAAAGGCTCCTTCAATGTCAGAGTCATAGAGTAGGGTGTCATCTACGATTTTTACTTTGCGGGGGATGTCTTTTATTACTTCATCATACCTTCGGGTGTAGGCATCTCCAGATGCTAGGTAACCTTGTGGCATCCTCAGGTACATGAACCTTCCCCATTCTGTAATGAAGGTGGTGAGTGGCTGGGACTCTTTATCTAAGGGGATGGAGTGATATCCATCAACAGCATCCAACACCGTTTTCTTTTGTTTAGGTGGCACTTGCAGTGCTAGCTGGAATGGTGACCCTGTATGGTGTGTTTCCCGTTTGCACTGTGAATTCAGGTGTTGGTAGTCTATGGTTCTTCGTGGTTTGCCATTTTTCTTGGCAGTAATTACCATAGTGCTACACCAATCAGTGGGCATGCCGACGGGTACTGGGGTTATGATGCCCCTTTTCACATCTTCCCAAAGGGCCTGTCTTACGGGCTCTTTGAAGTGAAAAGGCACAGGAATTGGGTTATGTCTGGCTTTGGGGACTGCTCCTTCTTTGAGGTGTATATGTGCATTGGGGCCAGACATTGGTGGGAATTCACCATTGTTCTTGAACGCCGTTTCGGCGAATTGATTCAATAGCCAATTCTTGAGTCTATCAATGTTTTGTTCTGTTGGGGAAAAAGGAAGTTTTTTGGGACGCGTTGGAAGTTGTCCCTCGACTTTGCATTGTTTAGTGCTTGCGTCCGATTTTTTATGTGTGCTTGTCAAGGGCAGGTGTTGCATTGCTGTTTGGGGTAATATTGTAGTCGTCGGCTTAGGAAAGTCTTTGGACAGTATCCCTACATCAATGCAGGCTGCTTTGCTGAAGTATAGCCGCTGAATCTTTTTGCATATGTATAGGGCTTGTTTAGTTGTTCTTCCTTGGACGGTGAATTCCACAGGGAGCCAACCCTGACAGACAAGTGTAAAGCCTCCCACAGCTCGAACGACTTTTTTTGATGGAATGAGGTTGTTGATAGTAAGCCCCATATTCAGAAGGTGCTTAAGTCCCCCGAGACATATGGTGGCCCCACTGTCAGGAAAGATCGTCATCCTAGTGCTGTGATTTCTGGGGATATTCTTAACTTGTCTGGGATCCGGTTTTGGTGAGAACGGAACAACATACGCATCAATTTCCCTTACCTGGCATGTGTCTTTAGATGTATACGTGCCTGTCGTTTGATTGAATGTGATGTGGGCAATAAGTGTGTCCATGGCAGCTTCATTAGCCTCTGGGCTTTTCCTGACCGCTTGAGCTAGTTTCTTAGCCCGACATACCCTCGATAGGTGATTGGGCTTCCCACAGTTACTACATGTTTGTCCCCATGCTGGGCATTTTAGCCGGCGGGATCCAGTTCCTGAGGTGCTATTCTGGTGGCTGCCACAACCTAAGCAAGCCTGCTGGTTTGGTTTAACATTGCAGTTGCCATAGGTGCTGGTACGGATCCCCTCGTTGGCTTGTGGTGTACCCTTCTGTCTGCGGTATGTTGATAGCCGAGCAGCAGCTGTATCTGAAGCGCCGGCCATTGAGGTTTGGTCTCGCAATGCTGATTCGAATGCCTCAGCATGACGGATATTTTGCTCAAGGGATTTAAGTGCCCCAGCTTTGGCCAGTAGGTCAGCCTGGAGTGTGTCATTTGCTATTCCACGGATGATCTGGTCCTTGATGTATATATCAGACAGGTCATGCTCACACGAGGGGCAGGTAAAGTTACAATCAACGGCTATGGCTCTGAGGCGGACAAGGTAACTTTGTATTGGCTCATCCGCATCCTGAAACATGGAGGCAAAAGCAAGGCGATGGACAATAGGACTTGACCTCTGGGTGACCAATGCTTCTACCATGTCAAGTAGCTTATCTGGATCAGTGGTAAAGAAGTCAGGGTGTGTGTTGATTATGGCATTTTGCACAGCTTCATCAGCACAATTGTATAAGTGAATATTAGCTTGGGAGCTTGGCATATTCGTCATCTTGGTAAAGACATCCCAGTCAATTCGGAACTTCCTGAATTGCTGTGGTGTCATCTCGAGATTGAGATGAGGAGGCTTGGCTGCTAGTGCCTGAATACGGGTTGTCTGGGTGGTGGATTCCTTAGCCTGCTTGATGATACACAGGGCTTCTCCAATTAAAGTGACTCCCAGCTCCTTAAGCATAGATCGATCCAGCATTTGAAGGCTCTCGATTGTCAGCTTCTCATCCGCAAACCTTGTTGCATGAGTTTTGGCCGAGTCAGTGGATATGCCTGCTTCAATGAAGAAGAGTTCCCAATTTTCGGGTGTCAATAATCCTGTTCGCAGCGCCATGTCGAACAATCACGTGATCAAGATAAACACTCAGTTGTGGAGCAAGCTGAGGTAAAAAGTAATCCAACCTTGAGGAAGAGAGCTATTTATGGTGCAATGGAGCATCTCATTGTGCTAAAGTGGGATAGTCCATTGCTTGGGCTGTGATTGGCTGCTGGTACCTGAGTGGAGGTATTTCTATATAAATACCAGCTTGATTCATCAGTTAGTTTGCAGGGTTTGTATTAAGTTACAACCTGCTTTATTTTTGTCTGCCAGCTGGACGCTAGCTGGGACTCTTACACCGGTAAGTGCTGTTTATTGTCTTGTTATTCAAAAGCATTTGATAAATTGTGTCCCAAAGATCTGATGGAACTGTTAGGTAAGCTTGATATATTTTGGAAGGATATTAGAATAATCATATTGGGAGCAAACCATTTGCATATGGATAGTAAATATACAAAAATAGAGAGGGGTGTAAGACAAGGATGTGTCTTCCCAGCAGATTTATTCAACCTTTACCTGAGAGAATTAGAAGCCCTGCCAGGATTCACTATTGGCGGTTACAATCTTAATAACATAAGATATGAAGATGAAATAGAAAGGAAACTACAGGAACTCTTACAGAAGGAAGGAAAGGAAAGTGAGATAAAAGGATTGAATATCAATTGTAAGAAAATAAAATAAATGTTTGTAAGCAAAAAGAAGAGCTCAGCATGCGAATTTACAAATTGGAGATACCAGAAATAAGCAAATATAAAAATTTAAATATCAAGGAAGAAAATACGACACTGAAATCCGAAGGCACAATTAGATTGGAACAAAGAAAATAGTACTTAACTGTTATATAATATAGATCCTCCTATATGATAGTAAACGCTGGACAATCCCCTCACAGATGAAGAAGAGATTTGAGGTAACAGAAATGTGGTTCTACCGAAGGATGCTGAGAATATCACGGACTAAACCTGTGAACAACGACGATGTTTTAGAGAAAATGGAAACAAAAAAGAACACTTATACTTAACATCAGAAAGAGACAGTTGAAATTTTTCGGCACATAATGAGGGAAGAGATCTTAGAAAATTTGACATTCACACGGCATATTAAAGGTAAGAGGAAAAGAGAAAAAAGCGCATAACCTACCTAATGGTTGGCAGAATAGGGATTAGGAGAGCAAAAGGAGAAAATTTACTCAGGGTTACAAAGGACAGAAAATTGTGGAGAGTTATGATTACCCAACTCCTGAAGGAACACACTACATAGGAGAAGAAGACAATAACGCCCATAATATATTTAATTGATAAAATCAATTAAACATTAAAACAATAAAACTCAATGATATTTAATGAGAATTAAATATCATTTTAGTTTTATTGCGTTTTATTATATTTTACGATTCAGAGCAAATTTTCTGTAAATGGAGTTCCTGTTTGACTCCCGAATATTGTTGATTTAAATTCCCCGATGATTTATCCTTATATCAAATATAAACATTAAGTGATATAAACAAGAATTTTTAGAAATGTCATAAAATTAAATGTGTGTGGGTGGGATAACAGATGTAAAAATATTTTACAAAAATTTTCTGTAAAAGAAAAAAAAAGTAATTTCTGAGTAAGTCCTGAAAGTTTCATTAAAATCTGACAATTATTTGATTTTTGCAAGAATTTTCAAATCAATGTGTTTTTACCACAAAAAGACGCTCAAATTTCCCATACAAATTTAATGTGCTGCGTTGAGGCAAAAATAAATAAATAAAAATGAATAAATATTAATTAGGTTAACTGAAACGTAAATATGAATTATGGAGAATGCAAAATGACGTAATATACAATAAAGAAAAGTGAGTAAATGATATTGTTGTTGGATTTTTACTTTAATGTACTTAATACATAATATATAAACCAGATATCCACAAAAACTAACCGACACACTATCCAACCCCTCTTAAAATCTTAACCCCACTTCTTTGTAAAATTAGCTCCTTGCATATAAAACTCTGGTGATCTTAAATTTAAAAAAAAAAAAAAAAACAGACATAAAAAAACAAATATGAGTTTAGATATGAAATCCTCATTTGCATTTAGAAATGCCTAAATTTACTAAAAGCACACTTACCAAAATCAAAAATAATATTACTTCTTCCTGCACATAAGATTTTGGCTTGTCTATTTTTGAATTTCTAGAAAGTGTCCCTTTAAAAAATATTTTACCACAAAATTATTCTTATCTTAGAGACATAAATTATTCTCTGTTAATATATCCACAAAACAGATTTACCCAATCTTGTCAACAAACATAATAACGTCGAAGCCACAATAGATTTTACCCTTGAATTTACCTAGCAACAATTTACCTTTCCTAGATATCAAGCTACATAGAACTAATAACGATCTTCAGATGGAAGTTTACAGGAAATCTAACAACAAGAATGATCTTATCAATTTTATTCCCACCACTGTAACATGATAAAATCTAGAATTATATGCTGGAAAATATGTTTTATCAAATGTCAAAAGGAACATTTTTTCAATCAATTCCATAGACTTTGCTTTCAAATAACGATCTTCGATTTTATACAATCAAATCTGTCCTTAGCTTATGAAGAACCAAACTCTGGCTTTGTTAAATAGAATGCCTGTCAAAGCAACGAATATAGCTACAGAATTGCATGGAGAACTCAGGAACGCTACTGATTGGCATATCGCTAATGTCATATTGTCGGATGAGAGAACCGTGACTATAAACGAAGGCATATATGAAGAATTACGTGACTACTTCCAGAAGCTTTTCACCAAGAAGTCTTGTCTGAGTTTGGCTCCGTTGAACATCTATTTGACTGATTTTCCTAGAATGAGACGACCAAATCTTTTAGGGGCGATGATCCCATAACAGGCGAGTAAATCTGGAATGTGTTGAAGATCGAGAAGCCTTCAGAGAATGGACTGCAGTACGAAGTGTATTTGAAGCTGTCGCCTATGTTTGTCCCTTTGTTGTCACCGATCTTCAACAACTGGATGGAGTAGAGGAGTACTACTCAATGTTTCAGTATGCGTGTAGAAAAATACTAGTGTAGTGAGAGAATGGAAGAAAAAAGAAACCAGGGAAGATACAGAAATTTAAACAATGTCAAAACATACATAAAATAAATCTAGAAATTGTTGCAAATAAACACTGACAGGGAACATTAATCTGACCATATCAGCCATATTGTTAGCATACTCATTTGAAATCGCAGACGTATAGAGTCAACTCACCCATCTACCAAAACGAAGGAAAACTTACGAAGTTAGGAACACCGCCAATGTCTTACTTTACTGAACCAAAATATTGTCATCTCTAATCCAAAGTGTGAAAGCGGACACATGCGCATGACCAAATGTCGGTGCCTCGATAAAAGAGAAGTTGTTCACTCTAGCTGCTCGAAAAAAAAAAACATTGGAAATTAGAAACCAACAAAAGCCCACCAAAAAATTCCTTTCTGTTTCCACACATAAATTTGAAATCGGCTCAACATGATTTAAAAATACAATTTTATTTCAACCAATAAAAGCTTGAAAATTAGATAAGAGCGATATGTCTATCTGTGCTTCTTTTACAGAAGCAGATCTTATAAAAGACATAACATAGCGACGCAGAGAGAGACTTATAAGTACAGGAATCACCTATCATAAAGTTTTGTTCTCTTACCACAATGTCAAGGAGAAACCGGACACTACATCGTATCAAAGGAAACTTACTTAAATGATAGCTGACAACAATAAGAAGTAACTTTTCAAATTGGTTTTCCTTCGTACATTATTTTTATCATCTTACTCAAGTTATAAAAAGGCAAATAATGTAAGTAAATTTATTATTTGTGATATGCCGTTGCAATTTGTTTTTTTCTTTTTTGTCCTCCAGCTGCAAATATCTGAAAGTCTCAACTGAGCAAGGCGTTTTTTTTTTCTCAAACTCAGTGGACGTACGTCAAGCAGGCAAATACATTAATATTTGGCGACTGTCCTTTTAAAACAGAACCTCATATTAAACACTCACTAGTGCTGGCTGGCAGAGTTGACAACATAACTCCCGCAATCAACGTGAGAAAACCTGAAACAGATGAGCCCCCACCAGAGACCAAATCTTTGTTCGCGAAGTCAAGCCAAAGGGTAGAAATTAAATTAATTTTGTATGATTTATAAAAATTCATATAAGACTGACGGTTTATAAAAAAATACAAATATAAAATGAGTCTGTTCTACAAAGTAGCAGTTCGCCTCTTCCATAAAAAGGAAGCAAACGCAGTGACCGATTTCTTAGCAAATATGGCGACACTCTTGACTTGAAATGGTAAGTAACGATCTTTCGTTTCACTCACTCATAAAAAGCGACACTACCCAATTATAAATTACCCTCTTATCCTATTTTTCAACTCGTTCATGCTAATCCTTCAATTAACACACACAGAAAACAAAAAAGAAAAACGTAACCCCGGCGAGGGTGCAAACAAGTGCTAGATCTTAGCCAAACATTACTAATAGGTAACGATAGTTCGGAGTAGCTTACTTCTGTTTCCCAGTCGGGACTCCAATGTAGGATGTAGTTTTACGTCATACCCACTTTTCCAACCCCATCAAAAAATAATAATAATAATTTTCCCGCTCCTTCTTGTCGACCACCAATCACTTCATCACCTAGAAGCTTCTTCTGCTGCCACTGATATTGAGCGATTAGTTTTTTCAAGCCATTTACTTCTAATTTTGACCGCATCTTACAAAGTGACTGCCCAGAGAAGCTTCTGCATCCAATTTCAATTGGTTTACACTGAGCTCGCCAATTCTGACTTTTGCACCCTACAATTTACAAAAGTTTCCCAAGATTCCTTTCATGTGTTTCGTCCACATTCTCTTTCCAGGGGACTGTTAATTCTAACATGATGACTTGCATAGTTTCATCCGAATAAATAATCATGTCAGGACGTAACTGTGTCCGTATTATTTGCGCAGGAAATTTCAACTGCCTGCCTATAATTGCCAATACGGGACACACTGTGGTTTTCCTACTCTGGGGTAACTTTGCCTTTTGCCCTGCTCAGACAAAATTAATCAAAAAGCTGATTAGGCCAATATCTATTTAGAAACTCCTCGAGACCATTTCTGCAATTACTCGTAATACTTTTGGGGCAACCACTCATGTTGGAGGGATCCTTTCTTCTGACATAGGATTTTTTGAATCCCGATATATAATCGCCTCTCTACTCTCGCTACTTTGAATTCTTCAACTAACCCTTTGAAGGGCTGCACTGTTCAAATTTCTCGGTAGACCGAAAAAAATCTTTGCTAAAAACCACTAATTTTTTCCCTATATTCACGACTGCTGTTAATACCACTTCATATAGCTTCAGGTGAGTCCTTTTGTTAGCACATCTGCAACCATATCTTTCCTTGGACAGTATTTTCGTTGTATTGCTCTTGTTACCACTTGTTCCCTGATGAAATGAAATTTAATATCCATGTGTTTAGCGCGTCCATGGTACTGCGGATTTTTCGCCATTGAGATGATTGATTGATTGTCCTCATAGATGACTGTTGGTTCAACCGAAGTTTCATTTAGATCACTAGCAAGATGCTGTAACCAAATTGCTTCTTGTGCTGCACTTGCTAATGCCATATACTCAGCTTCTGCTGTAGATAATGCCACACAGGGTTGCTTTTGACTTTTCCAACTGACAGCAGCTCAACTCAGTTTAAACAGATAGCCAATGGTTGATTGCGATCATTTATATCATCAGCCCAGTTTGCATCTGAATATCCTATGAGGTTGCTTGTTTCTCCACTACTGTAAATTAAGCTATAATTACGGGTACCATTCAAATATCGCAGGCTATGCTTAACAGCTATCCAATGTTCTTTAGTAGTTTGGAAACAAAATCTTGCTACAATGCCAACAGCATAAGCAATATCTGGTCTTGTCCTCGTTGATAGATATAGGCTTTCTCATTTTTTTCGAAAGTTGTCATCTTCACTTTCACTGGTATTCTGACATTCAATTTCTACAACAGAATATTTTTTGTCTCCGTCATTCTTCTCATTTCCTTTCGTTCAACTGTTGGTCTTGACTCATTAAAGATTACATCTCTACTGTAGAAGACTCAATTTTTCAGTGCCGTAAAGTCTATATCCCTTAATGCAAGACCCATATCCGAGGAAGATACTTTTGTTAGCTTTAGGTTTCCATTTTCTTTCTTTCATCCTTTGGTATGTGAACATAAGCTCTGCATCCAAATACACGTAAGTGTTTTACTTTGGGTTTGTGGCCTCTCCATACTTCATATGGTGTCATTTTGTGCACTACATTTGTTGGACTTCTATTTAGAATATATGTTGCTGTAGATAAAGTTTCAGCCCAAAATCTTTTAGGTAACTTAGAATCAGACAACATTGCTCATATTGTTTCTATCAATGTCCGATTAATCCTTTCAGCTACTCCATTTTGTTTTGGTGTCTTACTAACAGTATATTTATGGCGAATACCCTCTTTCTTCAAATAATTTTCTATTTCTCCTGAAGTATATTCTCCATCATTGTCTGTGCGTAGTACCTTTATTTTGTGTCCACTTGAATTTTCTACCATGGTTTTCCATTCAAAAACTTTTAAACGCTTCTCCTTTATGTTTTAGCATACATGTCCAAACTTATCTGGATTTACCATCAATGAATGTAACAAAGTATTCATGTCCACTTAATGATTTCTCCTCAATTTTTCCATATATCACTGAGTACTTCTCCGAGTAGTTCGTTGGATTTTCTCTTAGCATATTTTGGAAATGAATGGCGATGGTGTTTTCCATCTACACATGGTTCACAGAAATTCAAATTTTTGTGACATCAAAATCCAAGCCATTTACCATGTTTTCTCTAATTTTGCAAATTCTTTGCTCCAAGATGACCATATCTTCTGTGCCAAATCTCTCCTCTAGTATCATTATTTGAACACGTTGCAGCTCCATAGGCAGACACTTGTTTTTCCTCAAGGTTCAAATAATATAAATTTTTAAATTTGATAGCAGTGGCGATAATTTTTCCTTTTTCATCAAGTATTTTAGAGTTATGGTCAACAAAAACAAATTTTTTCCATGTTCTGTGCTTTTACAAACGCTTAATAAGTTGAAGGCAAGTTTAGGCACATATAAAGTTTCGTATAGATAGTATCCTCGCTGGTTTTTGTTTGGTAATTTCAATGACATTTCAATAGTTCCCTTTCCAAGGGCTTCCACCGAGTTGCCATCCCCAAGAATTATTATCGCTTGTGCTCCACCAAAACTTTCAAAATCCATAAATTTTTCGGCATCATTACATATGTGGCAAGTCGCCCTTGAGTCAACAATGCACTTCGTCTCTTTCTTAATTGTGAATAGAGCATTAGACGCCACTAATCCAATATGACTGTTGTTCTCAATGTTGCCCGAATTTCCCTTTAAATTCGTTATGTTGCATGAGTTTCTTTTTGTTTTGTAGTTCTTTTTAAACGAAGTCTCTTTTCTTTCTTTTGGTCCACGCAATTCATGACAGTAACGTTTTTTTGTTGTTGACTTATATGATGTGTCGTCATAGCTTTAGTTTCGTTGCTATTAACCTCCTTTTTAATTTTTGTCTCTTCGTAAAGTGGACGTTCCGTTACAATTTTCCAACATTAGCTACTAACGCTGTCACCAATATATTGAATGAATCAGGCAGACTTACTAGGAGATATATAACCCGGTCTTCTTCTTCTATAATATCCGCTATAACACAATTCTCCAAAAATTTCTGTCATCGTTTTGATATGGCTCTGAACGGGATTTCCTTCTCTCAACTTAAGAGAAAATAGTCTCCTTCTCAACGTTAATTTGTTTGCCCAAGTCTTCTTCCGAAACTGGTCCGCTAATTTTTTCCACACAATTGTAAGGTCAATAGGGTCTCCTATTATATATAGTAGTGATGGATCAACAGATAAGACAGTCGTAGCTAACGTACGTTCCTTTCTGGACAAGTATTTTCCGTATACATTAGCCTCCATAGGAATGGATTCCATTTCATTCACGATACTCCACGAGCCATCTTTCCTTAGTGCCATTTTACATTGTATTTTTCAGGTGGCATAATTCGCCCCATTCAGCGGTACAATGTTTAATTTAGTTTCCATAATTCCCGCTAACGGAAAACAATTTCCGAAAAACAGCAAAAACAAGATGTCTGATTTCTAATACGTGGTGGCCGGTAGACTGGGCTCATAACCAATAATAATTAATTATTAATAATCAATTAATAAGCATAACCAAAAAAAATAGTCAGTGGGAACACCACAATAGAATGCATGAATGAAAAACGTTCTACCCTAACTTTTAGTGGTGATAGAACAAACAACATTCATACGAGAAGCAATAACAAACGAGACATCGTTATGGTTTTAGAGCATGGTAATGATCTATTTATTCAGCATGGCTCTCTTACAACAAATGAAAATAAAAGGGGGAAGACTAACAAAAAGGGTCCATGCGCCCTCTACAACTTGAAAAAACAAAAGTCTAAGGTCCAAGGGAAATAAATAATCCCTTATTTATTTAATTTGTTTTTATCTACAAAGAGTGCAATTTTAAACATAAGTGATAAAATTAAAAATAATATAGCTATTTAAAATAAATGTTTTATTTTGAAGATGAAACGGAAAATTTCAACTCAAAATGAAGAAATGTTAACAAAAACAAAAGAAAAATCCAACTTACATGTTTGAAGATAAACAGTATTCATGATGCTGAAAAAGTTTAGTTGTGTTTATAACTGACGTTCTAAAAATTCCTGTTCATTGGTAATGCTGAAGAAACTATATAAAATAAGTATTAAATTTAAGGTTTGTTTCTTGAAACTTACGACTATTGAGTGAAATGAAATATTATCAAGACTAAAATAACTTAAGTGCACAAATGTCCTCTGTTGATGGTAAAAGCTCTAATGTTGTTGTTACTGTTTGTGTCTATCTGCTCATTTTTATGTTGAGATGAAAGGCGAGAGAAACAGAGACAAAAGCGTTGACGTGAACGTTGAGTAATTTACATTTTTAGTTTTGACAGGTGTCAGCGAATAAGAGTTTGACATTAATTGTAGTGTCTGCGTATGTGTGTATTTTCATAGATCTTTAATACAAGTTATTAGGTTGGAACAAAATGAATGCTGAAGTCTTTGATATCAATGTAAGTATAATTACGACAGGGTTTTAATTAATTTTTTACGAAAACTTTCACGTTCAATATAATATCATTCCTTGTTTAATTATGCTAGGTATATGAAATATATTTAGGCAGACCTAGTAGTACCTGTCTTCTCCCCAACCATGAAAAAGAAAGCTAGTGAATCTTACAAAAGTCCGTTCTTACTCCTACATCCAGTACGTCATGTTGCAAGAGCCGGTGTTTAAGAGCTAGAAGATGTGGAGGCCCATGATCACCTATATCCTCACTGGAGACTGCACATAAAAGAAAGAAGTCAGGCAAGCATCATCTCGCAGAACTACCTTCTGTACAGAGTGGGCTCCACTGACTGGACGTTAAGGTTTACATGGCTGGGCAAGCGCGTGGCATACTAATTAGGGAAGAGGAATGAAAGTTACCCGAATTATCCTTCTTTATTGATCACATAGATCAAATTTGAGCCCATGCAAGTGATATAAATTTGACTCTCACTGAATACTATTGTGACTTTTTTTTAGCTTAACTTTGATTTTATAATGTTACAATGATGATATTAATATGATAATGTTGGCGGGAATTGCTAGGCTAAGCTACCAATGGAAATTATACGTATATATATTATCCTCCTTAGATTAACCCATATGGATTACCTAGTTTTCATAAACTATATATATATATATATATATATATATATATATATATATATATATATATATATATATATATATATATATATATATATATTAATGTAAGTTGAAAGAAATTGCGGCATAAGGACAGACACTCTAATCGATTACTAATGGTTGGAGTAATTGACTGATTTCTTGAGATGTTTTAACATTCCGTTGTTTCCGGTCTTGTAAAAATTGCTAAAGGAAAATAATTAATAACAGTTACTAAAAAATCTAAGAGAATACTATTGCTGTGGTAAGAATCAGTTACTATCCATACTATCCATACTATCATGAATGGACTGATCCTGGGTATTTATCTAGAAAGGTAAAGAATTTTGCAGTTACTTGTCTAGCTGAGTATTTTGGCCGTCTCTCCGAGTAGCCAGCTACCTGGACAGAGTGTTAGTGAGAAAGGTCGACCTAGATTTACTAGATTGTCCCACGTTCCACTCGTCTGTGATTGGATGGTGTTAGGTGCTAGTCCTAGAATGGCAGGACACTGGAAGTTCAATCTGTCCTTACTGGACAGGCGGGACTTTCAGCAGCAGCTGACTAGATTAGTGCAGCGAGAACTAGTTGGGGCGATTATTGGGAGAAGGTGGTGGGAGAGGCCTAAAGATAGGATTAGGTCCTTCACCGTTGAATATAGCCAACGACTCGCTCTAGATAAGGCTAAAAAGGTGAAGGCTCTACAGGATAGTCTGCCCCGAGCGGTGGCTGGGGGGATTCCCTAGAGATAGCCGTAAAGAAGTCTGTTACCAGCATCTGAGTCATGGAGGGTTAGGATTGCCACACCTGGTGAGTCATCACCATGCCTCAAGGTTGTCTTTCCTACGCCGTGTGTTGACGGAGGGCCCGATTTTGGCCCGACGTTAGGAACGCCTTCCCTAGCCTTACCATCACTCCTTCCATTTCTTGGGGTAAGCGTCGTCGTAGTTGTGGAAGGTTGTAGAGTTTCCTCAGTGAGTGTTGGTCGGGCTTGAAGGTTATTCCTCGGTCCAGTGATCTTTCTCGGCCTTGGAGACTATTGTATCGTGAATTAGTGGAGCGGGTCGTGAAGGATCCTCTGTGTGATCGGCTCGGCTTATCAGCATCACAGTTGCGCTCTTTTTGGTCTTGGCCGCCAACGGCGGATTATCTCAGCAACTCCGAGTTTTCGCTTATCTGGCGATTGATTCGGAACGTGCTTCCTCTCAATGACGTACTCTTCAAATGGGGCGAGGCAGATTTACCAGACTGTCATCGGCGTGATCTTGGATTAGAGAAAACAGCCTCGCACGCCTTCTACCATTGTCCTCAGTTGCACCCTTTCTGGGAATATGTCGGCGAGTTGACGGCTCATATCGCTCCCGATCGGCTCGTATCCATTTATCTCGCGTACGTGTGTGACAATGTGTCATCTCGTTCTCTGGGGTAAAACGGATGGTGTTTTTGACATTGCTAGCCGTGGCAAGTATGGTGGTGTGGATGACGCGAAAGGAGGGAATCTTGCGTGATGAAGGATATTCGCATCAGGATCTGGTTGTTTTCTTTAAGCATCATCTTAGGGTAAAAATCAGATCGGATCGAAAGCGTTTCAGCGAAAGGTGGGTGATTGAGGCGAGCCTGGTTTGATTTTATCTTTCTGTTACCCAGAAAAGCTTGTCTTCTGGGTTTTCCCCTCCCCATCATTTCATGAATCATGAATGTTTTATATATTTTTGATTAAAAAAAAGTGAAAAAAAAGGACATTTTCGATTTTCTTCAGATTTTTATCTCATGAGGTGTTTTGTAGGTCTCCCTGTAAATATGCGGTATTTTGGTGTATGCAGGATCGAGAGGTGATGGATATGTTCTTTTGATGAATGAGCAAATTGTAATGAACCCCTCCCCCCCCCCACACACACACTGTAGAATCACAGATTAAATGGGCAAGCAGAACGCTTTGTCGATACATTCAAAAGGGCATTAAAAACAATGGAGTTGAAACTAGTGATATGTTATTACAGCAGATTTAACATGTATATCGTGTGACCCCTAATCCTAACACTGTATCAGGTATGTCCCCGGCAGAACTAATGTTCGCAAGGAAAATTAGATCGGTGTTTGACAAACTTCTGGCGAATAAAAAAAGACCGAAAACAAGAAAAATCCGTAACTAGAAATACTACTCTTTCGAATTTACATAAATGGAAAGGAACGCTGAGAAGATGGATTAGTGGAGAGACGCATCGGAAAGTTATTGTACATGATAAAAGTATTAACATGGGTGTATAAAAGACATTTAAATCAAATTAAAAAAAAGGTAGACGGATGAACAGAGCATCCGAGAGGAGGAGCCGATGGTGGTTCAGTATGACATTTTCCATGTGCTTATGCCTCAGATAACTCCGGAAACCACACGCGCCACTAAAAGGTAGAGACAGCCTAAAGAAGTGTTGGATCTTAACCCAAAAAGAAAAAGTATAACTTCCATAAGACTCAAAAGGGGAGATGTTGTAAGTAAGAGTCATTTACCTTCCTTATTATCATGAACAGATTGATAAGCAGTCCTGGGTAATTGTCTAGGAAGAAGATAATAACATTTTAGTCACTTGTCAAGCTGAGTATTGAATGCTACTATCGCGACTGATTCGGTCAAGGTAAGTGCTGTGTCTTGCCAGACCCCACATCACAACAACTAATATATTTCAGTTTAACTTTTAAAGGGCAACATTCATAATTCACTAAAGATTCTCTTTGTATTTATAACTTATCGAAAATACACTCCACCTTGAATTTTCTTTAAGCATCATATGTAAAATCAACAAGTATTTTCCTTCTTCTGTCGACTGACGGAAAAAAACTGAAATTCAACCAATATGCAAAAAGATCCATAAAATTATTAATTAAAGGTGACTTTAAGTGTTTATAGTACAATAAAATTAAAAAACAAGTAAAATATTTTCATACAAATATATATTCCTTTGAAACAGTAATATACAAGAGCCAATGTTCACAGCCAAATATTCAACATTCATGCTATATTTTGAACAGAGAATATATAATGCAAATTCTGATTTCAAGTTCTAGCACGGAAAATTTCAAATTCTAATTCAAACACCTAACACTGGAAAGGCAATTATAAAATATGCAGTAGTAAACACACTCAGTTCTACAAGTAATATTGATTTTTCTTTGGAATATTAATATTTACCGTATATGTATCTGGGTTAATATGCCAAACACAGTTAAGAGCAACAAAGGATAGGAAGTTGTGGAGAGGTTTGATCGGCTACTTTCTGAAGAGATACGCCTGAAAAGGATAAGAAGCTGTTCGATCAATTACACAACGTAAACATTTGATATTTGACAATTACACGTTTTCTCTTTTTCAAATGACTGGAATGTCAATTTCAATGTCGATAGTTAAATTTAGGCTAAAATATAGGCGAAAAGTGAAGAAAAATTCCGATTACTAAAATAAATTGTTGTGGTAGGATCCACCTAATTTGCATAGTGGAGTACCGACCATATAAATATGGTTGGTACCGGGAAGAGAGTGAGAGGAATCAGGAGATCCAACCAGAGACTCTGCCCGACTGCGACTCAGTCAACACATTCTCCAGGAACGTTCTTCCCAGGAATATACAAAAGACTATATGTAAATATTGTGTACACTTTCTTGTTTCAATACATTTTGTTCTAAGTACATTTTGTGTTGCATTATTATTCCATGCATTAGTCAAGTTTCAACATAAATATTGCGTTGAAACAAAATAAATGACCATTCAGTCTTTGCTGGTTTTTTTTGCAATATTCACTTTCATCAATCTCTGAGAACCCTAACATTTCTTCATAATTTTCTCATCTGTTTTAATTAATTGTTGTTAATGCTACAGTCCTTACAAGAGACAAAGGAATTAATGCGATTTTTATATCATGATGCTCTGGCTTTATGGTTTCAAATTTGGTTGTTGTGATGCCGAAACGACTAGAAACATCAACTATTTTTGCGAGTCAGCTTTACGGTTTGTTGCTGCTTTCGAAAATTTGTTTGGTGATCTGGATCTTCAATATGAAACTGGCTGTGGTCGCAAGTTGACAATGAAGAATTGAAGACAACCGTGGAGGTTAATCCAGAAACTATCAGACTTTGAGAGCAAATCTGGGGGTCGGTGGGTAGTGCACACAACATCGAAAGACATCTGACATAAATCGTCAAAAAGTGAAAAAAATCCTAAAGTTGACAAACTGCAACTTGACTGATGATCAATAACCATTTAACATTTGTTGCCATCTGCTTGTAGCTTTCTTCGGCTCGATAACTTGCTCCCAAACAATCCCAAATTATCTTCATGATGAATTGGTAGTATTATAATAGAGTAATCCGTTACACACTCTTGAAAACTAGTCAGATCATGATAGCAGAGCTCTTTTGTTATTATCTACAACGGATGCATCTAAAGTTGATGTAGTTAGGGCGCCAAAGTGTTGTCTCACTTTCCATATTAATTGGATTTGTAACCTATCGATTGCCATCAGGTATACATTTTATTGCAGATGCGTAATGTAACTTGGAGTTAATGTTACATCCTAAACAACATTAAATTAAAAATGATATAATAATAATTAAAATAATTAATTAATTATTAATTAATTGATAATTAAGTATTAATTAATAATAATTAAAATAATAATAAAAAACAGTTTTTGCGATTTTTTCGTATATGCACTTATTTTTTACATACACTGCATTTTATTTTAAAATTAAAAAAATATATCCAAGCGTCAAACGTTTAGCAGTCTTGTCGTCTGCTAATTTAATGATGTTTATTTTATTTATCGCCTACGTGAATTATCGTCTACTTTAGTAATGATTTTTATATACTAGCGAGAAAAGGAAGAAAAAGTTAGTGATCAGTTTATTTTGCCCACATAGTGTCTCCTCATGTGTATGCAAATTGACTCGTTTGAATTTAGCTATGCCTTAGAGATGCTCATAAAAGAGCGAGTTTGCGTCTATTCGACATTTTTTTTTTTTACCACAGCTGAGGCCTTTGGTCTGCGCCTTTAGCCAGAAGGGAAAGTGACGTCATCATCTCTTCCTCCCTCAACTCAAGAAGGAGTGTCGGCAGCAGCAATAGACGTCATCAACAACTCCATGACGACCGATATCTACAGAACTGAGCGAAAGATTTTTTCACGCTGATATACTATTTCGCCAAGCATAGATATTTTGCGAAGAAAGTTGTTTCTGCACATTTCAATGAAACTTCTTGTGTGAGTCAAAATGATTCATTTTTAAATATCCGGCATATTGAGCTGAGATTTTAAAGAGTTAAATATAAAACACGTTTTAAGACTCTTAGTGGTCGTATGAAATATTAAAAAAAAACAACAGCTCTGATAAAAAGAGCTAGATATCCTTTCCTTCTGCTGGGATGTACATAAAATTAATTTACATGTTTAATTTACATGTCTAGGAATAATCCCATAGCACTTAAACCAACTATTAGTGCAATTCAATTATCATTCATTTATGTCTAATTCTAATATTTGTTTATATTGTAAATGAAGTTTCACTTTCTTTTCACTTTCTATTAACCTCGTTTATTTCCTTCGCTGTCTTTGTTTACATTGTTAACTTTCATATTGGCTTCTTCCCGAACGGGAGGAATTTCACGATAATACACTTTCAAGTTGCCACCGGTTTTTTTTTGTTTTTTGTTTTGTTTTGTTTTTGCTTTTTGTTTTTTGTTTCTAGCATTATCGTTCCTGGTAGGACTTCAAATTCTTGTAGGTTGAATATTTCTGATGAGAAGACACATCATTGTCTTACTCCCAGTCAGATGTAATCTCACGACATCAAAGCTAAATTTCTTGGTCACATTGTTAATGACGACCTATGCAAACCCGATGTCGAATACCTATGTGTCATTATTGAAATGAAGAATCTCACGTAAAATGAATTAATTTAAAGACTTCTGGAATGTCTCGTTTGAACCCTTCAATGTCTACAGACTAGCCAACGCGAACAAAACCGTATCAATATATTCTCCAACTTGATGGACCGATAAACTATCTCAACAAAGTCGACAAACTATATGGATTGAAAAAGCCAATAAGGCCTTTGAACAAAACTCAAGAAGCGACTCTATTCAGCATCACTTATTTCGTTTCTTGACTTCACACGACTTTTCATATTCACCATCGGCGCCAGACTTTAAAGAGAGCAAACTACTGACGGCACTCTCGCAGGCAAAGCAATCACACTGTTACGTGCACATGGTGCATTGGTGACATTAAAAGACGTTTAACAACTACCTGGTATAGACTCGCCACGCAGTAACCCGTGTCATAAACGATCCGTGAAGGCATTATTTGGTTATCATATCACTTTAATCATTTCAGCTGCCAAAGTTATTACTACATTAACAATGTTGCTAAACAAGAAACACACAATATGCTGCTGCTGCTAAAATTATGAAGACCTTCCAATTGAGTCTATTGAGTCAAGTTAAAATTGCACCGCTGCCGATGCAATTGATACCATTGGCCACCATATTGCTCTCTTCAAAAGGGACAATTTTACCTGGAACACAGCACCTCAGTCATAATGATCAAAGATAAGAAAGAGCGCCGAAATTCATTGTGACATACAATCTTCGCACCAAATATCTTTATCAAGCCCATGAGTACGTAAACCATTCTGGCATCTCCTGAATGTGCGCAATTCTGGTGAGGATTCAGGAATCGGGACATTAAAGTCAAAGGCAAAGAAAACTACGTCAAGCAACCAAATTGACCTGTTTATCACTGTAAACTAGACAGGGTATTATTCGAAATTATATTTCCAAATGAAAGCGCAATATCCTTTCCAAAAAAAATATTAGCAGCTAAATTCTTTGTTATGAGTTTTTTCACAGATTCACGAGAAACAAAAAAAAATAAAGCGTTGTCAAACTTACCGAATTATCATAACTTCATCCACGAGAGAAACAGCCTAAAATTAGCAATCATCATCAGCAGCAGCCGCGGTTCTGTTCTAGACGAAAACTGTCGTCTCCACTTCTCTCCCGAAACTATCTCTCAAACTCTGGGCGACTGATATTAGCTCTTTATATAAAAATTAACATTTTTCTGAAGAAGGGCAGTGCGCGTTGGATCGATTCACACCTGTTCGAAAATATTTTCACAGTATTAGGTTCTTCGCCCCCCCCCCTAACCGATACACAGTAGGGAATCTGGTTTTACCCGGCTAAGAATTTCACAGTAAGACCACAGTAAGACCAAATGGCTTTGCCCGACAGTTATCGGCATAGTATTTCTTTATTTCTTCATTTTCTTTCCTTCTATGGTGTCTACCACGACCGCTCCGTATTCAAGCTCGATTCCTTCGGCTGATCGTAGAGTTAATCGCTTCGGCCCAAATCTTGTCTAGCCCCACATTGTAATTAATTGGTCACAAGACTGGCTTGGTCCGAATGGTCGACTGGAATCGATGACTTAGTCCGGTCAGAGTAAAGTCACACGAAAGAAAAAAAATTGGATAAAAGAAAAAAATATTTATATACAATTCCTTGATACAATCTTCTAGTACAGTTATTGATGGCTTAAGCAGGCCTATGTTCTCCATGCAATAACTATCGGCCTTCCTTATTATCGTGACACACTGTTCGTTGCTATGATTTTGAACGAGACTTCCGGAACAAGGTTTTAACTCGGAAGCTTTTTCTTCAGGGCAGCAAATCACATGAGATCAGGCAAACCGGAAACTGCAGAAAATCCTTTCAAATCCTTTCACTTTCCTTCAGTATAAGACACTGCAGAAAATCCTTTCAAATCCTTTCACTTTCCTTCAGTATAAGGCACTGCAGAAAATCTTCATTGAAGAAA
This sequence comes from Acanthosepion lycidas, assembly GCA_963932145.1. Lineage (NCBI taxonomy): Eukaryota > Metazoa > Mollusca > Cephalopoda > Sepiida > Sepiidae > Acanthosepion > Acanthosepion lycidas. Next base: position 41,263,766 of record OZ010584.1, read on the forward strand.
CCTGGAAGATTTCTTCAATGATGAATATGGGGCATATTAAAAAAAATTAATTTTACAAAAAGGCAATATAAAAAATTAATTTACAATAACCAAATATTTTATGCAAAATAAAATAATTTGTTTTGAGTTGTTAATGGGAGGAGAACGTTCACTTTATCTCGAATATTAAAAATATTAAAAACAGTAAAAATGACTCGAAACTACCTCGCGAAATTTGAAAGTTGCAAGCATTTATTAAACACATACAAAACAATATAACAGTGTACAAATTTTACCAAAAAAAGGCTTACATAAAAACTGCGTTTCATGTGCCTTATTATGAACTAGGCAAAATAACAATACAAAATTATAGAAAAAATTGGCTCTAAAAAGATTAACAATACAATTTTTTCAAATAAAGAAAGGGAAAAAATTGATAAAGGAAAACGAAAACTGTTGGGAAAAAAAGAAATTACTTAGAAGAAAAGGGTGCACCCACTTAAAAAGATAAACGAAAAAACACCCACGTGCTTTTTCGACATGAATCTCAAAGAGGAATAACGATCTTTTGCAATTTCTTTGTTTTTGAAGTTTCCCTTTCGGGGACGACCTTTGTTCTTTTTTTGTCAGCGTAGTTTTTAAAATCCATTGCGTCCACTTACGCGCTAATACCCTTGGGAAAGATATGAATCCCCTTCTTCTCCCCCCAGCTATAGGTAAATAACTGGACAGACCAGGTTCTGTAGCCTTGGATAGCAACTGGTCTACCGTAGAAAGAAATGGAAACCTACTGCGGGAAAAAAATCTGCCCCGTCAGTCATGTATCGAAAGATAAATGATCGCCTAAGCGTGTATCACGCGTGGCACATAACTGACTGAGTTTTTAAAAATAACGAGACTTTGCTCTGCTACCGACTTTCCTATGAGGAAGCCTTTGTCCTTCTCACAGCCGACTGTATTCGCTTGAGAAGTCTAATCTAAATTTCTGCGTGACGTATTACTTCCTAAGGCTAGCAGGCTTCTTTCCTTCAGCTGTCTAACCACGTTCTGTCGTCTCTCCTTGTCTTCTGTCCACCTTCTAACGCTATCCGCTGACCCGTGTTCTTAAATACCCTTGGGAGTGGATCAACGAGTTTCAACTTTAATTTTCCCTTAGGCTGAACCCGACTCTTTTCGTTGGATAATAAATACGAGGGTAATATATCTTTTGCGAATTTGAAAAATGAATCCTTAACATTCAACTATGCCAGTTATTTTCTGGTGGCCCCTTTTAGAGCTAATTCTAAATAAAAAAAAAAATACTTTTACACACAAGATGAAAGATTTTACTGTGCTGTCTTTCCTTTAATAAAACCTCTTCCAAAAGTAACAGTATAAGACAAACTTAGGTTATTAGACATTTATTTATTCACACTTTTTTAATTATTATTTTTAATTATTTTACTTACACTACTACTATCTAAACATGGTAACTTTCTGCACGTTTGATGCGTTGACGATAAAAACGTTTGCATGTTTTGTTTTTTTGGGGTTTTTTTTTTAACAATACCAGGTCTTCAATATTCCCTTACTAAAACAAATAATACTGATATATAACATTGAATAGATTTGGCTTCCAAAACCTGATATTAGCAAATGGTTTTTATTTTTCCATTCCAGAAATAAATAAATATATCAATAAAGAAGCAAGAAACAATGTTATCTGCAGGTCAAATACACATCCATAATCAGGGCTATTCAAAAAGAATGAACCAATTTCATTACGCAATATTTTAATAAGGAAAAGCAATAGAAAACCCCTGCCAAGTTACAAGTATTCTACTCACAATCCTGTCTTACAAGTGTTCAATGTGGCAACCACCTGTAGCATGGGCAACATCAGTGCCATAAGAGAATTCCTCCACTGAATTGATCGCTGTTGTTATTTGATGTTTAACGTATTGAGGTTAGTGGGTAGTGGTGGAACATAAATGCAATCTTTTTACAAGAAAAAAATCACACACAGTGAGGTCTTGCAAGCACAAAGAGCAAGGTCTTGGTAAGTGCCTGAACAAGGGGTAATCTGTAAAGTTTCAAATGTAGACATCTTAGCACATGCCAGAGAGTGGATTGAGAGATTGCAAGCTCATGGCTAGCTCAATTTGTGGACTTCCGTTGACTCCCCTCAAATGCCCCACAGATTCTCACCACTTCTTCCTCCAAAACTTGTGGTTGTCCTGAACTTTTTCCTTAACACAGACACCCACTCTGTTTAAACCATCATCGAATGTTCTTAGGATATTACAGATTAATGTTGAATTGCCTTCAAAAAGCACACTGTACCATGGCAACCATATTTGTTTTCACAAATTCAAGGATGCGAAACACTTTTTGCTGAGGTTCACCATTCTGGGAGTAAATGAACAAATGAATGTTGCCGAAGATACAACACAACTACAGCACCTCTGTGACAGCCATTCAAAACTTAGAAACCTCCTCTTTCAAATGGCCACTGATTCATTCCATGACAATGCTTGAGAACTGAAACAATGTGTCTTGAAACCAGTTCATTCTTTTTGAATAACCCTGTATAATAACATAAACAGTTTTTTTTCGTTTTCTTTTAAATTTCATTTATTAGGATGTTGCATTAACATGAAGAGGTGAAGTAACATTCAAAAGAGATGAGTTGTGATATAAATGTAGTTGAAGTTCAGGTAGATGTGATTTGTCTGTTTCATGATACAAGGAAGACATAATTGAAAAATAAATATCATAGCCAATGGCAAATCCAAAATACAAAGGAAGAAGAAAGATGAAAGGCATCACCATGTTTGGTAAGGGAAGAGGAATCTTCAATTTGCTGCAAAAAACAATTTGTAAAAAGCATAAGTAAGAATTGGAAAAGATGAAAAGCATTTTATTGTTTAGATTAGCATTGATTTTAGTTGGACTTTATTGGGTAGAGAAAGTCAATTATTTGATGAGAACCAAAGGAGGGTGGAAAACAATTTTGGGATAATAAATGCACTAAAAGTTTTATTTAAAAAACAAGTCTTTTCACAAGATCTTTAATTTTAATCAGCAATTTCCCAATGATTTTCAAAAATCCTTTTTAATAAACAATAGATTCTGCTTGCAACACCTGATATTATCAAATGGTCTTCATTTTTCCATTCCAAAAATAGCAAAATATTTCAATAAAGACGCAAGAACCAGTGTTCCCAGCAAATCAAACATGCATCCATATACGATAACATTTATTTGACGAGAAGCAATCCTAAATGATGGTGCAAAATAATTTTGACATAATTTTATTAAAAACTTTTCTAATAAACTAGAGAAATGTTTCAGAAACATTTGAGTTTTAACAAACACACTGAGATCCAGAGTTAATGTTTGTGTTTTAGCTTCTTTCTATTAGTGACTAAATTTTGTAATTTGATTTTTTTACTTTTATGGCACTTAACATATGAGCAAGGTTTAATAATCTAATTACTCCATTTGTAAATTCATACCTAACTAGGTTCCTTAATAATGTGCATATATGTAAGTTTTAGGTAATCATATGTTTCTACATTTTAGTAGCAAATTTTTATTAGGTGTATTTTTTTAATTTCCATATTGTATTTTTCCTTAAATCTAGACATTTGAAAACAGAATGTACAAACTTTATGGCAGTTTGGTTTAAAATCAGTCAGTGATTCAAGATTCACATGTGATTTATGTACAGGAATTGTTTTGCTTTATAAAATAGTTTGGTAAGGATTAAGTTTACTAATATTTCTGAAAAACTTTTTCATGTTAGTGGTAAAATTATTCATTATTATTATTTTTGAAAGTGCTAATTTTCACTTGAGAAATGTTTAAAAATTAATGTTATTTGTTTACAAATAAATTAACTTAGATGTTTACTAATATTTTATGTTTCCAGAGTAAAAAGATGAAAAACTGTTATTTCTCACTATTTCTTTTTCTTAGCCATTCTTGTATATTTGGTACTTGAATTGTTTTTAAGAATCAAGGATGATTTTGCTTAAAAGTAATATTTTCAAAATTAGTAGATTAATGTCTTTTGCACCCATTCAAGTACTTATTTTACATAGTAAAAGTGATACTACTATCAAGTCAGACATTTCACATTTCATTTTTCATATATTTGTGCTTAGGACATCAATTTTTATAATTTACATTATTTTAAGGAGCAGAAGCTGACAGGTTTGCAATGTAAAGAATTAGAAAAATATAATTATTACTCTTCATGGGTCTAAAATATGGAAAATTGTATGTGTCAACAAATTTATTTTAAAAACCAGTGAAAAGATTAATGAGAAAGATGGATAGTGTGGAAAAAAATGAATTATTTTTATACTTACTTGTTTTCTTTGTATCTCGTGACCAAAAACATTATAAAAATTAAAATATTTATACTGTTTAAATTACTTGAGATAAATTTCTCAATCACATCAAGAAAACCCTGCAAAGTAATAATCAATATAAGTTAAATATAAACAGATTTAAAATTTGACTATTTCCCAACAACCATTGCAATTTTGCTTGGAATCTTTTAATAAATACTTATTGGTTACATTTCTGTTCCTGTCTTTAAAATGATTAGAAACAAATTTCAAAATGAATCTCGTATTTTTCTTTAAAAATCTTTTTCAGGTTTGACTATTAGAAAGAAAAAGAAGAAAAGAATTTAACACCTTAAAATAAACAACTTCTTGAGTGACAAAATTGTATGTATTTCATTCCACTAAGTCCACTGCTGATGTATATGCAATGTATCACACATTGTATCAGTAAAGTACTTGATAATAAACTCATTCCAAGAGGGATACCCTTAGATATCTTAAAGGCCTTTGACAAAGTATAGCATGGAGGTTTCTATACAAACTCTCCAGCTATGGCATCTCTGGAAGATTTTTTTTCCATTTATCATGTCCTTCAAATCAGGTAGGTTCATGAAGGTTGTTATTAATGGCTAGCCCCCTGAAGCCCTCAAAGTGAATGCATACATTCCACAAGGTTCTCTCCTTAATCCTACATGTTGGTTTCAATTCCACTATGGAATGATTGCAGAACACTTTCCTTTTCCTAATTCATAGGCAGAAGCACACATATGCATTCTGGATTTCTTCCTAGGCAATAAGATAGGCCACTTGTTGGTTTCATCTGACTCAGTCCTTGTCTGTCTTGTGTTGAAATCAGAATGCTGCATTTGTTCATCTGAACTTGCTCTTATGTGTTAATCCCAATTCTTAGTTTGTGAAATTTTTGTCATATTACTGTTACTTTGCTATATTACTGTTAATTTGCCTTGCACATATTGTTTGGTTGCTTGATAGTCTTTTTTTGCCCTGTTCTTTTCTTTTCTTTTTCTTGGTGTTTATTGCAAATTTTGTCAATTCTATTTGTTGGACAGTTCTCTCATTTATCTTACATTTAACCATAGCCACTCACTCAACATTATCCATCTTTATTCTTTATATTAACAATCTGCCATTACTTAATCATTCTCAGATCATTAATAAATATCTATGCAGGTGATACAACGGGATATGGATACACCTTCAAAAATCTAGATCACCAGAAACTAGCAGTTGATCCCTCATCTGACCACACATCACAATAAGAAGAAAACTGGCTTGCAACATTCAGTATCTCCAAAACAAAGTTAGTAGATCATGAATTTTGTCCAGATAGGATGAACAATGAGCTTTCTTGTGTTCAATGTTTATTGGGACATGCTCACTCTGGACTTCAAGTGGAACCCATATATATATATATATATATATATATATATATATATATATATATATATATATGGATCTATCACTAAAGAGGCTGGAAAAATTGTCAGTTCCTTATACCATTCCAGAAAGTAGCTGACTCCTGCATAGCACATGTTCAGACAAGCTACTTTTCTTAGTTCCACCAAATAGGACTTACCATTCCATGTACACTGGGATGAATCATCCTCATTCCCTTCATATTCCATTGATAAAGAAGAATTTCCATTCAGACAGCTTCATTCCAAAAAATGCTACTTTTTGAAACACATTCTTAAGATGATACTTCCCAATCCCTATACACTTAACCTCTTCAAATCCAGAGTCAACCATTATCTATCTCACTTATCCTCACTTCCTACTACCTCCTTTCATGCCTATACAATAATCTCATTGAGTAACTCTCTAACTTAATTGTCACTTGGAGCTTGTATTAGGTGAATAATAGTGTAAACAAATTAAGTCACATTTTAGATTCACAACATACGTAGTATTGTTTTAACAACACATTTACATGATGCTTTAATAGCATTAATACTATATAAGATAATAATACCAAACATTATTATCTTATATAGTATTAAGTACAAAATCAAAAGATCACAACATATGAATGTTACAATTTAGTCTCTATTCTAAAGAAAATAAAAAATAGAAAGTTTATCTTTAATTAATGTATGAAATAAGAATAGACTACTGATTTAATGTTCTTAAGATGGTTCTAATCTTGCACAATATTTCAAAAGGTAAAAAATAGATCCTTCAAGTCAAAGAAGCATTTTTGAACCTGGAGAAAAAATATCAAACTTAGAATTGCACTATAGATTTTATCTTTTTAGGATTGTTAACAAAAATCAAAAGGTTTAAGTAAAATTCATTTACCTTTGGGTTCCAAGTAGCAATTATAAATATTATTGCAAATATTATCAAAGAGAGAAAGCTTGAGACAAATCTGAAAATAAACAAAAAATTTACTCATATTGATTCAATATTTAGTACAATTATTTAACAAAAAAGTCACTTTCCCAAAAAAGTAATAGTATTTCAACTTTTAAAATTGTTCCTTAGTAAAAATAAAAAAATTAAAATTATTTTAAGCCCTTGATCACAACATTTGGAAAGGGAAAAGAAATATTTGCAATATTTTAATGACAATATCAATCCTCAGTGAAACTTGAAATTAATGTATTACTATTATTATATTATAATAATATGTCATGTACATTGAAAAAATTCTGGAAATTTTCCATTGCATCAAGATTTCTGATACCATTTTTGTGTTATAAAATATAATCAACAAATAACTATTTCAAGAGATAAGAATTTTTAAACATTTAATTGTTTTGTAATTTCAATAAAATTAAATCTCATTAAGGCAGACCATGAAAAGAGTGGGAGCTGAAATAGGTAATTCTTTAATGTAGTCAGAATTTTGAACTTAGTTTAATACTGTTCATTTAGATTTGGATCTTTGGAACAATTCCACAAGAGATTTTATAACAAGAGTGAAAACAACAAATGCAAAACAACTTACTTTTTACCAATATTTGCAATTTTGAAAGATCCTTCTGCATATTTTGATATAAAACAATTTGGTATTTTGGATTCAACAATGCCACAAACTGAACAAAAATAAATAAAAAAAGCAGGAGAATAATGGGAAAAAAGCATGACAGTAATGAAATGCATTTATAAATTAAAAAAGACAAAGAGAAATTGACAAAAAAGAATGAAAATATAGAAATAAAAGTGAAAAGTCAGTGAAAATTTTAATGTTTCAAACTGAAATAATTGCTGCTGAATGTTATATATTATCATTCAGTTTCATTTCATTTTTTACATTACAATTTTATATAAAATGTAACAAAAGAGAATTCTAGCTAACAAAGACTTTAGCATTTGTTTTAAACAAAATACACTGACTTTGTGTACCTATTTATTGTTGTAAAATGGTATTCAATTTTGAATTAAATGTGCAAATGCTCTTAATATGTGACAGGGAATATTAACTCTGAATGAAGAAGAATTTAGAGATGTGAAAATTGTAACAAGTTTTGTTGGTTACTTACTGATATGATGCATGGCAATACCAAATGCCAGGAAGGAGACTGTAATACTTATCATTATAAACACTTCAATAACTTTGGACATCCAAAAGAGAGATGGATATTTATACTGAAGGATCTGATGGGAGGAAGAAAAAAGTTTTTATTAACTGGAATCAAAACAAGTTACATATTTTTAGTAGTAAAGCAGAATTTGAATTTGGTAATAATGCATTCTTTCCTTTTTCACAAATACTTTTGCAAGAAAGGATTATAGCTAATACATATCTCCATTGGAATATTTTGATAACCCACTCTCAAATAAAAAATTGCAGGTCATAGAGCAAGAAATAAACTGTTCAATGTCTGAGTGACCAAATATTTAAAATTTGCAAAAGCCAAGTTTTCTCATTTAAAAAAAATACATAGATTCCATAGTTTCCTAATCATCTTACCAGGTATAATGCACGCATTGTTGGAAAAGAGTTTATGTATATGAGAGGATCGAAGAGTTTATGTATATGAAAAGATGGCAGAGTTTGTGTATATGAGAGAATGGCAGAGTTTGTGTATATGAGAGGATGGCAGATTTTGTGTATATGAGAGGATGGCAGATTTTGTGTATATGAGAGGATGGCAGAGTTTATGTATATGAGAGGATGGCAGAGTTTATGTATATGAGAGGAGTGAAGAGTTTGTGTATATAAAAGGATGGAAGAGTTTGGGTATATAAGAGGATGGAAGAGTTTGTGTATATGAGAAGATGGCAGAGTTTGTGTATATGAAAGGATGGAAGAGTTTGAATATATGAGATGATGGAAGAGTTTGTGTATATAAGAAGAGTGAAGAATTTGTGTATATGAGAAGATGGCAGAGTTTGTGTATATGAAAGGATGGAAGAGTTTGAGTATATGAGAGGATGGAAGAGTTTGTGTATATAAGAAGAGTGAAGAATTTGTGTATATGAGAAGATGGCAGAGTTTGTGTATATGGGAGGATGGCAGAGTTTGTGTATATAAGAGGATAGAACAGTTTCTTTATATGAGAAGATGGCAGAGTTTGTTTATATGAGAAGATGGCAGAGTTTGTGTATATGAGAGGATGGCAGTGTTTGTGTATGCGAGAGGATGGAACAGTTTGTGTACATGAGAAGATGGCAGAGTTTATGTATATGAGAGGATGGAAGAGTTTGTGTATATGAGAGGATGGCAGAGTTTGTGTATATGAGAGGATGGAAGAGTTTGTGTATATGAGAGGATGGAAGAGTTTGTGTATATGAGAGGATGGAAGAGTTTGTGTATATGAGAGGATGGAAGAGTTTGTGTATATGAGAGGATGGCAGAGTTTGTGTATATGGGAGGATGGCAGAGATTGTGCGTATATAAGAGGATAGAACAGTTTCTTTATATGAGAAGATGGCAGAGTTTGTGTATATGGGAGGATGGCAGAGATTGTGCGTATATAAGAGGATAGAACAGTTTCTTTATATGAGAAGATGGCAGAGTTTGTGTATATGAGAGGATGGAACAGTTTGTGTACATGAGAAGATGGCAGAGTTTATGTATTTGAGAAGATGGAAGAGTTTGTGTATATGAAAGTATGGAAGAGTTTGTGTACATGAGAAGATGGAAGAGTTTGTGTATATGAAAGGATGGAAGAGTTTATGTATATCTGACAGAATGGCAGAGTTTCTGTATATGAGAGGTTGGAAGAATTTATATATATGAGAGGATTGAAGAGTTTGTGTATATAAGAAGAGTGAAGAGTTTGTGTATATGAGAGGATGGCAGAGTTTGTGTATATGAAAGGATGGAAGAATTTGTGTATATAAGATGAGTGAAGAGTTTGTGTATATAAGAAGATGGCAGCGTTTGTGTATATGGGAGGATGGCAGAGTTTGTGTACATGAGAGGATGGAACAGTTTCTTTATATTAGAAGATGGCAGAGTTTGTGTATATGAGAGGACGGCAGAGTTTGTGTATATGAGAGGATGGAAGAGTTTGTGTACATGAGAAGATGGCAGAGTTTATGTATATGAGAAGATGGAAGAGTTTGTGTTCATGAGAAGATGGAAGAGTTTGTGTATATGAGAAGATGGATGAGTTTGTGTATATGAAAGGATGGAAGAGTTTATGTATATATGACAGGATGGCAGAGTTTGTGTATTTGAGAGGATGGCAGGGTTTGTGCATATGAGAGGATGGAGGAGTTTGTGTATATGAGAGGATGACAGAGTTTGTGTATATGAGAAGATGACAGAGTTTGTGTATATGAGAGGATGGCAGAGTTTCTGTATATGAGAGGATGGGAGAGTTTGTGTATATGAGAGGATGGAAGAGTTTGTGTATTTGAGAGGATGGCAGGGTTTGTGTATATAAGATGAGTGAAGAGTTTGTGTATATAAGAAGATGGCAGCGTTTGTGTATATGGGAGGATGGCAGAGTTTGTGTACATGAGAGGATGGAACAGTTTCTTTATGTGAGAAGATGGCTGAGTTTGTGTATATGAGAGGATGGCAGAGTTTATGTATATGAAAGGATGGAAGAGTTTGTGTATATGACAAGATGGCAGAGTTTGTGTATATGAGAGGATGGCAGAGTTTGTGTATATGAGAAGATGGCAGAGTTTGTGTATATAAGAGGATAGAACAGTTTCTTTATATGAGAAGATGGCAGAGTTTGTGTATATGAGAGGATGGCAGAGTTTGTGTATACGAGAGGATGGAACAGTTTGTGTACATGAGAAGATGGCAGAGTTTATGTATATGAGAGGATGGAATAGTTTGTGTATATGAGAAGATGGAAGAGTTTGTGTATTTGAGAGGATGGCAGAGTTTGTGTATATGAGAGGATGGCAGAGTTTGTGTATATAAGATGATAGAACAGTTTCTTTATATGAGAAGATGGCAGAGTTTGCGTATATGAGAGGATGGAAGAGTTTATGTATATGATAGTATGGCAGAGCATGTGTATATGAGAGGATGGAAGAGTTTGTGTATATGAGAAGATGGCAGAGTTTGTGAGAGGTTATATTTATACATCAGTAAATTAAATAAATATCTAATAGTTCATGAGAATTTTTTCATTTGTGAATTGTGATTTTTATAATTTTTTGATTTTTTTTAAAAGCTTCATCTCTATTATTCCGGTAATATAGAAGAAATATCCAAACTGAAAAGCTTTTTTATTACTTGAAATGAATGGAACTTTATATCTCTTTGTTAAAGAGTAAGAAGCTATATATAGAAAAAATCTTCTTTTTTTTTTTGGTTTTGAGATGAGAAATTATCATTGTTAAACACTGATTTACTTGAACTGGTGTCCTCATCTTTTTGTTATATTCAAAATCCTTCAGTACAATGACTGAAACATGACTATAGCAATAAAGATGTGGATACTAGTTTCATTAAATCAGTTTGTAATAATAGGAAAGAGACAATTTCAGAGTAACAGACAGTGGAGCCAGTATATTAGTTCTATTCTGGATTAATTGACATTTATAAGGTTTCACAATATGACTGTTATTAAATACAACCCAGAATGTTTTTCATTCATGTTTTAGCATTAACTTTGCCATGTTGACTCAGAAGATACTAAGGATGAGAAAGAAAACCCATATGCCCAAAGTTTCCAGAATATATAAAAATGTTAAATCCTGGTATTCAATGATTAATTTTCTTTATCTAAAGTCTCAATATATTTAAATTCAGGCAGTTACAGAAACATTTTTTAGCAAATAAATGTTGACTTCATCTGAAATTAACACTTAACAGCCAGTCAAAAACAGTGTATCTAGGAAGTAGAGGCATAAATATATCCATCTAAACAAGTGGATATAAAAATAATGACTATTTCTTGTTAAAGAACAAGCTACATTATTAAGCTTTAGTCACTTTGCAGTATCTTTCAAAGTATAAGTTGCATGAGTGAACAGATCTTGTGTTCAACTGAACAAAAAATCATCAATGTCTTGTTTTCTTATTTGTTGCAGTCAAAACTGGTTCCAAGGAAATAATTCACATGGGAAAATTAGACAGGTTGAATCTGCATACATACTGAATAAGCATTGACCATTCTTGTAAAATATATGAAAAAAGTGGAACACCTGTCAGCTGAACTTCTAATTATTAGATTTTAGTTGTAGCAAAGAATTTACTTACTAAAAATTAAGAAAACTGTAGGTAAACCTTTTACTTAGATTTCACCTACTTTCTTCATATATATTTTTCGTCAAAGTTAAAAAACAAATTAAAAATAAATAAATAAAACTCACTTTTATCAGTACATCTGTTGAGATTTCTCCATTTTCTTTTGCACTAAACAAAAAGATAAAGATTGAAAATGTTTTTTAAAAATATTTTTATATTTTGACAATTTATTTTTGCAACTAAAATTTCATTTTTATCATTTTCATTATTTGAATTTTCAGTTATTTATTATTTGAAATAGAAAAATTTCTTAAGATTTTTTAGAAAAGAAAATGTGTTAATGTTTTACCTTTCCAATGAGTTGCATGGAACAGTAGAATGAGAAGACTGGTTAGTTCCAACCATTGGTGTACAGTGTTGGGGTACAATTTCAAGCACAGCCCAACACCTGAAAAATGCAAACAGTTTGGAAAAAACATCTACAAGTTGTAAACACACAGTTACAAGTTGTAAATATACCTCTTAGATTGAAAACATTTATATAAATCCAGATTCGATATCAAGTAATAAACTAGTGACATTTATTCTCTTTAATTCACAAAAAGAAAAGAGAAAAAGAAAACTGATTTCTTATGAAAATAACAATTTATCTACTTCTAAAATTGCCAATTCCTATCGTGCATACAGTTCTTCTCTTACCTCAAAAGAAAAAAAGTTTGAAATACTAACATTTTAGAATTTTCGCTCAGCCAATAAAGAATGTGTCTATATTTTTGAGATGAGGTATTATGTACACTATTTACATTATTCAAACTATTGTCCTCATCTTTATCGCCATATTTATTACAATGTTTCGGCCATTGTATGCTCAGGCCTTTTTCAGGTGGTTGGAATGTCGGACTGAACCCTTTATTTCGCTCACTGGGGTAGACTGTTCTAGTTCCACATGCCATGTTTAATGGATGTCAGTTATCAGAAATTAAGAAATAAAGGGTTCAGTTCAACATTCCAAGCACCTGAAGAAGCCTGGAGTGTACAACTGCCGAAACGCTGTAATAAATATGGCGACGAAGATGAAGACAATAGTCCGAATAATGTAAATAGTGTACGATAAAGAATGATCTGGATAATAATTCTGCATTCAGTAAGAGCTCTGCTAATGAGCATCACCAAATAATATTTTCATATATTTTGGTGTTGCACTCAAACAAAAAACAAACACTATATATATATATATATATATAAAATTGTGTCTATTTATATATATATATATATAAAATTGTGTCTATTCATATATATATATATATATATATATATATATATAAAATTGTGTCTATTCATATATATATATATATATATATATATATATATATATATATATATATATAAAATTGTGTCTATTCAGATATATATATATATATATGTGAATAGACACAATTATGTTTTTTTCCCTTTATGGACCTAGGTAACCTTTCAGCCAATGCTTCTTCAGGAGTCAATTGTTGGCAGAGTTGCCATAATGAAATTGGTATGCAAATATACAGAAATTGGAGATATAGTTGGAACATGTCTCAAACAAATTTACAATTAAACTAAGTGCACAAATTTAAGAACCAATATAAGTGAACATAAAACAGAAAAAGAGTCGCTCACTAAACTCCAAATAAGTGAAGGGACTGCAAAAAGTTCTCCTTCTCTCTGCAAAGAGATGGCAGTTGCAGTTTAAGGCAAACGGCTTCTAAAACTAGCAAATGGTGCATGGACCTGCCCATATGCAAAATAGAGGATGAATCAGTCATGAAACATGACTCGCACCTCTCATAGGTGTTGCCCGATTGCTGAATCATGTACAGACTGTGATACATGAATATGATTACTTGAATGTAATCTAATAAATTTAGGAATTTGTTTTGATCCAACCTTGTTTCCAGTCCATCCTATGTACTCAGCCACACACTGGCACTTGAACTTATAAATAAGGAAACTCTTACTAAGATATGACAGATGGTCGTCAGTAAAGGAAGGAATTTGGCCCCCAAAAAAAGGTAACAGAAACAGATTTGGAAACTGTTGGTTAGAATTTTACACTTTTTACCAAGCCAAGACAATTTCAGAGAGATTGAACACACACTAGGGCTGAATTTAGGAGATATGCTAAAATTTTCTATCTTCTATTATATGATCAATAATATTGGCTGGATAACCATTATTAATAAGAATAGAACATATTTTGTTTAACACTTGCTGAACAGTACAAGGGGAACAAATAATTAAGGCCCAATGGACTAAAGTTTTGATTAAATTAATTTTTTTGGTATGGGGGACAAAATAGTCCCAACTAGTGTAATGGCCTGTAAAAGTTGCTTTACGGAACACACTAGTAATAAATGTACCATTCTTTAACTCAACCAAAATGTCAAGAAAAGAGAGAGTTGTTTTCTTCTTTCTCCATTGTAAAGACCAAAGATGGATGTACTGAATTTAAATATTGACAAAAAAGAGTTGTTTCATCTATATTAAACATAGAAAAGATGTCATCGACATAATGTAGATAGACGTAAGGTTTCTGATATTTCTCAAATAGTAGGCTCTTGTGGTATCCAACAAAAATGTTGACTAGGAAGGGACCCAATGGGATACCCATAGAAACCAAGTTGACCTGGGCATACATGACATCTTCAAAGCTGAACTCTACCTCAGTCAGATGCTAATTTTCAAAAATTCAAGAAATATGGGTTTTGGAATGGGGGCTGGACCCAGGCAATCTTTATAGAGAATGCCAGGGTTAGCATATATCTGTGTAGTTTCTTGTAAGGGGACATTTGTGCAAAGACTCACAATATCAAATAAGACTAATATTTTATCATTAGAATTTATTAAGCAGTTTCTGATAAATTCTGAAAAAGTAAATGCATTAATACACAATAAGTTAAGAAATAATCAGACACAGGTTTAACCAGTTCTGCTAACCATTTAACTAACTCATGCTGTGTCAAGCCCATCATAGATGAAATGGGTCACAAAGGCACATCATTTTTATGAATCTTAGGCAACCTGTAAAGCCTAGGTCATTAAGAACCTGCAGATCTGATTTGGTTATAGGTGTCTTTGCATATAAAATTACTTTTGTATACATCCAACAACATGCATATATATATATATATATATATATATATATATATATATATATATATGCACACAAAGATTTACATATCTATTTGTAATATAGATATGTTTACTTTGTTTTAAATTTGTTAAAAATTGTTCTGCTCATTAATCTGACAAAACCCAGATCCTAAAATTTGATTTCAAATATTTGTGCCTTTATTTAATCAACACATGTTTATTGTTGTGGTTTTCAATTAGAATAACAAATAATGACCTCCTCTGCTATTACAACTGGAAATGTTAATCATTTAATAGATTTCATTTCTACTGTTGTTAACAAAATAAACAATTTATCATTACAACTATACTCAGAAAATATTTAAAGTGCTAAAGGAAAATTTTTACTATCAACTTTCCTTCAAAATAAACAAGTTGCATGAGTTCTTGGCTATATCACAGGAAGCAGAAAGAGCAAAAGTCATATTTTTATGTAGATGAAAATAAACTTGAATAAGAATAAATATTATTCAATGAGTTATATATCAATTAAATTATAGTAATTAAATATTACTTAGTTACTTACCACAAAATATTCAGAATTGTACAAGTGAAAAGACCCATTAAAACTGTAAGTCGATATTTTTTAATCTGAAAATGGATGTCAAAGGGAGAAGCTAAGCAAAAAAAAACAACTTTAAATGTAAGTTACATAGGAATACAAACAAATATTGATTATATGAAGAATGGCAATAGTAGTCATGATTGAATTGCTTGACTTGTGAAAAAAAAAATGAAGGAATAAAATTGGAGGAATGAATTTATATATTTACCGGCAACTTGGTAAATGGTATCAATGAAGTGTTTAAATTTGAATCAAAGCAAATGAAGTTTCTTTCATTCTAATACTCTTGGGGGCAGGCATGAACTGAATCATCCCTGTGCTTTGTCATTATATCATGATAATTACAGTTTACAATGGTGAAAAGAGGGTAATGGTTGTGTAAGTCACTCTCATTATAATTCAATAATCATGCAAACTTTATTCCCCAATGGAATGAGAACTGATGCCATTATACAAATGGTGGATTATCAGAGGCAATTTCAGATCAGTTAAGAAAAATAAAGTATAAATGGTAGATACATGATTTGATCAACAAGAGATTGAAACAAGACCACAGAAAATGGAGTCTTTTGTCAATTGATGTAGCTAAAGTAAAGATAAGATTTGTTTCCAATGTTGAAGTATTTTTAAATAAAGGACAATTTGAATGAACAACATATTTTTTTAACCATCTCACCCCAAGCAAGGCAGGAGTGCCACTAGCACACAAGGAGTGGTTCCAAGAGTAGAGTTTTGATAGAGGAAAAGATGAAGAGAAGGACAGGGAATAGATCAAGGCATCTGGAGATGTCAATTGACATTGCATTTGAATATTTGAAGATTATAGCTATCAGGGAAACAAATAAGAGGAAGGGAGTTACACTGATGGGAGGTGCAAGACATGAAGCTATTTAAATGGAAAAAACAGCTACATTTAACCGTTTTGACAGTGAAAAGGTGGGACTGAGATGCCAACCTAGTAGAATGTTTAAATTCATGCAGTTTGGGAACCAGCAAAAGTAACTCATCGGATTAGTTACTGTGAAAGTATTTGTAGAAAAAACAGTGGGAAGTGACAGCACATCTGTGAGAGAGTGACTGTAGACAAGATGCCAGAACAGAGCACATTGATATGCTATATTTGCATATCTGTCTCTGAATTTTGTCGCTGACCTTATGACAAACAGCATGGTCTCCAGACCATATATGACAGCAGTATTCCATACAAGGGTGAATGGCTGATTTATAGATTTGAATGACAAACTCGGGTGAGAAAAACTTTCTGGCATGACACAGAGAACCAACTTTCCTTGTGGTGGATGAAGCTATTGATTCAAAGTATTTGTTCCATCTCAGGTCAGCGGACAGTGTGAGACCAAGCAGTTGCAGAGAGGTGCAACATGGAGACATTCTGATGGGAGGTAGCGAGGATTCTCTGTGGTTGGTAAATGAGAGCAGTTTTATTTTGTTTTTGAGGCTCTTATGACAATGTAACACAATCCACACAACATTATATATTAATTTGAGAAAGACTAAAGAATTGCTCAGAAGAAAATATTTTTAAAAAATAAATAAAACAATAATTGAATAAAACAAATTATTAATTCAGGTTTTCAGGTACCTTTGCTGTTTAAAGTATGATTGGAGCCTAGTTATCCTAAAACATTGCATAGGTAGCCAGGTTTTGTACACAACTAAATATACTAAGTATCTAAATAATACACTAATCCAATAATAGCCATAGAGTTTACATCAAGAAAAAATTTTAAAAATACCTGTGAGGCATCATTTTCAATTTTTTTAAATAAAAGTGGCATTACTAAGACACTTCCACCTACAAAACATAGAAAAAAACAAAACAATGATATAACAGATACTGTAAGAAATACTCAAAATTAAAATTAAATAGGTTTAATTATTTTTTAAAATAAAAGAAAGAATGAAATCAATTATTAGGTTTGGGCAAAAGTTTCCAGAGTACTTTTTTGGAAAAGCAGGAGACTAAATATATTGTAGAAAACCATTTTAATAAAAAGAATGCTGTAAAAGTAGGCATACACTTTCTATATTAAACCTTTAAAAAATTATTATTTTTTTTATTATGAGTTTTTGATTTTTAATATTTTAAATCTTAATGTTACATTTAAAATTACAGCCAACATTTTTACAAATAAAAAAAAATATATATTATTTAATTAAAAGCTGATAAATTTCACCAAAGACAATTTAATTTCATCAAAATTTCTAATTTTATTGAAATTTTTGTAAGAATTATTTTTTTCGCATACACTCTTTAAAATTTAAATAAATATTTAATGCAAAAAATTGCTAATACGTGCAGGGGAGACAATTCAAGTAAATTACATGTGACAAGGTAGAAGACAATGAATACAAATAGAATTATTTCCCCTATAAATGTATACATTTGTTAAGTCTGCCCTAGTACAAAGCCACTATAGCAGAGAATCAGGTGAAATCCTGTCACGATTGACATACTGGTAGCCACTTGGTTTCAACCTTCTGATTGGGATGAATGCAATGAAAGAACTAGGGGAGTAAGAATCAGTCCTTCAGGTGCAGTGGAGTTTTGACAAAAACCATCCCAAGTGCAGCTCTCACCATAGAGAAACCAGACTTTAGTAGGAAGTTCGATATGAAAAAGTAAGTGCAGAAGGTCATTGGGATCATTAGTTCACAATCTGTCCTGATTGATGGCATGTCACATCATGTTAAAGACCTCTGACCTGCAGGGGACCAATGCTCTGCCGCAAGTGACACCAATGGGGAGTTAGAAATAGATCCCCGTATTTTCAATGCGCCTCCTGCTGCAGTGGAGATGGATAGCGACAACACTGATAGTGATAACAATGAGGTCAAAGTACCTCTCTTGTAAAGGAGCACTAGAAGGAAACACCCACCCCTGCATGTTGGTGCTGTGATCAGGAGATCAGGGCAGAGTGTAACAGGGTCAGTTCAATAAAAGTCTCTGAGTTGGTTGTATATGGTGCTGTAAGCACCAGGAGTTGCATCTCGCTGTTGAGAGAAGACAGTCTACTTAGAGTAGGTGGCACAGACTATTTGCATATGAACAATACTAGGCAGGTATTAGTTAATGTGGGTTTGGGACTGGGAGAGCTATATAACACCAGTGTTTTTCTCAATTGAGAGAGGCATTGCAAAAACCACATAAGACAATCTCAGCCACAAAGGCAGAACATCTCATAAAGACTGAACTCAATAGTAATGTTTCTCTGTATTTCTACATGACATTTGCCCTACAGAGTTATCAGTAAATTAAGTTGGATTCTAGATCTGAGGCCCTTGTCTTATGACAACAATGTTCAAGCAGTTTTCAGATGATATCTTTGCTATTAGTATTATGTAGTGTTGTTGGTTTGTTATCTGCTGACAACAGCCAGAAAAAAACATAGAAAAGTAAAAAATAAAGATGAAACCAACTTTGTGACAAATAAAATTGATCAAGTACTAAGTAAAGATCACCCATAATAGCAATAACATATAAGACTTGAATGCTAACAACAGTTCTATAGTAGATTATCTGTTGTACAGTATTGTTGATCAGTTATCTGATCAAGATATTGGATGATGCTAACAACAGTTTTATAGCAGATTATCTACTAGATTAACTTATTAAATTTTATGGTATAAATTTAAATCCCTTTTGGTAAATTCAACCTTTCTAATCCTTGTTATTTCAAGTCTATTCTCTCTCATTTATTTAGCATTAAAAGAGAACATTTTGTCCGGTCATATGATTTGATCCAGTTATTTTCACTCTTAACTAAATCTTAAAGATTGTAATTTCTTTATTTTGCAACAAAATTTCTTAAAATAATTTTCTTGTTTCAAAAAGTTCCAACCTAATCTTAACACTCAGAATATAACTTTACAAAAATAAAAAGCATGTATCTTCCACAAATTTTATTGGAATATTAAAATATTTTTCTTACCTAAAGTAACTGTACTCAACAGAAAAGAATCTTGAATATAATTAAAATCATTTTGAATATCTTCTTCTCCTTTTGACGATACAGATAATGTCACAATCACCTAAAAAGAAAATGGAAGGTATAGTAATCATATAAAAATTCTTTCATCATAAAATTCCATTAAAAATATTTTATAAACAATGTGAAATTTGTAGAATGTGAACACAAGAATGAACAATTAATTTCCCTATTTTACAAGGGTTTATAGATAATAGTCAAATATTTACTGAGTAATTATTTTTTCATGTTAAGACTGGTCTTCCTTTTTTATTATTGTTTATGACTGCAAATAACAATTATTATGTATGAACTATGAATATGGGATGAAATAATTTAAATATCGAAATGAAAATAAAAGAAATGTTGTTTATGTTCTCTGAATCGACTAGCAATGTAAGAATATTTCCATATTTTCACTTTTAAGATAAAACAATTTGTTTTAAATATCGCTAAATTTCTGCAAATATTCGACTGGTATGTAAAATAACACCAAATCAAAAATATCAAATACTAACATTTTAATAAATTATTGTTTTAAATATGAAAAAATAATTCATTAAAACTCATTCATCTAGGAAGAACATTTATTCTTCTCAGTGAAGCCAAGATTTTGTCATAAATAGAACATAAATTTAAAAATACAGTGCTATTGTGGCAATAAAGAAATAAAGATGCTCAAAATTTCACCATTTCTGAAAATAGACAAATAGAAAAATAGACAAATAGAAAATAATAATAAAAAAATACCAGGCAAATAAAACCATAGCATAGAACCAATCAGAAGGCTTTCAGAACCAAGATATAAGTGTACGAGCCAATGAAAAACGAGCAGACTTTTCAAATCAGATCTATAGATGTGTTTATAAACAGATGGAAAATCAATCAAAATTAGAGTTGATAAATTAAATTTGTCATTCTCTGATGCTGTGATCATCATAACATAATCAAAATATGACATTTGTATGACTAGCTGGTTAGATGGCTAACTTGTCCTTCCTTAGGTGATCAAGCAGCAACTACTACAAATGGATATAAAACATCCATAACTCCTATACGTATATAATTACATTCTTTCCCTCATTCTCCTGTATGTCTCCACAAAAATAACATACCATCCTATAACCAAATTATATACATTAACAACTTTAAGATGAAAATGTTTTGAAATCAGGAAAATGAAACAACAAATGTATTTTAAATGAAAGTTTTTGGCTACAAACTTCAGAAATTTCTGTTTTTTGTTTTATTTTTTAAGAACTGTCTCTCTTTATTCCAAGTTAATCTGTTTTGTTGAATAAATAATAAAATAAAGATACTTACAACAACTGTGAAGAGGCTTGCAGTGAAAAAGGTAAGTATTGAGACAACAGGTTGGATGAAGTTGAAAGCAAAAACTACGAGTAAGGCAAGACACCAAGTGAATACAGGAATCACATATATGCAACTGGAATTAATTGGAAAGAAATGAAACAATTAATTAGCAATAATAAGTAGTGAATTAACATATGGTATTGTTTTGTAAATTCTTCAATAACAAAAAACTTTTCTGGTCACATGAGACATTTGTGTTTGCTATGTAAACTAGTCTGGTTGTAATGGGAATTTTGTTTAATTTAAAGAAACGAGATTGGATAAGTAAGTTTTGTAATATCAATGAAAATAGATAATAATAGCATGTTGGTAATGGTAAGTTCAAGAATCTCCTCAATTTTCTTTGTTCTAAAATAGTTGATTAACTCAGGAAACATATGGAATGTCATTAGTAGAAATAGAGAATATTGTATACAGATATAATTCATGATATGCTGATACTAATTATAGGGTTTCATATAAAATTCATGTGTAAGAATATTTATATATAGATTTATGGCAGAAACCACCAGAAAGAACAAAACAAATATTGTGATCTAGAGCATATTACTTATCAGATGTTTATTGTAAATTGCTTTTAAAATACATTTTAAACAGAATCATATATTTTGGATAGAATAAAAATGATCAATATAAAACTACAGATCTGTTGAATATTTACTGAGTGGCATTATTTAATATTTACAATAATTCCTCAGCCATATTCTTACAGTTTAGAGGTTTAATCTAAATACAATCATTGCAATGGCAGATAAAATATAAAAGAAAATGATAAAATAAAATAAAACTTTTACTTGATTCCAAGCATTTCACTGTAAGCTTCACTTCCAGCAAGTGAATAAGCAATCAACACAGTCACACTAAAAATATAATAAGAGAAAATTATATTGAAGTGATATTTAAAAAATAATTTTAATATACAATTTTCTTATGACTGCTGGTATTAGGTTGGTGCAAAAGTAATGGCGTAATAATGTCGTTTTTTGACGTATTTTTTAAGGTCAAAAAACGACATTATTACGTCATTATTTTTGCACCAACCTAATACTTAAATCAGTGGACTTGTTTTATTATGAAATATTTAATTTAAAGCATATTCAATTCCTTTTATGTTTCTTTGTTCTTTAAACATTTCACTGCTTATGTGATTTGGAGTAGCAATATGGTTGTTTATTTAAGTATGCCATATTCCTTCAGAATGGGCGAACATTGCTCTCCACATTTTCCTATCCTATCATGGATAGTATACTACTACTTAAATTTCAGGTCTTATTTTATATATTAAATATTTAAGACATTCCTTTTATCTTTGTTTGTTCTTTAAATATTTCACTGCTGATGTGACTTTGGAGAACCAATAGGCTTGTTGATTTAGGTAATATCAAATTAATATCCATATTGTTTTATATAATGAGCCACTAGGATCTACTAGTGATCTTTACTTTCAGTTAAATTGCTATTTCATTAACTAGGGATCAGTCCCATGTCCCTTTTTATCTTCAGATCTGGTAATGATTAGTTTTGATAAATTTTCATAATGTTTGCTAGAAAATTATGTCAATATCAAAGAACCCCACAAGGATGAGATATAAATGGAGATCAATTCAACAGGATCTTTCTTGTTACACATTTGAATAAAAATTGATAAATGAGAAAATATAGGATTATCTTTAAATGTCATTTTTATATGTCAATAAAACACCTGTGGCTGAAATAGGGGGACCAGTCTGTTAGTAACAAAAGAAAGGGGGAATTACATTGGGGAGAAATTTGAATGATTCCAGTAAATTTTGTTGTTTTGAAGAGAATAGATATTTTTCTTTTATCTCCTTGGACTTATGTTAGTTAATTGACTAAAGAATTAAAATCTGTTCTTTATTATCATCACAACATTCTGCATATATTGATACTTACACATCAAAAATAAAGAGGAAGTTAAAAACATGTCTAATGCCATAACACAAGAACATCTCCCCTAAGAGATACAGGTCAAGTGACCTCATACATTTCTCTTCTGAAGGTATGTCATGATGTGCCAAAACTGGACCTGATAAAAAAAAAAATATACAATTCTTTAAGACATAACATTAATCTTATCATAAAAGATAATATTAATTAGAAATAGCATTGAATTGTTGATAAAAATCTTCTGGTTTTTCTAGTACTAACGAGTACCAATAGATATTAAGTAAAAATAGTGGAAAGCACAAATAAGCAAACTCTTACTGCGAATATTGTATCAGGGTTTACCTTTGATCTCTTGTTGATCTTCCAATCCATTACATGTGATTTTAGCCCAAGTATGATTCAAGGGCAACAACTCGGTCTGAAAAAATGCAAAAACGAATTTATTCCCAAGTTGGTGTTTATCAACAGAGGGTTACAATGATTTCAATATAAGATTCTGTAAGTTAAATTGATTTAAGAAAGACTGTATGCAATTGGGACAAAATTCTTGTTAGAAAATGTGAGTATCAGCTACCTTCTATCCATGTTGACAAAGAAGGGAAAAAGAGATTGTAGGGATTTCACATACTTGGTCTGCACTAGGTGGTGTTGCTCAGGACTATAAAAGAATGCAATCTAGAATAAATTTCCAGTCTTCTACTTCTAGGAAGACTTACTCTTCTGGCTACATGTATATCTCCTGCATACATACACTCAAACACACACACACACACACACACACACACACATTACTGCTAATACTATAAATATTTTTTTTATTTTTTTACTCTGTTCAGCTAAATGTGTACACATTAATATATGTTCTCTTTTTTGAGAATCATGTTATTTGTTATATAAAAATGCATATATCACCATATGTTAAAATTTATTGCTGAAAATGTTGAATTCAATTTCTCTGATAGTTCCCAACCTCAAACTGATTCCATACGAACTCACAGACCTGCAATCAATTACAAGGTGCAAAATTGTGCTGATGAAACATGGAAATATAAACAATTTCTGACGGATAATTTTGTAATTTTATAATAATTTAACTTTAATTTTAGTTCTGTATTATCAAAACCATTTTATTTTAAAATATTTTTACATTTATAAAAGAGATTTTTTTGAAACATTTCACCGTCAAGCAATGCAATAAAGGCACTAAGGTGGAAAAGATTCCCGGATTGTGAGAGAGAACATGAGAAAAAAAATGCTATTAAGTAGCAAGAACAATAATAGACTGAAGATAAAACGATTGATATTACATTTAAATTTTTGAAAATCAAAGTAGACTGGGAAGCAAGAAGCCAAAAAATAGTACCAAAAGTGAGAAATGCTAGCATAGAACTTACATTTACATCTCGACTACATTTCAACTATAAAATGAAGAGACCTTGCCACCAATCTAGTACTGCACTTAAATTCATAAAGTTTTGGTACGATAGAGGAAAGTTCATCAGAACAATTATTATGAAAGTATTTATAGAAAAGACACAGGGAAACAATGTTACAGTCATGGGAAATTAACTAAAGTTGAGATGCCAGGATCAATAATATTGCAGAATCTTTTTTTGTATTTTATCAAGAATCTCTAAATATATAGCTGAAGCACCAGACCAGTTGTAGCAGAAATATCCAAAAATGGACGAATGGAAGACTTAAGATAGATTCTATTGAGAAAAATTGTCTAACATGACATAGTGAACCAACTTTCCTAGCAGAAGACCTATCAGTTGATTCAATATAATGTTTCCACTTCATGTCAGTGGAAAACATTAGTCCATAAAGGTGCAATGTCACACATCAGCCATACTGATGGAAGGCAAAAAGTGTTCTCTCAGACAATGAAACAAGAGTAGTTTTGTTTTGAAGTTGTTAAGATTAAAAAGCCATTCCTTTCCCCAGTTAGCAACAGATTTTAAGTCATTTTTTGAGATCAGCTGCAAATTTGACCTTATCAAACTGATCAAACTTACTATTAAGAAAGTAATAAATAATTGTGTCATCACCATAGATACCAAGTTAAAAACTCAGGAAGGCAATTGATAAAGATTTTTAACAACATAGGTCCAAGGATAGAGCCCTAGGGAATACCTACATTCATATGAAAAAGATCTAGAAGGGTGGCCATTCAAGATAATTTTCTTTATGTGATTTGATAAAAAAGACTGAATCAGTTTGAAAATTCATTCAAAAATATTATAATCTTTCAACTTGTGAAGAAGACCACTGGGCCAAATCCTGTCAAATGCCTTTGAAATAACCAAAGTAACTTTGAGATAACCAAAGTAACTTCACCATTCTTATCTAAAGCTTGATATACTCTTTCAGAAATAATCATTAATACATCAGCAGTTGGCCTAAAGAAGCAAAAACCATAATACTTATATGAAAGCAGATCCTGTGAGGTGAGATGCTTAACCAATTCAAAGTTGATTAGAGCCTCTAGAAGTTTCCCAAAAAGAGGTAGAAGTATCAGATGGTTTTCCAGAGTTCTTAAAGACTAAAGTGCAGAAGAGGATTTCCAACAAGCAGGAATCAGCAAGGCATTTATTGTAGAGTTTAGAGAGAACAGGAGCCAGTTCAGGAGCACATTTTCTTAAGGACTATTGCAGGGATACTATAAACTTCACATGCTTTGTGGGGATCCAGTTTAGATATGATAGCAGAAACCATGGATGGAAAGTCAAGTAAAGACACTACAGGTGAATCAAGACTAGAATTTTAAGAGAATTTACAAGCAAAACATTTTGCTTTATCAGCAGATGTTAACAACACAAATTGAGTGAAGAGAGGAGACATAGAAGATTTACTCTAATTTAACACATAGCTGACAGTAGAAATGAGAACTGAACTTATTAAATGCTATGCAGTGCTTCATTCTATCAGCAAACAAAAACTTATCCTCTTTGCATGTTTCCAATTATTATGAGCAGACACAAATAAGCATATGTTGTGATTGGAATTATCAAATTGGCATACTCAGAAAAAGTGATTCCTGTGGGCTATAGAGAAGATTGGGATTTCACCTGGTATTTCCTTAACCCAAGAAGAAACCTCTGTTGTACAATTCTCAGTAGGAATGTCAAGAATATCAATCTAAGGCGCATCTTGAAAAATTCATGAAACAAATCCCAATCAGAATGCTAGTACCAGAATGCAGCCTTGTGAATAAGAAGGTTCCTTTCTAATAGATGACTTGAAAGAAACATCAACAGATAATATAGCATGATCTGAATTACCAAGAGAACCAAGATGTGATGCCCAACAAGTATTAAGGAACAAGGCAAGGAACAAATCAAAAAAAGAAGGTTGATAACATCTGTTAGGGAAACAAATAGGGAAATCCACTTTTTGACTAATAATACATCAGTAATATTAGAATGCTTAAGCTGCTTGATGTGATGAGCATTAAAACCACCAAAACAAAAATATTCACAGATGAATGTAGAGACCCTATTCTGTACTGTCAGATACTTTGTCTAATATATTACAGTTCTGTAATTCTTAAAATTTAAAAGTGAAGCTAATATCATTATCCAATATTAAAACACTTCTCAATTTTAGATTAAATAAACATTTTGATCATTTTATATACATCAGGGTGCTGAAAAGTTTTTAAAATGACCAAGAAGAGATCAAAATATTTCTGATGTTTTGTCCATTCAGTCAAATTTTGTAATGTGGGTCAGCAGGGGCAGTGCATACAACTGGGTTGGAGTGTGGTATTTGGTAAGACTGATTGGGTCACCCTTGCTATCTTATTAACATTTTCTTTTTTTTTACCTACACTTATATATGTTACAAATTAAACTAATCACAACTTACTATTAAAGAATGAAAATTTTCATGGATTTTGATGCAATTCTGGGTTTTTTTCCTTTTTTGTCCAAATCTGTGAATTTGTTTTGTGCATACTAAGTCTTGAAAAAACACTATATAAAATTCCTATTTTTTTAATTCATAATGTTGAATGTGTTAAAATTATTCAGCCTTTTAACAAGAAAATCACAAGTTGATGTTAAAAATTGCTGTAAAACATTGTTGATTTATTTAAGATGAAATGATCTATTATGGGATATTTCTAATTTGTATTTAGATACATTGTATTTATCTTCAATTTTTCTATTTTATCACAAGCAATTATCCCAGAAAAAGTTATTTTTAAAAGGACCAGTTTCGTTTAAACATCATTTTTGATATTTTCCTAACAATACACATTTCACTTTTCTAAATTGCTCGACAGTTGAAAATTGACATCAGTCTTTGGAAATCCTTTCTAATGAAATTTTTTTATCTTTTCTTACTTTTAGTTTTTTAAAATATCTTTTAACTATTCTTATTTACCTTCATATAAAGCCTATGTCACATTTTATATCTGTCAGTACATTACTCAGATAAATAAATTTTTATATCCACTTGATTTTGACACTTCCATTACATAGGTAGTACTTTGTTCTGTCTCTTTTGCTAATAACAATATTTTCTGTCATCTTATATGTAATAATTAGTCCTTTCTTCTTGCTTTCCTTTACTACCATGTCAAAAAGTTAATTCAATTTCTGCCTCAGTTTGAAATCAAAAAGATGTCACTAGTCTATAATATGTTGTTAAATTATGTCCACTGACCATAAATCCTAGATGACATTCTAGTTCTCTTCGACTCATCTAACTGTGTCCATTGAAAAAAATGCATTTTTCTCTTACTCGTCTTTCCATTCTTGTCTATTTACTGAACGTTATTCTCTATCTACATACAGGCTGCTTGGTTCCAGTGAACAATTATTAAGGTTTCTGGTCACTGAAAAAAAATACATTGAACTATTGACAATTCAAACGATTACTAAAAATCATTGTAAAATTGTATGATGTTGATTATATGATTTTAACAAGTTATATACAGCAGTTCAAAGATTATGCCAATTTAAAAAAAATATCTGGTCATGTTAAGTATAGTACCTCTTAAGTTTAAATCATCACTCTGTTAAAAGAAATTCTTTAGAATATATCAAAAACTTGTCCCTTAGGCAGTGGCAGATCTCCTATGAAACTAATGAAGCTTAATCCCAGAGGTTCCCCTGAATCAACTTTTCCTAATGAATGAATTTTTCAACAAATCCATGTTTTTTTAAGTGTTTATTATTAAAATAAGGTCATTTTAGTGATAGAATCATAAGCCAATGGATTGAAGTAGCTAATGTTGGTCTTAGAATATGATCTAATACCCATTTCTTATGGCCCCAAAATTTTCTTGGGGACTTGCAGCATCTGAGCCATCAACTGTTGAGCTAACAAATTCATGCAGTTAGGGGCTCAGATGCTTCAAGTCCCCAAGAAAATTTTGGGACCATAAGAAATGGGTATTAGATCATATTCTAAGACCAACATTAGCTACTTCAACCCATTGGCCAGAATCTATTCATAGCCTATATTTTGCTAGTTGAAACCTCAAATCTATTGTTGTTGGTTGCAAAGGAGCCCTCAAATCTGTTCAAGCTTCAGGGCCCCCAGAAATGTAGGTCTGCCACTACTCATAGGTTTGAATAAGGAAATCAGTTTGGGTCTCAAAAAGCTGAAGATTCTCTAGTTCAAAACAAATATAGAAATATATTCAACTGATTTACATTTTGAACATGTGAACCTGTCTTGCACCTTTATAAAAATCTACCATTTGTCCATGTATTGAATATTGCAGCCACATCTGGTCTGGTGCTTCTGCTATGTATCTAGAGATTCTTGACAAAATCCAAAGAAGCATCTGCAATGTTATCAGTCCTGATCTAGCATCTCAGTTTCAGTCAACTTTCTCACCGCTGTAA
Organism: Acanthosepion lycidas; assembly: GCA_963932145.1. Taxonomy (NCBI): domain Eukaryota; kingdom Metazoa; phylum Mollusca; class Cephalopoda; order Sepiida; family Sepiidae; genus Acanthosepion; species Acanthosepion lycidas. The sequence goes on from OZ010584.1 coordinate 41,292,571, forward strand.
CATAGCTTCTCTGTACCTTTTCTATAAATATTTTTATGCTAACTTTTCTTTTCCTCTTTGATACCTCAACTTTACAAATTTAAGCACAGTACTAGATTGGCAGTTAGGACTCACCATTCTACAGTTGAAATTACTAGATGTAACCATAAGTTCTATGCTAAGATCTTCTTATCTTGCACTTCTTGTTTGTGAAACTCTGTTCTGGTTTCTTGGTTTTCAGTCAACTTTGATCTTCAGAAATTTAAAAACAATGTCATTCATCATCTCCTGTCTCTTTAACTGTCATTATTTTATTCTTCTCTCTTCTTAATAATGATTCTTTCTCAGATTCTTTCACACTTAGTAACCTCTTGCATCTTAGTGGATTTTTTGCCTTGCTTGGGGTGAAATGATTTTAAAAAGTCATAATATTTATAAGAAATGCTTTTCAATGTTTTAAAAATTTTCATCCAATTCATCAAATTTATATCAGTTGTTATGAGCTTTGGAGGACAGCTACTGCCACAGATTTGTCCCAAATTGGAAGTGAAATTGATCAGTAAATAAGTTTGAAAATATATTTCAATCATTAAAATTGCACTAATCAATTTGATTTATATAACAACTTCAGTTTTAATAACAAACAGCAGAAACATTTTTATAGCAGCCTCTATTTTATTTTTTTAACACTTATGATAATTATTTTTTAAGTAATGAACAGAAAGGACATAGATATGTTACTTTCCTCTGCATCTAATTAGGGTCTGTTTATGTCATATGAGCTGTGGATGTTGAAGAGAGTACTTCTGTTTGGGTTAGAGAATTGGAGTTCCAATAGGGTACAACATTGGAAAGAACATAAGAGATATTTTATTTTCCTTTGATTCTGTCTAATTATAATCTGTTTTTATCATATGAGGTGTGGATGCCAAAGTGAGCCCTTCCATTCGGGTTAAAAAACTGGGGTTCTGTAATGGTGCAACATAAGGACATAAGAAATATTTGTTTTCCTTTGCATCTTTGTCTAGAGTTTTCATCTTTTGTTTTCTGCAATATTGTAAATTTAATGAGAAGCAAAAATTTTACAAAGAAACTTTCAGCAAACATTTGAATATTTTAATTAATTAATAATTTATTCAATCTTTTTTTAAAAAGAAAAACTTACCATATTTGATAATGTATATCTCTTGTGTCTGACATGTGAAGTTGAGGTATTTGGTAGGCTACATTTTACTTAGATGGCATATACTACAATTACTTGTAAGTTCAATGACTATCTTTTGTTTTCTTTTTGAATATGTAAATTACACAAAAGTGAAGAGATGCTCCACAAAAGACGATTCTCTTTGCTTACCTCAGAATTCAATGACTGTGTCTCCCATTTTGTTTCAGATTTTATTTCAGACTTTTTCTCTGAAGAATTCTGTTGTGGGTTCTCAGTATTTGTAGGTGTTTCTTGCTTTTCCTAAAACATGATTCAGATTCTAAATATTAGCAATAAAAACACCATGATACATTAACATAATATGTTTAATAGCATAATATTTATACTATTAAATACAATATCTGCAAAAGGAAAAAAAAGCATGTATAAAAAATATATTGGCCTTTATATGTTGTTAATGATTTGATTTCTTTTAACATCAATTAAAATACATTTAAGAAAAAGGTTCTGTGTTTGATGAAATTCAAAAGAACATTTTTATTATAAACTGACAGAACCTGAACAAAATACTAAAAATATAAGATTTATTATTTTACTGATCAAAAAGAGAATTTATTTTAAATGAAAACAGAAGTATAGGAAATGTTGCAATTTCCTTGTCAAGGAAGGTTTGAGAAAAATCAGATCAACTTTGGCACAAATCTAAATAAAAAAATTGAAGCACTTGACCACATTTTTTGACCAATTGGATCTACAAAAAATACATGGTCACTTTGTAAGAAATTTGTGGAGCTAACACACATGTGCATGAGCCCATCAGAACAATATAAAAATGAGAATATTTTCAAACTACCTTAGAACAGTTCACTTGATTGGCAAGATGAATACAACTGTATCTCACCACAGCCTTCTTCTTTGACTACTGAGTGTACAGTATCAAATTACGACTCTCAACTTGGCAATAATGCTTTTAACATCATACAGCTGCTTCACTACAACTTGCAGAGACTTAAAAAAAACATGAAAACCGTTATTACGGTAAAAAAGAAAAGGAAAATAAAAAAATCTTTATTTTGCAGCATTCATGTTAATCATTTTCTATTAACATTAGTACCCTACAGAAGTCATCTTACCAACTAGTTACCTTAATAATTGTAAAATGTGTAACAGTTAAAACACAAATGATTTTAAGTTTTAAATATGGAAAAATTTTCAGAAAATAAAGTACATTTTAGTTTAATATTTGAGTTTTGTTATAATTCTGGTTTCTTTTCAAGAAGAACCAAATATTTTTGTCTTTAAATAATTTTTTGTCTTATTTATAATCTTCAATCATCTTCTCTAAGAATTATGAGATTCACAAAATCTAGTTTCTGACATCAACCAATTCAACTTGCAAATCTGCTATGTAATATACTGCATTTAATTGTTCATGAAATTAATTTTCAAATTTATAATGACTTGATTAATTCCTAATTACATTTTGTAATCCTTTCACTGCCAAGCAAGGTGATAATGCCGAGGGATTACTGGGAGTGAAATAGAATGAGAAGACATTAATGAAGAGAAAAGAAAAGAAAACAACAAGCTTCAGGAAGACAGAAGATTGCAATTAATGCTGCATTTAAATTTTTAAAGATTATAGGTAGCAGGTAAGCAAAAAACTGGAATTGATTTCCATGGGTGAAAAATGTGAGAAAAGAAACTATTAGAATAGAAATTATTGTTATATCCAGGTAATTCAATAGTAAAACAGTGAGACCTAGTTACCAATCTAATCGTGCCAAGGAGGAAAGTTCATCAGAACAATTGGCATGAAAATATTTAGAAAAGACAGAGGAAGGACACATTACAGTGGTGGGAAAGTGACCAAAGTAAGATGCCAGGTCAGGTTCAGTTACATTACAGACACTTCTTTGGATTTTGTCAAGAATTCCAAGATATATAGCAGGAGAATCAGACCAGATATGGCTGCAGTATTTAATGTATAGACAAATGGTAAATTTATAAATCTGCAAGAGGGATTCTGACAAGAAAAAATGTCTGGCAAAACAGAGTGAACCAACTTTCCTCACAGTAGACCTAGCAATCAAACCATATAAACACTCCACTTCATGTCAGTGGAAAGCGTGAGACCAAGATGGCACAATAAGTTGCTCTCCTGGAAGTTAGCATTAGCCATGCTGATGGAAGGCAAAAAGGTTCTCTATGGTGATTAAATGATAGTTTTGTTTTAGAGGCATAAAAATTTACAATCCATTCCTTGCCTCAGTTAACCACTGAATGGAGGTCATTTTCAAGAGCAGCTACCAGTTTTACTTTCAGACTTACTGCTAAGACAAGATTACATAGTTGTGTCATCAGTATAAATACCTAGTTTTGAATTGATGACATCAGGAAGATCATTGTTGAAGATAAGAAACAACACAGATCCAAAGATAAGATCCCCACATTAATGTGAAATGATTTAGAAGTGTGGCTGCTCAACACAACCTTCATGACATGATTTGTTAAGAATGATTGTATTAAGCCAGATATTCATCCAGAGACAATATAGCCCTTGAGTTTGTGGAGAAGGCCAGCATGACAAACCCTGTTGAACATCTTTGAGATATCTAAAGCCACGGCTCAAACCTCATTATTTTTATCTAAATCCTGATAGACAAATTTAATAAACTGTTAACACACTGGTGGGAGACCAAGAGAAAAGAAAGTCATGCTGTTTATCTGAAAGCAGGCTATGTGAATTGAGATGCTTAACCAATTCGGCATTGATTAGAGTTTCTAGTAATTTTCCAAAAATCAGTAAAATACTAATAGGGAAATAATTAGAGAAGTTCACCAGAATTTTTAAAGACATGAACTACAGAGGAGGATTTCCAACATGCTGGAAAGAAAGCAGTAATGAAGGATTTTGTCATTGTTGAAATCATTTTCTTTATTTTTCATCACATATAGAAATGCATCAGTGTCATTATTCAAATCAGACAATGAAAAAATTATGATTTCTTATGGCAACTGAAAAAAAGGTTCAGTTTTATCAGCAGTGAAGAAACATCTAGAAAAAGTGAATGGCAGACCAACCTTATCATATTCAACTTGAGTAGCATGAGCTTTCTGAAGGATCTCAACAAAAATAACTATTATGAGAACCTGAAAGAAAAAAGAACAATAATGTTTGAAGGACATTTTCATGTCATTACATATACTTTGCAATTATAAAAATTTTATAATTAAAATAAACAATTACAATTAAATACATTTATGATTTGCTATTAACACAACATTGAATGATAAACTTTTAAACTTGCATAGAGAAAAAAGAGATTACTATTTATAAGGAATTAAATAAACCCAGAATGAATCAATGGATTTAAAAGAACTGAAAATATGAATATTGAAATACAATCTCTTAGTTCTTTTAAACTGAAAAGATTAAAAGGAAATATTTCCTTATATTTTGTATTGATGCAATAAAAACAAAATTACCTTCACTTATAAAAAATATTTTTAATAAAAACAGCAATATTAAATATTAAAATTGTATGAGAAAAAATTATTAAAATGTTAGAACTGTGTAAAAATTAATATAAAAACTATTTTAATAAAAAGATTTTAAATATCTATGAAAAACTAAGAAAATGCTGGAATGTATAAAAAATATTTTTAACAGAGATAGTATGGAATATACTAACCAAGAGAATTTTAGGGTTACTAACACAAATGAAGCCAGCCAATTTAAACATTCTGTAGCAAAGGTTTGCAAAATGCCTTGATGATGCCAAACCAGTCAAATTTAAGTTGCAAACGGGCACAGTTTGATTGGATAGGGATTCTTAAGTTTTTAACCAATGGGGATAAAGTTTTGATCCGGTCTGCAAGGAAGAGACTTTGTACTTGGGTAAGAAAGATGATAAAAATACTACTAATAATAATAATAAAAGGAAGAACCCTTAAAAACAAAAAAAAATTCTCTTTATGACAAATGTCTTTTCTAAACTTGTGAGAATTTATCTCATTAAGATCTTCTTCATTTATGTGCCACATCCCTTCAGGACGTACACGATCATAGCCATCCACATCTTTCTGTCCCTTGTAACTCTTAAGTCTTGTCTTTTTCTCCTAAACTCTGTTCTTTCATCCATTTGCTTAAGCTCATCAATTATGTTATGCACTGCTTTCTTCTGTTCCTCTTTCCCTCAATTTGTCCCATGAGTATCATTTCCCAAGCTCTCTTTCCTTATCAAATGACCCAGAAACTTTAACTGTCTCTTCTGTATGTTAAGTATAAGTTTCCTTTTTGTTTCCATTTTCTCCAAAACCATCTTAGGACTATGGTATCCTCTGCATCTTTCTGTAGGACCACATTTCTGTTGCTTCAAGTCTCTTATTAATCTTTGAGGAGATTGTCTAGTATTCACTGCCATACAGGAGGACAGATATCAAGTAACAGTTCAGTACTCCTTTCTTTGTTTCTAATGAAAATTTTTTGTCTCTTAATACTCTGCTTAACTTTTATCATCTCAGTGTTGCACTTTACATCCTCTGTTAGAACATTTTCCAGATATTTAAATTTATGTATCTGCTAAAATTTAGTATCCTCAACCTGTAATTTGCATTTTGAGATCATCTTTGTCCTGATAACCAAACACTCTGTTTTCTTGTAGTTTATACTTAGTCCTTTCTTCTTGCTTTCCTTCACTGCCTTTCCTTGTCTGCATTGTGTCATATGCATCTTATATTGTTAATATATTGTGGCTGCCACTAATGAATCCTGGTAGGATTTCTAATTCTCTCAGAATTACCTCGTTGTATAGGTTGAATAAATCCGGTGAGAAGTCACATACTTGTCTTACACCCCTTTTATTTTTGTATATGTGGTGAACTAGTCTTCTGTCCATATGCAGGCGGTTTGCTGCCAGTATATGTTCTTGATTATTCTAATGTCTTTCCCGCATTTTGCATTTATATTGCTCTTTCTGATAACATTCTAAGCATAAATATTGCGTTCTGTGTTCCAGTGTCTTTGACGAAACCGAACTGTTCTTGTCCTATCTCTGATTCTGCTGTGTTCTCTATTCATCAGAATTCGGATGACGACCTTTGTTATGTGGCTTATTAGGCTGGTTGTTCTTAGGCAATGCTATCAAAATAGATTTACTTCCAGTATTTCACCGTTGTTATAGATTTCATTTATTATTACTGTGATCTCGTCTATGCCGAAATCATTTATGCCTACCAGCATCCCTATTACAATTCCATCTGGCCTTGTTGTTTTGTTTCTGTTCAATTTGACCAGTGTAGTTTCCACTTCGGTTTTTAATATTTCCAATCCGTTGGTAATGGAGTCCTGTGCTTTACCGATTGTTTTCTTTCGTTGTGGAAATGTTCTCTGGTATATTCCTTCTATCTCTGAAGTATTTTTTCTTTCTCTAATATCAGCGTCCCGTCTTTGGACTTTATGCAGCCTGTTGATGAGCATGTCTTTTGTGTCTGTTAGTTCGCTTATTCTTTTTTGCATATCTTCTTTAACTGTGATACTCATTCTTTCTATTTCTGCACATTTTCCTTTTGTTTCTTTAGCCCGTCTGCATTTGTTCCTTATTTTTTGTGTAGTTTCTATATTCTGCTCCGTGTCTTGGCATTGTTTTCTGTCTTCTTTTCATCATGTCGAGAATCTCATTTATCATCCATTCGTGTTTTCTGCTTCGTCTATTTTATTTTGGGATTATCGCGTTTTCTGATGTCACTAAAGCTTCTCTTAGTGTGTCTCACGTCGAGTTTCCATTTCCATTTTGTCCCTCGTATCATCTTTTCAAACTATCCATATATTTTTCTTTCAGGCTCGGGTCGTTCAAGTCTATTGCATTGCAATTTGGGTACTGCGTAAGACTTCTTCTGTTTCTGTAGTTTCATTCTAAATTTAAATATAACAGTGATGTGATCGCTTCCGCAGTCGGCACTTGAATAGGTTTTACAGTGTACAACTGCATTCTTGAATCTATTGTTGATAGTCAATTTGGTTTTTCGCTTCTCCTCCTGGGCTTCTCCATGTCCATATTAGTCTTGAATGATTTGGAATCAGGTGTTGGCTATTACCTGGTCTTTCGCCGTACACCATTAAATCCATTTTTCTTCGCGTTCGTTGCGTATTCCTAATCCGAATTTGTCAACTATTTCTCCATCCTTCTCCTTGCCTACTTTAGCATTCAGGTCTCCCATGGTAATTATAATTTCTTGTAATTTACATTGAACCTAGGCGTTGTCTATCATAGAGTAGAAACTTTCGATTTCTTCTTCCGTGCTTTGTACTATCGGTGCATACACAATTAAGAACACCTCTTCCAAAACCGTGAATATTTTGTCTAAAAGGCCCATAGAACCAGGTTTACCCATAGTAGGTCAACCCCTTCCCATCCTTTTCAACTTTCAACCTTTGAATTTGGGAAGTCTTCAAAGTAAGTACATTTATTTTGTTGCTAAGAAATTGATTTATATGAATTGTTTAGAAGAAAGTTGTTAAAATTCCTTTGTTGTTACTTTTTTCCATGTACTTGTAAAGGGAATGATAAGAGACTTGAAATCCTCCCTGTTTCTTCTTTCTTTTCTTTTTAGATTAATCAAATAAAGATCAATTCATATCTTTGTTAGCAGTGCCTTTTTTTCATTCTTCATTTTAAAATTTCCTGGCGAAATAAAATATACGTACAGGAAACATGAAATGTTTTTACAAAAAGATAGAAATGTAAGCAAAAAACACTTACCTCCATAAACAATTCCAGTATAAAAATCACAAGAAATGGATAAAAGCCTGAATTGTACAGAGTTACTGGCAATCCTACAATTAAATAAAATCATTTTCTTAACTAGTGAAACATGTTTTATAAACAATATAAATTGACAATTTTATAATAAATTTATGTACATGACTAGATGTGTATATTATAATTTATTACATTTTTAACATTTTAAATAGATAAAACAAAAAATACTTGAGATAATTGAGAGAAAAAATTCAAATCAAAATTTAGTATCTTCATCAGTTATTGACTGACAGTGCCATTAATTACGCTATCACTGAAAATGGCAACTGTTTCAGAATTACATTCCATAAATGAAACTTTACCTAAAAGAAGACAAATAATTCCTTTTTGGAACCTGTGGTCACAGATTGGAAAAGTCAATATAAAGGTGAACAGCCAACTTATGATAGATATGTGCAAATGTTTTCAGTAATTTTATGAAGAAAGCAAAAACAATTATTTTTTATGTTGTTAGGATGGTGGCCACCAATAATGAATACTGGTAAGACCTCTGTTGTGGATTTATTTCGCAGTGGAGGCTTGTATTTGTACTAAATCGGTCCTAAATAGGTTCGACATACAAAACGTTAAGAACTTAAAAATAGGTATTACGCAGAGTAATCTTGGTGTGGTCGCCGACTACTTACGTATTCGACTAACTGTCGACTACTGTCGTCCGGCATCGACTAGTATTTAGTCACCCCCCCCACGAGGGTATCATGTGGCACAAGGCCGGTTTAACGTGGGATCTCCGAGCCCGTGGGCTCGGCCAAAAAGATGCCCTTTTAACCCGTATAAACGGGTTCAGGGTCAGTTTACCTCCCCGAACGAGACTCCGCCCTTCGGCGTAGCCACGTTCGGGTTCCTCCCCGCTCGAATGCAGAGTTCAACTGATCAGCAGGTCGTCCGACATCGACTGACGCTCGTTTCTCTTACTACTCATACTTATATTAGGTGGGAGAGTCTATTAACTATAGAATAGGTGTGTTTCACCATACCCCCCCACCACCACCACCTAAAACTTTACTCCGTAGGAGTAAAACTGTTTTCTTTATTTCTATTTTACAGGAAATATGAAGAAAAAACAAAAAAAATCTTCATTTTTTTAGCAACATCGTAGCGTATCTCCTACGTTTTGGACCCACTTTTAAATATTCAGTTGCCTTTTTTGTTCTCCTGGATCGGCGTACCTCAGGTAAAATCGTTGCAAGCGTTGTTAGATCAAACGTATCGAAAATCACCTCCATCGGCGTTTCTTCCACGGGATCGCTGTCAACCACGTCTGAAGAGCGTCGTCTGATCTGGTTAATGTGCCGTCTGCATGTGAATTTTTCGCCTTTCACCACGTACATCATATTGCCAAGCCGCTTTTCTATTTTTCCAATCTCCCACAATGATTTATTCTGTTTATAGATCTTAAAGTATACTTTTTCACCAGGATTGTATTTTTTTACTTGAATAAATTTTTCTCTATCTGGCTTTGTCTTTTTTGGTCGTAATTTGTCGAAAACAGATCTTACCCGACGTGCAAACATCACCTCGGCTGGCGATTGTTAGGCTGGTGTTCCGTTATTTGGGGTAATTCTTTATACCTGTAGAAACCTCTGTAGGGCTTCATCTGCAGGTATTTCCCTAGCTTTCTTTAGAGCTCTTTTTAGGGTGTCCAGAAAATTTTCAGCTAACCCGTTTGATCTTGGGTGATATGGAGCTGTGGTAACATGTTCGACGTTGTATTCCTTGCAGAAATCTTTGAATTGTTTCGACGTAAACTGACTTCCGTTGTCCGTCACAATTGTGTCTGCTACACCAAACCTTGCGAACAATTCCAGCAGGAAGCTTTTAGTACTTTGCGTCGTCGGTTTTTTATCCTTTGTAACTCAGGCCATTTCGAGAAACTATCGACTACTATGATGTAATGGTATCCATTCAGTGGACCTGCGAAATCCACATGTAACCTAGACCATGGTAGGTCTGTTTTTGGCCAGGGGTTAAATTTTATTGGGGGTGCCTTTGCAGCTAAAGCCCAGCCTTTACATTTTGCCACTGTGTTCTCAATGTCCCTGTCCATATTTGGCCAATATACAAAACGTCGCATTAGGCTCTTCATCCTAGTGCTGCCCGGATGACCAGTATGAAAATCCTTTAGTATTTGCTTTTGCAGTGTGTATGGAATCACTACACGTTCTCTGTATAACAATACTGTATCGCAAAACATTTATTGTGTGCTGGTCCCTCTCGGCTATTTTTTCTTTTATTTTCAAAATATACTTGTCCCTGGTGGCTTCTTTTATTTTTTCTAGAATTACCGAAAGTTCCCGAACTGCATTACACACAGTAAATTTCAGCTCTTCTTTTGACTTCAGTGAGGCAATTACTGTGTCTTCTAATGGTTCGCTCATTTTAGGAATTAACCTGGACAGCCTATCAGCGTAGCCAAATTTATTCGATGGTATGTACTCCATGCTGAAGTTATAATTTAGCAGTATTATACCACATCTCTGTAGTCGGTTGGCTGCATGCGTCGGCAAACCCTTTTTCGATCCAAAAATCGAAATTAGAGGCTTATGATCGGTTTGTAGCTTAAAATGTCGACCGTGGAGAAAACGGTGAAATTTCGCTACAGTAAATATTATTCCTAGCGCCTCTTTCTCTATCTAAGAGTAATTCTTCTCAGCCGGAAGTAGTGCTCGAGAAGCATGAGCAATTTGTTTTACTGTCATTCTGTGTAAGATACATGCTCCTACTCCATACGCACTTGCGTCGCAAGCTACTATGATCTCTAAATCCGGGTTGTAATGAGTTAAAAATAATTCCGAGGTTAACACTTCCTTTATCTTTTCAAATGCTTTCTGGCATTCATTAGTCCATTTCCAGGGTTTTCCTTTCTTCAGTAGTTCATTTAATGGTGCCCGCAGATCATACATTTTAGGGATTTTAGGTATATTTGGTAATAATTAGCTAATCCCCAAAAACTTTGTAATGTGGTAATATCATTCGGAGCCGGCATGTCTTCTATAGCCGCTGCTCGCTCTGGGTCTGGCCTTCTACCATTCTTATCGATGATCTGCCGCAGATATTTTACATTCTCCATAAAAACTCGCATTTGCTTTCCTTGAGTTTAAATCCAAAATCCTGTATTCTTGAAACTACTGCATTTACATGTTCCACGTATTCTGCTATACTTGTACTTCTCATGAGGATGTCGTCCAGATACGCTACAGCAAAATCTAGACCACCCAACATCGAATCCATTACTTGTTGGAAAATGGCGGGTGCGGCCTTATTCCCAAAAGGTAGTCTGTTAAATTTATACAGACCCCGATGTGTGTTTATACACACAAGTTTTGACCTTTCTTTTTCTACCGGTATTTGCAGATATGCGTCGCTGAGGTCTATCTTCGAAAATATTGCGCCTCCTTTAAGCTTCGCAAATATTTCTTCCGCTGTTGGTAGAGGATAATTATAGTCATTTACTGCCGCGTTTAAACCCGTCGAGAAATCAGCACAAATACGAATTTCTTTAGACTTTTTTTCATGTATACCGTCGGTGTTGCCAATTCACTATACTCAACTTTTTTAAGTACACCGATTTTCTCTAATCTGTCCAATTCTTTATCTATCTGTTCAATTGAGGTAAACTGCACATTCCTTTTCTTTTTGAATACCGCCTGAGCGTTTTCTTTTAGCTGGAATTTTGCCTCCATCTTGGTACACGTTCCCAACCCTGGAGAAAAAACAGTAGGAGATGTTTCCTTAAGTTTCTTTATTAATTTTTGGGCTTCGGTGTTTAAACTTTCTATCTTGTAACAGAAGGAATTTATAGGTAGATCCCATAATTGGAATTCTGTTATCCAATTCGTACCAAGTAAGTTCGTAGTATTTTCTATGACAAATAGTTTAGCTTTTCGCGTTTTTTTATTTAATGTGACGTTTGTAACAAATTCCCCAATAAATTCTATTTTTTCTCCCGTCACTGACCTCGCGATTTTCTTTGTCTTCATTAACGTTGGTTTCCCCAACTTCTTCCACGTATGCAAATTTATGATAGATAGGTCGGAACCAGTGTCAAGTTGCATTTTTATATTTTTATTACTTATTTCGACGGTAACAAATTTTCTGGTTATTCCATCTTTTACCTCGTTGGACTTTAATTTTCTTATTTTATTGTCTTTATTTTTTGACCTGCAATGCGTGCTTTTATGACCCACTCTTTTACAGTTGAAACATTTTTTATTCCTAAAATCACAATATCTGTACCACTGTAGTTAACCGCAAGCAAAACATGGCTTCGGGAGTTTTTGTTTATTTTTCTCTGGTATTTCACTTTTTGCTTGATAATCCGCAATTTTAGAATTCTTTCTGGTAGACTGACTTTCTTCTTTGTAGCGTATTTTCCTTACATGCGAAACGCCAGACTGTTCTATCTTTTTTGAATCTTTCTTTACGCTAACATATTTTGTGCAGTCTTCTGTCAATTTCTGTACCGTAATACCTGGATCGCTTTCCAATTTTGCCAGTACTAATTTTCTCAACTCTGCGTCTCTTTTCGATACCAGCCCCTGAACAAACACCAAGTACTTAAAATTGTCTGCGCTTAACTCTGCCAGCTTGAATTCTTCACGATGCTTATTCACATTGGCTGCGTACGTTGTTCGTCATCTTTCATCAGATTCAAATATTTCCACTTCTTGTGGAACAGAGATGTCTTTTCACTAAATAATTCACTTAATATATTTACTGCCTCGGTAAATGTCAATTCGCTAGTTTTTTTCGGTAAAATGTAGTTTACCAATTTTTAATGCTCAACAGTTCCAAACTTGCTTAAAAGAAGCCTAACCTTCTTTCCTTCAGACCACAAGTGGCAGTCCTCATTATACACGGCCGTATATTTTTTATAATACTCCTCAAAAGTTATCTCTTCATCTGGACTGTACGTGAATATTTCAATTGAATTCCATATTGTATTCTCTGGGAAAGAATCATTTTGTAGATTTTTCTCTTTCCTCTTCTTAGTTATTTCCAGAATTTTGTTTTGAAACTCACTATACATCTGTTCCATTTTTGTTGGAATTGCATATGTCTATTAAAAGCTTCCTCCTGTAACTGCATCTGGAATGTTTTTGTTGCTCTAATATTGTCATCTGTTGTTCCGACTGGAACTTAAAGAATTCCCGGAATATACTTTTGCATCCCTCCATCTTCGCAAAAAGTTTACACAATACTGTAGAGGGGGAGGGGTCCTACGAATTTGCAATTCGTGACCTATTTGAGTAAACTGTATTATCGGGGAAAAAATTCTTTTCTCAGTTGAGAATACGACAGATTTTTTCGTCACTAAGTTGACGTCTTGGCTTGCAAAAAACTTTGCCAAGTTTTTTTTTTTTTTAAGTGTGAATCCGAGACTTTGTCGCCGAAGTTATTGTGGCGAGCGAATTTTTTCTTCCTCCGTATGAGTGCGAATCCTAGTCGCCAAAGTTGTTGTGGAGTTATTTCGCAGTAGAGGCTTGTATTTGTACTAAATCGGTCCTAAATAGGTTCAACGTACAAAACGTTAGGAACTTGATATAATAGGTATTACGCAGAGTAATCTTGGTGTGGTCGCTGACTACTTTCGTATTCGACTAACTGTCGACTACTGTCGTCCGACTTCGACTGATTCTCGTTTCTCTTACTACTACTGCTTATATTAAGCGGAAGAGTCTATTAACTATAGAATAGATGTGTTTTACCATAACAACCTCTAATTCTCGAATCGCCTCACTATATAGGTTGAATAAGTCCGGTGAGAAAACACATCCTTGTCTTACACCCCTTTCTATTTTCGAATTCATTTTATATCCGTATGCAGGCAGTTTGTGCCAATATAGAATGTAAATTATTCTAATATCCTTTCCAAATATGTCAAGGTTACCTAAGACTTCCAGCAGTACTTTGCGACGCTTTTGCGTAATCTATAAAACATATGTAGCCATCCTTCTGTTTTTGTATTGCTCTTTCTGATGTCATTCTGAGTATAAATCTCGCATCCCTAGTTCTAATGTCTTTAACGAACCCGCAATATTCTTGTTATATTTTAGCTTTGATTCTACTGCACATTCTATTCATCAGAATTCGGATGATGGGATTCTGATTACCGAATGGCGTTCATATGTGTTTACAGTTGACTTCTTAGGAAGTGCTATAAAATAGATATACTTAGGTTTTCCGGTATATCACTACTGTTATATATTTCATTTATTATATCTGCAATCTTGTCAATATCAAAATCATCTAAGGCTGCCATGCATCTCTATTGGTTTCGCTGTTTTTTTTTCTGTTCAATTTGGCCAGTGCTGATTTCACTTCAGATTTTAATATTTCTGTCCCTAATTTCATTGTGCAGAGTCTTATATTCTGTACCATACCTCGGCATTGTTTTTTGTTTGCTTTTCATTATATTGAGCATTTCATTTATCATCCATGTTTTTCCTTTGTCTATTTTTCTTTGAGATGATCTCGATTGCTGATGTTAATATAGCTTCTCTTAATATGTCCCACTTTTGAGGTTTCATTCCCATTTTGTCTATTGTATCTACCTTTAACACTCTGCATTTATTTCTTCTTCATATTCGGGTCATTCAAGTGTCTCTCGTATTGCAAATTGGGTGTTACCTTGACCCTCTTCAATTACCGTAGTTTACATATCACTGAAAGATATTCACTCCCGCAGTCAGCACTTGGGTATGTTTTGCAGTGTAAAACTGCATTTTTCTAATTTCTTATTGATAGATGTATAGTCGATTTTTGGCTTTTTGTTTCTCGTCCTGGATTTCTCCATGTCCATATACATCTTGGATATTCTTGAAACCAAGTGTTGGTTACAATCTGATCATTTGCCGTGAACCACTGGATCCACATTTCTCCGCATTCATTGCGAATTCCTAGTCTGAATTTGCCTATTATTCTACCATCTCTCTCCTTGCCTACTTTGGCATTCAGATCTACCATAACGATTGCAATTTCTTGACACTTGCATTGAGCCTTGGCGTTGTCTAGCATACCGTAAAACCTTTCATTCAATTTCTTTTATAATTTGTGCTGTCGCTACTATAGATATGTTGGAAGGATTTCTTTTTAGTTTAGTCACAAGTATTATTTTAGATAATTGACAGTATTCCAGAACACATTTCTTCAGCCTTGATCTAATAAGTCTTACCCATCTTTCATTTTCCTTTCCATCTGCATATCTGTGTTTGTCAATGATGAAATTTCCGTTGTTTGCCCATTTTATTTCACATATACCTAAAATATTGACATTTCCCAATTTTACACCCAAACAGCTATATACATATATACACACACACACACATATATATATATATATATATATATATATATATATATATAGTGCTACGCAAAAGTAAGTGAATCCCTAAGATACTATTAAAAAAGAACTCTTTTTTCCAGATAATCAACAAATCTTAATTAACTATATATTCATTAAGAAAAAAAACCTTTATTAAACGAGTTACAACAACTTTCAAACTTTTTTTATCAAGTTGGAATAAAAATATAAAATAAATATAAAATTAAGGTGCGTAAAAGTGAATTCTGTGTTTTTGTCTTATATTGTTGCTAGTGCATATCATTTTTTGTGCACGTGTAAAAATCAAAATGACACATGTTCATCTTTTTTTTGGGGGGGTGTAAAATTGTATACTGCAGTCAACCAATATAACTCTTTGGGTATGCAAAAGGTTGCAGTTAGAAACTAAATTAAAAACATATATGCCAAGATAAAAAGAACTTCCTGAATCTTTAAAAATTATATAGTTGAAGCTTATAATGATAGAAAAGGCTACAAAAAGTTATCAAAAAGATTTGAAGTGCATGTCTCCATCATGCGATAAATTATTTATAAATAAATGACAGCATCAGAATCAAAAAGTGTCTGTCCGCATAAAATAAGTGCAAGAGCAAGTAGACATCTAGTTCGGTAAGCCAAGATGAATCCTGCTGTGACCTCTGCAGTTTCCCCAAAGTTCCCTAAGCAATGTCGGAATCACTGTGCATACGTCTACAGTGCGACGAAATCTAAACGATGCTGGTCTTCATGACAGAATGCCTAGAAAAAAGCCACTGCATATGAAAAACTACAAACAAGCTTGGGTCAATTATGCGATATTAATAAGCTAAAACTTTTCTTACAAAAGGTTTTATAGTTGGATGAAACTAATTTAGAGCCTTTTTCGAGGAACAATAGGCAGTATGTCTAGAAAGCTTATAATATGGCTTTTGAAGATAAGAATTTGGTTAAACAGTTAAACAGTTAAGCAGTTGGGGTCCTTTGCCGGAATAGTGCGGATTGACAGGACATTAAGCAACTTTGAACGAAGATGTCTTGCCCTCGGTTCCAAATTTGGGTTTAGTTTGGGAGTGGATCTTTCAACAGGACAATGAACTGAAACATAAAAGCAAATCCACCAAAGAATGATTTCGGAAAAAAATTAAATCGCAAGTCTTGGAATATCTTCAGGTGATATACGTTAGAATTTCGAACCGAACACTTTACTTAGTCCAAGGGGGAAGATTGTTCTAGTTCCACGTGCCATGCCTTTTCTGGATATCTCAGTTTCAGTTAATTCACTTTTAGTAACTCAATTCTTCAAGTTTTTGTGGCCAGGAATTGAACTCACAAATCTTTGGATTAAGTCACTTTTGGATTACTTCAACCAACGCTTTTATCCACGGGGCCGTGTGCCCTTGTCCATCCGTGAGTGAATTTTGGGGGCTTATAAACCTAATGTCTCAGTAACAATTTTTTTACCAAAGCTCATATTATAATTTTATGTTACTGTTGTTTTTCTCTGACTCTCTGTATTACTGGTTTCCACATTGTATTTATGTCTATGCTTGGCCGGCTTAGGAAACTTTTGTGGCCTAATGTATGCCTTGATTCGTTAAGTTTTTGTATTTTCCAGTGATGTTCTGTGTCTATTATTTCACCTTCCTCCCACAGATGGCGGTGATCTTCCTTTTTCCTCAATATATGGTCAGCCATGCCTGATTTTTTTTATTTCCACAGCTTTACGGTGTTCCTGCAGTCTTATCTTAAGCGGGTGGCCTGTTTCTCCTTTATATTTTTTGCGACAGCTGCATGGGATGGCGTACACACAATCATGTTAGACTGTATGGAGGGTCTTACTCGGAAGAGGTGTCTGCGTAGTTTTGAACCACTTCTGAAGGTTGGCCTCATGTTATATGGATCTTTTGCATTTTTTCCGATAATCCCTTCATATAGTGTAGGCAGAGCTAGGATGTTTTCTGAGTGTTGTTATCTTCTGACACCCTTCTATCTTTCTGGGAGCTGCTGTCATGTACCCAGGGTAGTTATTAGTGTACTGCTTATACTGACCATTTTTTGTTCATATATTTTTTTTAAATCATTTCAACCCAAGCAAGGTGAAAATACCACTAGTACGCAGGGGGTTACATAGCAGTTGCCATAAAATATTTGTAGAGAAGAGAGAGGGAAACCACGTTACGTCTGTGAAAAAGTGGCTAAAGTCGAGATGCCAAGTCAGGATAGATTACATTGCAGATTCTTCTTTGGATTTTGTCAAGAACCTTGAGATGAATAGCAGGAACACCAGACCAGATATGGCAACAGTATTCAATGCACGTTCAAATGGTAGATGGACTCTGACGAGAAAGACCTTCTAGCATAACACTGATCCAACTTTCCTTGCAATAGATGCAGCTATTGATTCGATGTAGTCGTTCCACTTCAAGTCAGTTGAAAACGTGAGGCCAAGAAGGAACGGTATGTTGCTCTCCAGTAGTCTAGCATCAGCCATGCTGATGGTGGGCAAGAAAGCTTCTCTGTGTTGTTTAAATGAGATAATTTTCATTTTGGATGCATTAAAATTTACAAGCCATTTCCTGTCCCAGTCAAACACTGATTGAATGCCCTTTTCAAGAGCAGCGGCCAGAATTTGCTATTGAGACAGGAGTAAATGGCAGTGTCATCTGCATTAATGCCTACTTGGGAAATTATGACATCAGGAAGATTATTGATGAAGATCAGAAACAGCGTAAGGCCCAGGATAGAGCCTTGGCGGACGCCCGCGTTTGTGTGAAAGGATCTTCAACACAACCTTCCTTTGATAAGAACGTTTATGTTAAATCAAACAATCGCCCTGTAATAAGGTAGCCCTGGAGCTTACGTAGAAGGCCAGCGTGCCAAACCTTGTCAAACGCCTTTGGGATATCTAGAGCCACTAGCTCGAGCTTCGCCGTTATTATCAAGAGCTTGATATATATATATTCAGTGATAGCCGTCATCACATTAGCGGTAGACCTAGCAAAACGGAAGCTATGTTGTTTGTCAGAGTAGGTCGTGAGAGGTAAGATGCTTAACCACTTCAGCATTGGTTAAAGCCTTGAATACTTTGCCGAAAAGCGGTAGAAAACTAATAGGGCAATAGTTAGAGAGGTTAGAAGCTTTTCCAGACTTCTTAACAACAGGAACTACAGAGGAGGACTTCCAACAAGCTGGAAAGCAGAAAGCAGCGAGACAATACTTGTAGAGTTTGGAGATGAATGGAACCGGCTAGGAAGCACATTTCTTTAGGACGACGGCCCGGATCCCGTCACCTCAGCTTACCTTATGAGACTCTAATTTAGAAATGATGTCCAGTGGCGGGATTATGCGCATATCACTCAGTAGAGACTCTGATCTAGTGGGAAATCAGTTGTGGATTGACCAAATGAGTCTAGTGTTAAGTTGGAAGAGAATTTCCGAGCAAAGTATTCAAGTTTATCTGCTGTAGATGTCAGGACTTCGTATTGATTGAATAGAGGAGGGATTGAAGATTTGCTGTTGTTCAGCACACTTTTGCAAAGCTGCTAATAATCTCTAGAACCGAACTTGCGAGATGCTATATGGTGTTTCATTCTATCAGAAAACAGTAACATAGCTTCTTTGGGGACACGATTGCACCCGTTACGAGCAGAGACAAAGAGAAGTCTGTTCCAATCAAACGCGTCGCTCTGATACAACCAGCAAAAGTGCTTTATGTCCGAGCATGCAAGTGTGAAGCAAGATGAACGCGATTTAACTTGGTATTTTTATGCTGAAATGAAAACATTGATAGCGGCTTTCACCCAGGATGAGACTAAAAGATTAAAAACTTCATTCCAAGGTACGTCACGAAGGAAATCACTGAACCAGTCCCAATCCGCTCGTTGATAACAGAAAGATATTCTGTTGGTAGGAGGTTCTTGGTTGATGGGGAGTTGAAAGTGATGTTTACAGACACTACCGCATGAACAGAATTGCCAAAAGGGCAGAGCTGCGCATAATACGACAGGAATAGAAGTAAAAAGAGATCTAAAAGAGAAGCGTGTCCATCAGGGTTACTGTGGAAACGCGTAGGGAATTCCACCACTTATGTGAGAGATTGAGTGATTGAGGAGGTCAGAATTTGGATGCCAGCGATGTCAGTGACAGACGGTTTAAGCCACCTGTCATTAAAGTCACCGAACAGAAATATATTTGCAATTTGTAGGAGAGATGGCCTTGTCTATATTATCAGAAATACTATCTAGAATGCAACAGTCATGAGAGTAAGGGAATCGGTAGAGAAAGAAAAGATAGCTGACTGAGTTTAGTAGGGAGGGAGAGAGACGGAGATATGTAAGAATGGTCTGGAGATTCAAGAGAGAGTTTCCTAGTTAGCGGGAGATGTTCGCAGACATAAACATCCAGGCCATGCAAAAGGAGGAAGATAGCCAGCAATCGAGAAATCAGAGGAGGGGATTGAAGATTAAAGAGCAAAGATGTCTGGAGACTTTTCGAAGAGGGACAATTCCAAATTGTTTAATTTTATATCTTTAGTTGCTTATTATAGTCATGTTTTGTTATTTTATGTAAGGAAAGGCCTATAGTACTGATAGCCGGTCAACTAATGTAACATGTGCAGGAAGGGAACTGACGCAGAGTGCAACATAGTGTTGTTTCGATGTTGCCCACCGGGAGAGCTTGCAGGGACAACCTTCCATGTGCGAGATGGCACTGCAAGAACCCCGATATTATGCGACTGTTGATCGGAGCAGCCTCTCAAGATACTACGCAAGAATTCGGGCTCTTAACTACCAGTCGGAAACAGCAACCAGAAAACCGCTAACCCGGTAGCCTCAGTATGACATTGTCACCATCTATACATATCACAGAAAATTCATGACAGCACACTATTAAAGCCCGAGAAAGAGGAAAGCAACTGGGAACCCCTTCCTAAACAGGAAACAAGAGATGAGCCTCTACTTCTGTTCAAGAGAAGGGGGAGGAGTATGGACTGAGAGATAAGAAATCGTGGTTCACATTTATCTGGGTCGCCACGTGACTTTTGCTTGATGTTGTTGGTAGCGAACGATCCCCTTCTTCACATTGTATGGATGGTGGGAGTTGAAGTTGAGATATTTTCCGGTGAATGTTGGCTTGTGGTATACTGAAGTCTTAAACCCATGTTCTGTTCGAGATATCAGTACATGCAGGAATGTTGAAGAAGGCCTTGACCCTCTGGGAGATATCCGATTGCAACTGATGTTTTATCCAATGGTTTTACTGGATTCTTTCTCAGACAAGGACATGTTCCGTTTTTTTCTGCAACCAGGGGGGGGGTCTCCTTGAATTGACCCGAAGTCTTGGTGCCAAGCCTGAAGGGATGAGTCATAAATCTCTGCATCAGTGTAGGAATGTCAGATAGTTTGACATTCGTGCTAGTTTTTGGCAATTGTGAGTTTTGCCAAGAATGGTCAAAAATTGATGCTCACTACTGTCAGAAACTTCTTAAAAATTATAGGAAATGACTGGTCGACTTTGTGACCTCAAAAGGAAGAATCACCAAATATTAAATGTAAGGGTTCACTTACTTTTGCACATCTTAATTTTTAATTAATATTTTTATTTCAGCTTGATAATTTTTAAAGTGGTCGTAATTCATTTAATAAAGGTTTTTCTTGATGAATATATATTTTAATTAAGATTTGATAATTATTTGGAAAAAGAGACATTTTTAAAAATATTATCTTAGGGGTTCACTTACTTTTGCGAATCATTATACATACATAAATACATACATACACAAAACTTAATACTTACGCATATACTAGTAACAGAGTTCAAAAGATAAGATCTTTATCTCTCTCACACATATTTCTTTGATCTTTGTGTTTACACTAAGAAATCTTGCAAATTTTCTATCTTCTTTATATTTCTTTTTTCTGGAGACTGATAAAGAAAAGGAATTTAAGTCCATTAACCCTGGAGACAGCATCATGAAAAAAGCGATTCTTAGTTTGTATAATTGGAATTTCATGTTAAATCTTCCTAACCTCAAATCAATGGTCATTTAGTGAAAAGTGTGTGTTTAAAAATACATCTCCATTTCAGGGACCAAATTCGCCGTGGTTGGTTAGGTTTTCCAAACAAGCAAGACGAAGTAACTTTGTGGGAGGACTTCTGCGATGTCATAGTGACCAACCCTTCCCCAAACATCCAGAATGACGACTTTGCGTTTCAAATGAAATATCACAGGGAAAAAAAAGGGGGGAAAAACAACAAAATAAAAACTTTTTCTTCATTTTCTGCCTTTTTTATTGAGCAAATAAAGTCTCACTAGTTGCCAAATCACAAAGTAAGCCAGATTACACACGCTGTATACGCTTTTATGACGAAAGTTTTTATATTTACAAATTAACCTGACTGGTCTAAAAATTAAAATAAAAAAAAACATAAAAAATAAATAAAAATACGTCAAGACAGCATCATGAAAAAAGCGATTCTTAGTACTTACAATTGGAATTTCATGTTAAATCTTGCTTATCTCGAATCGATTGTAATTTAGTGAAAAGTGTGTGGCTGACATTAAAAATACGTCGCCACTTCAGGGACCAAATGCGCTGTGGTTGGTTCGGTTAGTGTTGGATGGGAACAAGAAGTCACTTTGGTGGAGGAACTTTTGAGATGCCATAGTGACAAAGCCTTCCCCAACTATTGAGAATGGCGACTTTGCGTTTCAAATAAAATAAGACAAAAGGAAAAAGAAAAAAATCAAACATTTTTCTTCATTTTCCTCGCTTTTTATCGCTTTTTAATTAGTCTCCCTAATTGCTAAAACGAACGTGGAGAAAAATGGATCCAATGGTGAACTGTAGGTAATAGCAAACATCCGAGACGATTATGGACATGGAGGAAACCAGGAGGAGAAACTATAAACCAAATTGACTGTATAACTATCAACAAAAGATTCAGGAATGCAATGGTTCACTACAAAACCTGCCCAAGTGCCGACGCTTGACAACCTGGCAGGTTTAAGAAAGTAGATGACAGAACGAGGGAGGTGGTAGAGGGACGAAACTTATTGAGAGCTACAAGGGATAGGGGGAAGTGAAGAGCCATGATCGCCTACGTCCTGAAAGGACACGACACATAAAAAGAAAAAGAACCCTGGAGATCCCCCTACAGGTTACAACAGTGAAAAACACTGTATTAACTCCATACTCGGGATTTCAGTACCTATTCATCGAGATCTTTTCTGGTCTATCTGCACTGTAATTGCTTCGCAATCATTGATTGTAAAAGGCATCTGTATACAAGGAAAATAATATTGGAACAAAAACAGAAATAAAGAAAATTGTTGTTAAATTAAATTTTCCTCTAAAAAAATAAAATGATTAAAATATTTTATTTTTCCTTACCCAAAATACCTGTTCCAAGAACCGATGACACTGTTATAAAATCTACAAAAGAAAATTTAAGAGGTTAAGAAAACAACATTACTTATGAAATACATTCATATACAAGGAGGTTCTGAAAATTTTTGGATCAAACAAGAAGCTCGTCCAATAAGAGATCTGACACTTTGTAAGATTTTGAGAAGTGGGTCATAACAAGAACTTTTCAACACTCTCTCATATGTGAAACAATCATTTTATTTTTCAATCAATCAGATCAGATTAAAAAAGGGCATCTCTGAAAATTTGTGTAACATTTACCAGCATATCTGATTTAATGTAACAGAGTCTATGATTATGACATGAGGATCCATCCAGCCATCTTTGTCATTTTACTAACACCCATTTGCAAGTGGGCCTTTGCCAATTTCTTTTATTTCTCCTTTATTACTTGCAGTTTTTAAGTCAATATCCGAAATCAATAACTTTTTTAAAATGCCAAATAGCAAGATATTGATGATAAAATTGTACAATCAATAAAATATGATAATTTCCCCTTCTCTATCTAAATATCTAATTAATAATTGGTCTACTTTGCCAAATACCTACTGAAAAAATATCAGTTGGTAAAGTACAGAAGATGACCAGATAATATCAATCCTATAAAAAGAAATTATTTAAGATATTTATGATTTAAAATATTATTTTTAACTTTTGATGTTTGGGAACAAAAAATCCCAATATTTTATTTACCTGCTATTTAATGTTGAATTTTATGAATTTGAGGACAGGATAATTTAAGTTTAATCATCAAAGCTTGAGATATATAGATTTCAGATATTAAACTAAGTAGAAAAAGGTTTGGTAGTTTGCAGGAAAAAATCTGAATAGATTTTTGCCTTCTAATATGACTGTCTGGCAGACATTTTGAGAACAGATGAAATAAAAGTTAGAATAGTCAGAAAAATTATTTGAATAAATTAAAACTTGATATTTTCATTATGCAATTATTTATTTTATAAGCATTAAACTGAAAGCAGAAAAGTTATATACTTTAGTTTGAATTTAATTTCCTTTTTAATATTTGAGCGATAATGAGTCTACACAATAAAGGACTTTGTGGATATTATTTTTTTCAAATACCACTGATGTTTCTAAGTACTTCATGAGAGACGTTCTTTGAAAAAAATTTTCATTCCTCATTCGTAAACTTACCACTCAATTCATTCATTGTAGTGCATTTTATATGAGGTCATCTCATAAATAACAAAAAAATCTGATAGTCATCAAGTGATTAATATATTTATTATTCTAAAATGTCTAAATGATAACAATGCATGTTTTTACAAATGTTTTGAAAACAAGGGTCCCAAATTGGAGTTCCGGTGTGGGGGTCAAACATAGCAGATTTGAGCCTTAGGCAACCATTTAATTCCAGATTTAGATAATTCAATGTCTGAATTTTTGGTATTATAATAGTCATTTGTGTCTATTTTCAGAATGTAATTGGTCGAATTAACTGAAACTGTTCAATAGCAGTCTTAGAGTGTCATAATGACCCATAATTTTGCACTTTGACATTTAGTCTTTCATTATTATTTATTTGTAATGAAGCAGGTTGCATGTACAAAGTTTGAAAATTCCCCAATCTTACGATATTAGAGGTTAAATATGGTTTCAGATTCAGTTTCCATCACAGACACACGTTGTCTAATGATAACACATCGGCCAAGTATTCCTTCTATGCTGACGATGTGTTCGATGTGTTCGCAAAGAACCCTGCCAAAATAAATGAAGTCAGAAAAGAAATGTTCAGCTTTGTGCTGGTTGTAGGGACCAAAATCAACCACGATAACTATGTGGGCTTGCGGTTGGGTTAATGGAAGGGAATTTTTCTTCCCTATCCCTTCAGTTGGATGAAAGGGGAGGTCAGGATACTTAGTGTCTGATTCAGTTCCGACTTACAACTGGAGATGAATTGGTTGGAGGTTCGGAAGAATATAGACGAAGCAGCATGTCTGTGGACTCGAAGGAATCTTTTCTTGAAGATTACCGACTCTCCGTTCCTCCACTCCCGTATGCCGGACTAATCCTCTGGTACGTCGGGTGATCTGCTACTTTCATCCTGTCAGCGTGGGAATGTCAAGCGTTGAGATTCGTTAACACGTGCTCCGCTTCAACTTTTGTAACAGAAGGATAATGGCCGATTTTTCCTGACCCTTTTATAAGAAGTACCGAAATGCTCTGCGCTTCCTCTTACGGATGAAGGAACGCCTCGCAGACACTCGAGCGTTGTCTCTGAATAGTGATTTTCCAAGCGTAGCTTAAATGTGGCACAAGGCCGAAAGTATGCGGCACCCAGTGAGGATCGAACTCACTACTCAGGTGTAACTGTTCTTGCGAGACAAGCTTGCTAACCATTACACCACCTTGGGGTGCCCACGCTGAAAGCGGCATATTAAGTGTTAGTAAGGAGTGGGGCTGCTAAATATGGTCTGATTGACCAGCTCGGCCATACGAGGTAGAAGTCTTGGGCGCTCGGGTTGAATTGTTGTGTGGCGGGACTCAAACACTGAAATAACTTTCCAAGAAATGCAACTTATTATACTAAACCTCGTCACATCGCCTAATTTAGAATGTTGCATTTTTAAAATGGTTGATGCTACTTCTTTTAATTCATAAAATTTAACTGTCTCACTTCCATAGACAATAAGAACACCACTTGAGAAGCATCCATCAAGGAACATCATTCTGCAAATAATCTTAATTGCAATGGCCTGCTTTTTATATAATTAATAATTTTAATAGTATCGTCGTCTAAGACATTTTGTAATTTAGGCACTAATGATTTTGATGCTATCATTGCTCTGTGTAAAAATAATATTAGGATTCTTTTTTTGTGCAAGTGTAACAAATACTTTTACATTTCCAGACATAAACGGGGCTCCATTCGTATAAATACTTATGCAGCAATCCCAAGACAAGTTATTATAATTGGAGTAATTATCGATCAAATAAAAACATCTTGGCCCTTTGAGGTTGTTGTTGTTGTTGTGTTTTTTTTTGGGGGGGGTTGTTTTTTGGAGTAGTCGACAAAATAAAAACTTCTATTGATTTCTTCTTTGTGGATAAATCTACCGAATGCTAAAAGTTGGGATTTACCTTATATTGTATTACCTTCTCAAAGTACTTTTCGCCATTTTTCAAATATTGTTTTGTAAATCTTTTAAGATTATATTTTGATCTGTTATTTGTCTCACAGAAGGCGCACGAAAGGAAAATATTAACGTTTTCAAACTGTCAGTAACTTGAACATTCCGAGTTTATAGAAAACTCATTTGTGCTCAGCTTCAAAGTTTATGTTCAACTTTAAACTCTCAATGCTCGTTTATCAGCAAAAGGTATAGCTCAAGGTGCGAGTTACATATTGGTGACATAAAAATCAAAAGGAAAGAAATTATTACATAAAGTAGTTATTTAAAGCAAAAAGAATGGACTAAGCATTGGATGTGTATCTGCGATGTAAAACTCAAACAGGTATGTAAATGCAACTGTATCGTATAAAAACGAACCAGGGGAATTTGACAATGACTTAATTCACATAGGATATTGGAAGTTGCCTTTCAAAAATTAAGCAAAATATTAAGTTAATGGAAAATGTCCTTAGGAACAGAACAAAGGGAAAAATACTAGACTGCAGTGTAATATTCTATATGTCAGAAGGAGCATTTCGTCATATATAGACATTATGACTCCAGGCACAAGATTTTAAGCAATATAAATCTGATTCTATCAATGAATGATAAGAAAACCATGGACGGAGTAGGTGAGAAACAAGAACATTTTAAGGAAAATAAGACCTACGAAGAATTTCCTGCTAACAATCAGAATGAAAAAAGACAGTTGAAGTTAGCCAGTTGTATAAAGAAGAAAAGCAATTTGGAGATATTTACACTCTAAGGGGAGATTGAAATCAAGAGAATTAGAGGAAAACAAGAAGTAATCTACATGGTAATTTTGTGTAAAGGTATGGAGGAACAAATATCACATAGACAAAAAGTTTTGAAAGGAACAATTATTACTTAGAGCAAGAAAAGCCAGAAAGTTGTAGAGAACTGTCATCGTTCACCTCATGAAGGAAAATGCAAAGAAAAAAAGAGACTTTGATTCTTCATTCAACATTCACAAATGAAATAAAATTTTCACTTAATCGTAAGGAATTTTGAAAGTTAACTTTCTGTGATTTTTTTGAGCAAATTAAAAACAAATATTTTTAAAGTATGAAACAAAAATAATAATAACAATAAATTCATTTTTGTCATATTGTACACTCTGCCTTTTCTCTTGTCATGCCAATGTGACAATTTTATAGAACACTTCCATTATTGAAAAAATAATCATCTAGCCGTTTTTTTGTTTGTTTTTTTCTGCAATAATAACCTTATTTTTTCTGTGTTCTCTCCGGGCATTGTTTTGTTTATTTTTCTTTGGCTTATGAAAGATAAAAAAAAGACTATACCCACTTTTCATTCTCATCCTAGCAGGTGGTGACTCTTGTGCGGCACACAAAATAAAAACATTTACGATTCAGGTTTTTAATTTCGATTGATTTCTGACTTAAAAGATTTATAACGAGAATTGATATTATGCTTTGTTGTGGAGTTATTTGCTAATAAGGTAAACACAGACACTGTTTTTGTTCCCGTTTAGAGTTTTTACCAATAATGTTCCCTGATAATATTCCCAAAACAAAATTCATGTGTTCGACAAGTAGTACTTCGCTACTTTGACATCAGTGATAAACTTAAAAACATGGACATACTTTCGTGATATTAAACGCTGTTGTTGCATTATTAAAAAGGTGACATCTTTATTTGTTGTGTAATTTTCCATAAACCATTTGAAATAAAACTTCATTTTTAAACTGGAAAATAAAAGTTCAACTCAAAATTAAGAAATGGCAACAAAAATAAATAAAAAGGTATCCAACTTACATATTTGAAGATAAACAGTATTCATGATGATGAAGAATTTGTGGAGTCAATATTTCAAACTGAATTATGATTGATGTTCTAAAAATCAATGTCCAGTTGTAATTAAAGAAACTACGTAAGATAGGGTTAATTTACTTTCTTGAAAGCTACAACTATTGAGTGAAAAGCAAATTTATCACGACTAAAATAACACCAAGTTGATGAAAAATGTTTTAGTTGAAAGGTGAGAAAGAAAGAGGCAAAGTTTGTCACGTCTGGAAAGTGCTCAACATTTTTAGTTTTGACAAATGCCTGCGAAGATTAGTAATATATTATGTTTTTTCGGTGCGATTTTTTTTGTTTTTGTTCTTTTATATATATATATATATATATATATATATATATATATAGCACTCTCAACATGATCTTTATTCCAAATTAATCGATTGGAACAAAATCCATGTCGAAGGCAAATGTCGTTGATCTGAACCATTAATTTGATTTTCACCGGTTGTCCCACCCTTGTGACAGCTTATTTTTTTTTTAGGATTGGCTTTAATAATATATTTTGTAGTATCTGTCCACATAGATACGGCAATAAATCCATATCCTAATTATGAAAAAAGTATTTATTTTGCCCAGCAAATATTTATTTTTCAGCATAATTTTCTTCCTTGTCAATGCACTTAACCCAATTACTTTTGTTGCGGAGGTGTTGGAGAGAGGAGTCCGCTAACTAGAATTGTTCGAAAGATAATAAATTGACAAAAAAACTGAGTACAAACAACAAAGCATAGTTCTTGATTTTAAATAAAGCCAAATTTTATTTTTGGCAACTTAATCAACAACTAAATACATCAATACTTTTATAGGAAAAGGATAGCTGATTTCGTGAATGTGCTGAAAATATCAAAGAACGCTTAGAAGTCTTCCAAGGCGTGAAGAGTGTTCATGCAAATGAATAATTTAGTAATCCTTGAAATAAGGAGTATAAAAAAAATACAGTGCAAAAGGTACTTAGGAAGTGTTCGTGTATTTGATATAGTTTCTTGAGTTTTCTGATTGAAACTCTGCGACGTTCGTACCTAAGTAACGTCGATGAAAGTTCGAATTAGGTATTATCCCTGACGAAGAAATTGAGTTACAGTTGAAATATCGTAGGCATTGATGACCAAATAATGTCGTTGAAGGACAAAACAAATGTAGTCCTGTACAAAAGGGAATAAAGTTTGTAGTAAAACTCGTTAACGTTAGTATCTATACAAATAGATTAAATAATTACTCCTTGGAGAGGAACAGTAAATCCTTTGGGTAGTCTACAAGTATAATCTACAACAAATATATTCAAAATGTCTGCATGTTTATTGGTAAGACTTAGACCAAAATTTTGGCGTGAAATCAATCGTACATGCCGGAAATGACAAGGTGCATAGAAAACAGGTTGATATCGCAGAAGACGTTTGTTGCGCAGGGACGATTAGTGTTGCACAGGAAAACTGACATGCGCAGAGATACTCGAACGCTGCGCTTTACCACCAAATAAAAATTGGCGGGAAAAGAAATTGAAAATGCCGGAAATAGCGAAATACAAAAACAATGTGGTGTGTTAGGAATTAACAAAATAATCTTAGTAAATGAACATGCATTGGGATGGATTGTTCAACACTAAGACAGTAGATTAGTCGACCGCCAGTTCGGAGCGAAAGGAAAGAATAGCTTAGAAAGAGAATTCTAGCTGAAAAAGTTGGAAAAGCATTTTTCCAAGAAAGAGGTATGAAACGTGAGAGAAAAAGCAAAATCAACAAAACAGGAAGGAATGTCTAGTCACCATGAAGGCGGGAATCAGTTGCTACTTCCTTTGAGGCAGCTTCCGCCAAAGCATTCTGGAAGAAGAGCCGGTATTTACTCGACCTCTCCACAAGGCAGGATGTGGCACAAGGCCGGTTTTTATGTGGGAGAAATTTCGATCCCTTGGGCTCAGACAAAAATTCCCCGTAGCTACCTGTTTGGCTACCTCCCAAGACGAAACCCTTCTTTATAGCCTCATCTGGACTGGATTCGTCTCTGCTCGAATGCAGAGAGTTCGACAAGTCTCTTCCGGAAGTAGCGCCCAGCAATAAGTTGAAAAATAATTATACACTTTTCATTTAGTTTAATACAGAAAATTATGTAGATAGTTAACAATTATCTTTTTTATCAGCAAAGGTTATGATGTATATCTGGAAAATGTTCATGTCGGTTTCATGTTTCTGACAAGCGTCAACTCTGAGGAACTAAAGGATTTGTCAGTGTTAAATCATTTTTCTAGATAAGGGAACTAATCCAACACATGTCACAACTCTGGATGCGACAAGGCCCCCTAGAAAATTGATCGTATCAATTTAATAGTAAAAATATGTCGTGAGTTTCTTTGGGTAAGAAACTTTCGTCTCGGAACGAGTTCTCTTAACAGGTGTAGCTGGGTCATTCTGGACGACAGGTGCAGGAACCACTGTAAGATATGACTCTTCCAGCAAAGCAGGTTTAACACGGTCGATAGAAACCGTATCCGTCCGATTACCCCGTCTTATTGTGAGATGTTTGTCAGCGCCGTCAGTCGCCTGAAAAGGCTCTAGGTACACAGGTGTCAATGATCGCTTGACAGCATCGTTCTTCACAAAAACAAATTCGCAGTTTTTTAGCTGATTAGGGACGCAAGTGTTTGCTTGGCGGCGTCGTGGATAAACGTATGTTAAATCAGTCTTTTTTCTGAATGAACACAGATGTTAGGGTCTGATCCGTGGATGAAGAAAAATATTGTCCCAGCAAAGACAAAGGAGTACCGAAAACGAGCTCTGCTGCTGAACATCCCAAATCTTCTTTAAGTGTATTCCTCAAAGAACGAAGGACTAGAGCAGAAGTGGGCAATTGCTTTTCTTCGTGGACCGCATTGTTACTATGGACATGGCTACTGGGCTAGATGCTTTTGAAGACTGTATATAGAAAAATGTAACAGCATGAAACTGAAAACTTTTTCATTATCAGTTAAAAACATCTTGCTAATTGTAAAGTTTAATTACAATTCACTATAATGTAAAAATCGTATTATAGCATAAATAATTGATGAAATGCAAGAAAAATGTATTGTAAGAACAATAGTAGGTGTATAATTAGTGAGATTGATGTAGTCTGCTGCAGTCATTGATTAGTTTGCTTATATCTGGCTCCAAGCTGCTTGCGCTAATTCTTTATACTGCTTGAAGATTTGAATTTGCCAGAAGAGATCTATTTTTGCTTTTAATAATTTTCACACTTGAAAAAGTTTGCTCAAATATATAAGTAGGTGCAAACAGAACAAACAATTTTCTTGAAAAGTCTTTCAATTTTTTTTAAATGCTCTAGGTGAAGAGATGCATAACATTTGATTAAAGATTTGTTTTCAAAGCTATATTTCAAAGCATTGTCAACTTGGAGGTCTATGAGTTCCATTCGTAGTTCATTAGTCGCAGTTCTAATGTCAGAGGTGCATGTTGAACAACGGCGCCATTGCTTTGAAATCTGCAAATTTCTTAACAAATTCTTCCTTCAAAGCTGTTATCAGTCCACTGTATTTTTGTGCTGATATATATTCAACAGGCTGATCTCTCAGAAGGGGAGGTGGGCAAAATTTTTATCAGACAGTTGTTTAGCAATAAGTATAAGCTCTGTCTGAAAGGATTTTACCTCCACAAATAAATCATGGGCAAAGACACCTTTACCTTGAAGTTTTGTGTTGACCTCATTCATTTTTTCATGGTATATGCAGGAAATGCAAAATTACATACCCATTCTGCATCGTTTATTTTAGTGGAGAAATCACAAGCCACATCCTTTATTTCAAAAACATGAAAATCTCTTTTTTGAGATCCCATACTCTTTTGAAAACTTTTCCAAGACATAGCCACCTTACATTGGTGTGACACAACACAGAAAAATCAGACCCCATTTCTTGCAACAAATTTTGAAATTGTCTGTGGTTTAGCCCCCTTGATCGTATAACATTTACTGTACGTACCACTGGATAAATTTCATGTTTAAAATCCAATTTTGCTTCGCAAAGACTTTCTTGGTGAATTATGCATTGAAATGAAAACAACTTGTGAAGTGGGATGTTTGACTGAATCTCGTCATTTAGCTGTTTGACAAGTCTACAATTTGTTCCAGTCAGTGCAGATGTCCCATCAATTGTGATGCTCACAAATTTATCAATGCATAACTGCGAATTTTCCAAACAATACATATGACTTTCATACAAATCATTCCCGATAGTAGTGTCTTTGAGACTCTCCACTGACAACAGTTCTTCTGTGATGTTGTAATTTTCATCAATACGGCGAATGAAAATCAGCAATTCTGCATTACCTACTATGTCTGTGCTCTCATCTAAAGTGATTGAGAACCACTTTTATTTACATCCAGTATCCAAAGGTTTTCCGTGCAAGTTTTCAGCATCTATGACTTCTATTCTCCGCAACAATGAAATTGCTTTTACTTTTGACTTTACTTCTGGACACACTGTATCAATTGCATCAATCATACATTCTTTCATAAATTCTGCGTCAGAAAATGGCTTGTTTTGTTTTGCGATCTTATTTGCCAATATAAAACTTGCCTTTGTTGCAAGTTCTTGTGTAGATGTACATTTAAAAAGTATGCCTTGTTGACGTTTCATTTTTTTTAACCATGTCCGTTGCTTTGTTTTGCAGTTCTTGTGTGGAAAAGTTTTGGCCGAAGTTGCCATGTTTCAACGGAAAATGTCTTTTTAAATGTCTTTTATATTCCTTGAATACTGCACAAGTATCGTGGCAAATCAGGCACACATCTTTTGTCCCGTGTTCTATGAAGAAATACTTTTCCGTCCATTCCTTCTTTAAAATACGTCATTTAAAGTCAACTTTACGTCTTTTAGAACTCATTATGGGTCACTGTTTTTCATTGTTTTCGAATCTAACTTACTAAAAAATAGAATCAAATTTTAAAAACGCCGCAAAATGGCGACTCTGACTCAATCTCGTTTGCAAATATCCTGCAAAATGATACTTAAAATAAAATTCAAATCAAAGCGGAATTATTACGTTTCTTCCAAAAATTTTTATACAATTTTTAAATAACCGGGAAAGTTATTTATTAAATTTGTAAATATTATAAAATTAATAGAGGGCCATATTAAAAACCATGGCGGGCCGGATATAGCCCGCGGGCCGTAATTTGCCCACACCTGGATTAGTTGACCCAATTTGTGGTGTCGTCTCTGGTAGCCAGGGAAATCTTGGCACATGGGTGATACGCCGTCGTACGGATATGCTTAGCCCCAAGCAAATGGGTAAATTCTTTAAGTAGAGAAGACTGAAATTGAGAACATCGGTCTGTAATGATACCGAAAATAGTAATCCAATCGCGGAGAACTGATTTAGATATTGTGCTGGCCGAGGTGACCTTAATCATAATTGCCAACGAGAAAATCGACCCACGATGGTCATAATGTACTGATATCCCTGACACATAGACAAAGATCCGGCAAAGTTGAGGTGGATGTATGTAAAACGAGCCTTCAGGGTCTCTGAACGTGCCTGTAGGAGATTTCGTATGCTGATGTACTTTGCATTTCTGGCAATCCAGACAAGTGGAAAACCACTCACGGATGTCGGAATTCATATTCGGCCATAGGAGGCGGTCAGCGACGAGCTTGACCATAGTACGTTTAGTAGGGTGCGATAACCCGTGCAGATGTTCAAAAACTCGTTTTCTCAGTGTGGGAGAGACATAAGGTCTCGGAAAACCCAACACAATGTCGTAATACAGCGTCTTATCGCTGAAAGTGGCCGGAAATTCTTGAATGTCCAGAAAGGTGTTTAATAATACGTCTGATAGAGACGAGTCAGCTTTTTCTGGCTCAAAGTATTTGCATCAAGAGAATATAGTCCAGTTCGTGAAAGTGTACTTGCAACTGCGTTGTTTTTCCCTTGATAAAATGAATATCAGTGGTAAACTGACAAATATAATCAAGATGTCATATTTCTCGAGAAGTATATTTTTATGTTTATACATTCTTTTTATACATACAAATATTTCAGTAAATGCTCTGTTTATAATAAACAATATTAAACAATATTTACAGTCTGAATGCCCGAGAAATTTTCACAGAAAATATTCCTCCTCCGACAGCATTCGAACCTGTATCCTATACGGAACCGTCATTTAGCTCGACGTGCCTTTAACCGATTTGGCCACAGAGGAGCGTTCGGAGAACGAATATTTTGTCCATTTCATAATGTGTGACGTCATTTGTTTACATTTGATACGCCATGAGCAGATATGAAGGTACGTGAGAGATTCATAGAAGATTGAAGTTTAAAGACAGTAAAATCGACCTTGCTTACCGAACGCTCCTCTGTGGCCAAATGGGTTAAAGGCTCGTCAAGCTAAATGACGGTTCTGTATAGGATACAGGTTCGAATCCTGTCTGAAAAACTTCTCGGACATTCAGGCCGGTAAATGTTGTTTAATACTGTTTATTATAAACGGAGCATTTACTTAA
Organism: Acanthosepion lycidas; assembly: GCA_963932145.1. Classification (NCBI taxonomy): domain Eukaryota; kingdom Metazoa; phylum Mollusca; class Cephalopoda; order Sepiida; family Sepiidae; genus Acanthosepion; species Acanthosepion lycidas. The sequence continues at coordinate 41,326,762 of OZ010584.1, forward strand.
ATATTTGTATCTATAAAAAGAATGTATAAACATAAAATGTCTTTAAATAATTGTCGGACTTTGTCCATTTCATAAAGTATATTTATCTGAATTGTTGTTCATGACCGATGTCAAGGGTTTATGGTCGGTAAAAATTATGAAAGACTGGCCCTCCAGTAAGTATTGGAAATGTTTGACAGCTAAATAAATAGCCAATAACTCGCGAGAGAAGGTACTATATCGTGATTGGGCTGGAGAAAGTTTAGCAGAGAAAAACGCAATAGGTCTGAGTTGGGAATTTAGTTCCTGCTCAATTAGAGCGTCAACCCTTGATTCCGACGCGTCTGTCGTCATACATAACTCAGTTTGAGGGTCATTCTCAATAAAACCACTCCGAGGAAACGTCTTAACTGCTTAATCAATGTGGACACAAGGAAATCTTGAATAGATTTGACTTTCTCTAGTAAAGGTGAGATACCACTGGCGTCAGTGTCCAAGAAAGTTGATATGGTTAGAACCAAAAACGCAGTTATTTAGATTTAGCCTAAAACAATAGTGCGATAAACGTTGTAATATTTCGTGTATGTGATTCTTATTTGAAGCAACCTCTTCACTTTCTATAAGTATGTCGTCTATATACGCAAAGACAAAGGGCAAGCTGCGCAGAATTTCATCTATGAGCCACTGAAAAGTCTGAGCTGAACTGCGCAAACCGAAAAGCATTTTTACGTACTCGTACAAATTAATTTATGATTGATGTTCTAAAAATCCATGTTCAGTTTAAAGAAACCACGTAAGATAGGGTTAATTTAGAAGTTACCTAAATCGCCACGGTCATGGACTCGGATCCTTCATCAAGGACGAGTATCCATCATACCAGATTCGTCGTTATTCTCTATTTCTCTCAGGACGAAGAGACAGTAATCTTCGATCTGAGAAGATTGATAATATCCTCACTCAAATTCCCTCGGCTAGCATTTATATTTGCGGTGACTTCAACATCCACTATAAAAAGTGGTTAGTCTACTCCAGCAAAACCGATGATAAAGGTAGATATTGCAGAGACTTCTCAATCGCCTATGAATTAACCCAGATCATCGAAGAACCTACCCGTGTCCCTGACGCGACGGGGTCATCAGGCAACCCCCAAGACCTTTTCTAAACCCCTGCCCTTATGAATGTTTAGCAAAAGTTTTACTCCATTAGAAACGTCAGACCATTCCTTTATAAGTGTTCAGATTGATCCCAAACCTAAGGCATCCCTGGGATAAAGCAGACTGGGACAGTTTTCTATCCTACATGATGGAATCTCCCCTCCCAAATGTTTTCATGCATGCTGTCTTCAGAACTGCTGCCCTTGTCTCTGAATGTATCCTTTCTGGAATTAGGACTTTTATACCACCAAAACAATTCTAGCAAAAACCAAACAGTGAGACCTGGTTCACACCTTAATGTGCTTCAGCCATAAATCACCAGGACCACTACTTCAATTTCTATCGCAAGGAGCGATTTAGGCTATCCATTACTGCATTCAGAATTTCCCGTAATCGCTGCAAAATGTTCTAGAAAACGCCAAGTGCAGTTCTGCACAAACAATCCTCTGCTTGAATGAGAAATCCTTCCCAAGCCTGTGAAAGGTGACAAGCGTATTCCCAGTTTTCAAGAACGAGGATAAAGTCCTTCCTAACAGGTAGGTGTCTTAAGGTAGTTATTAATAGCCAGTCCTCCGGAGATCAAGCAGTCAACACAGTGCGCGATATCAAAATTACTCACTTTTAGTAAATCCTCACCAAAAATAATCTAATAGCTGCTCAATAATATATATGGTTCATACTCGAAAATGACATTAAACCTTAGATTTTCTGAATCTTCAAAAAGATCTTTATTTAATAAAATAAACCCTTGTGACAAACAGCAAAATAATTACAATTATTTTTTAAAATAAATATTAAGAATTAATCTAAATTTAATAATTAAGTTGTTTTTTTTTTTTTATTTTGTCGAATCTGAAAGAAAATAACATGTTTTATTAAATTATGCAAGCGCTAATTCTCAAAGGATATTTTTTGAATATTATTGTTTTGGGGAAGATGCTGGCCGAATTTTCCGTATGTTGACACTCCACATTGCATAAGATTTTACTGAAATAATATCTTCAAGGATTTCTTTTTATATTAAATTTGGACGAACACTGTTGGAATTTTGGGGTAGTTTTTGTACTAGGATATTGTTATACCGGAACATACCTATTCTATTGTTAATAGACTCTCCCACAGATAATAAGTAGTAGTAGTAGCAGTGGCCAGGGAGCGGAGTGGAGTTCGTGAGTCAGTCGATGTCGGACATTAAAGTATCAACCATCGCAACTAGATTGCTGCGTCATTAACTATTATTTCAAGTTCCTAACGTTTTGTACGTCGGACTCTTTTAGGACCGACTTAGTGAAATACAAGCCTCCACTGTGAAAACTACTCTACAACACAGATATTTATTTTGTATCAAGTACAAAATTATGGCACAAGACCAAAAAAAGGGGAGGGGTAAAGGCTGGTCTTCACTAACTATCCTATTCCTAGCTAATCTGATTCACGACACATTCATACATTACAATTTACCCATTCACCATAAGAACTCGTCCATCACCAAACAGTCCTCCATGCACCATAATACCACATCTACACAAGGGGGACCTACAAAACACGCCCCATGCCATAAAAATTTCACAGTCTGGCAAATCCGCCAAGCCCCATATGAAAGACGTCGTTGAGAGGCAGCCGATTCCGAGCCAATCGCCAGGTAAGCGAAAACTCAGGGTTACTGAGGTAATCCGCCGCTGGGGCCCAAGACCAGTAGGAGCGAAACTCCTCCTCCGACAAGCCGAGCGTATCTCGTAGGGAATCCTTCGCGGGCCCCTCCACTAAATCCCGATAGAAGACCTTCCTAGGCCGTGAAAGGTCACTGGACCGCGGAATGGCTAACAAGCCCGGTCGACACTCTCAAAGGAAATCCGATTTATCAAGGGGTTTACGACGGCGCTCAACCCGCGAGATGGGGAGACTGATAGTAAGGCAAGGGAACGCGTCCCTAACAATCACCGCCAGATCTCCTCCTGTCAACGCGCGGCGAAGGAAAGCCAACCTATAGGCACGAATGTGACTCGCCAAGTGTGGCATTCCCAGCACTCCATGACACGGAAGTTTAGTGCAGACTCGTCTGTCGACCCGATTCACGCGTCCCCTCCATAAAATGGAGGATAGCGATCGCTCAAGCGCCTTCCTGTGGTCGTCACAGAGAGGAAGTACGAACAATCGATAAAGAACAAGAGGGAAGATGTATGTAGCACACACCTCCACCCTTTCTTTCACTGACAACCTCCGTCGACTCCAAATCTGACCGGCAGAGTCGACCTTTGCTCGTACTTCAGACCAATTTTTCTCCAGCTGGAGGTCGGGTCCAAACCACACACGAAGAATGCCAACAGGACCGTCCGTCCAACCGAAGCGGCCTGGAAGATCGACCTCCTTCCAGGCACCTAACCGCAAGCCAGACGATGTGTCGCGGTTTATCTTGGCCCCTGTCATTTCTGTACCGCCTCAATGTCGCTGCGGGACGACACGAAAGCAGATACGTCATCGGCATACGCCGTAACCCTGGCTCGAGCCCCTCTAGGAACGGCGATTCCGCGTAGGGCCGGACTGTACGTCTCGTCCCTGAGCCGGCGAAGAAGAGGCTCCAACGCCAAAGCATAAAGGTGAGGCGACAATGGACAACCCTGACGAACTGACCTATACAGCACAAAAGCATCCGACAGCTTCCCGTTTACCCGTACCACAGCGCTGGGGGAGCGATACAGGAGACTAATCCAGCGGCAGAAGTCGGGTTCGAATCCGGCAGCCTGCAGGACAGTAGCAAGGTAGCGATGGCCAACCCTATCAAATGCCTTGGACTGATCCAAATTGATCAGCGCGGCCTCATGGTCGTCTTTTACTCCCTCTATGATCGTGCGGATCAGACGCAGTTTGCTCTGAATTGTTCGGCCCCTCACAGAACAAATCTGCTCAGGACCCAACAGAGACTCGGCAACTGACTGCAAACGTTCCTACAGGATCTTGGCCAAAATCTTTAACTCTGTGTTTAGCCTATGGCCTGTAATCATCTAGTTTCCCCCCACCACCCATGTTCACCGCTTTGGAAGACATCTTGCTTAGCAATTGTCTAATTACCTGGCCCGTGTAGCGCTCACCATTCGAACGCTCCAGGGCCTCCCTAGCTAAGGCTATCTCTAGGGGATCCCCCCACCAGCCACCGCCCGGGAAAAACTAACCTTAAGTGTCTTCACCTTTTCAGCTCTATCTAGGGCGAGCCGTTTGCCGAAATCAGTGGTGAAAGACCTAATCCTACACTTAAGTTGATCCCACCACTTATTCCCGATAACTGCCCTACTAATTCCCGCTGCTCTAGTCTAGTTAGCTGCTCCTGGAAGTTCCGCCTGTCCAGTAAGGACAGATTGAACTTCCAGTAACCAGCCATTCTAAGCCTATGTTCTAACGCCAACCGGACAGAAACAAGTTTGTGATCCGAATAGCCTACCCAGTGGAATGTGCGACAATCTAACAGATCTATGTCGGCTCTTCTAACTAACATTCTGTCAAGGTAGATAACTACCTTGTCAAAAGGCCAATTAAGAGCCCACGTCCACATTTTCCCCTCGGGGTGATCGACCCGGTATCTATCGACGAGACCATAATCGTCAATCAGATCAACCAGGCTACGATCGCCCCTTCTCCCGCTAGCACCCCGCTCCTATCTAACTTGGGGTCCAGGATGGCATTCCAGTCCCCCGCTAGAACTAGGCGCGGTGAATCCACTAGGAACGGCCCCAACCGCCGAAAAAACGAGACCAGCTCCACTCGGTCATTGGGCGCATAAACCGCAACGACTCGGAACGAACCACTTTTCACGGCAATATCGGCCACAATCAACCGGCCCTCGGCATCGGTATGCACAAGGTCCACCTTCGCATCAAGAGTACGTCTAACCAGCAAGGAAACCCCTCTGGCAAACCAGTCCCCATATGCTGAATAGACGACAAAGTCATCCTCCAGCACACACGCATCGGAGCTTAAAAGTGGGTCTCCTCGATCGCGGCAACATCCATGCCAAAGGATAAGAGGTCCCGGAGCAGGCGGGCTGTCTTACCCCGATCCCTCAGGCCTCTCGCATTCAGCATCGTTATCGTGATAGACATCTTCTAAGCCTGCAAAAATAAAAGGAAGAGTAAAAGCAAAAACCTACACACATACCGGAAGGAAATCTGCAGCTGAAAGGACCCCGACGGATTGTCCCATGCTTCCTGTTCCCAATTCCGTCGTCATCTGCCCGCCCAAGACAATCCCGCCGACGTCCGTAGGGTATATTAGTTTAATTGCCCTATATAAGGAAGGGTGGAGTAACACCGGGACCCTCCCAGAACAAAATTGTCTTAGTTTTTCAAATTCGAGTTTTCTAATTCGAACATTCTGATATTGGGGAAAGCTGTTCTCGCCTCATATAAGTGGTTCCACACATCTAGATGGCCCCCGGTTTTTCTTATGCAGGTTATTACCCTTGGTGCTTGAGGGAAATTTCGAGGATCCTCAATGTTTTTCCCGTCGACCAAATCCATTTTTTAAAATACACCTAGAAGGGTCTTTCTCTGCTTGGAAAGGTCCTTTTTGCACTCCTCTCTATCTATTTTGCAAATACATTCAGGACCTGCAAAGGTCTTCTTATTCTTATTCTTATTCTTCTTATTCTTTTCCCTTGATGGATGAGGAGGGGAAGAAGTGGATGAGTGAGGGGGTGGAAACTGAGCTAAGGGGAGAAGTGGAGGGGGAAGGGGAGGTAATACGGATAGGAGAAGCAGAGTGACGCCTGATTCTTCGAACGAAGCAGGGACGGAGATTGCCCTGGTTCTATCCATAACCCTCTCCGCCCTACCACGATCAGAGTGCCTTTGCGGAGGTTCCTCGTCGTCTTCCTCCATTGACCTCTTGAGGGATGTATCTCGAGGTGGAGGCATTTGTTCCACCTCCATCTATTGTTGGTCTTGTTCCTGCCGTTGGAGTTGCTGCCGTACCAGCTGTTGGAGTTGCTGTTGTTCCATCTGTTGGAGTTGCTGCTGCTTTTGTTGTCCACTTTGTTGATGCTGCTGTTTTTGCTTTTGATTTGGTTGCGCCTTCTTTGGAGTCTGCACCTTCTTTTGTAGCTGTTTCGACTCTTGATTCTTCTTGGGTTGGGGTGCATCCTGCGGAGCCTGAACATTATGGTATTTACGACCCCTCACTACCTCCTTCCAGGTTCCCTCCACCGATTTTGAGCTTGACCCCTGTTTCGCAACCACTGTTGTTGCTGTCACTGTCGCTGCTGTTGTTGCTGGACTGGGTGACTGTTTTGGATTTTTTACCAGGGCACTCTTTGGTCATCTTCCCTGAAGCGCCGCATAATCAGCAACATGGTCGCCTGCCCTCAACAACCACCAAGATCCGTTTCTCTCGGCACACTAGGACACTCGGTATATCTCGAAAATTTTGTTGATCTACCGTAATTTGGACTTCCATGTCCCCTGTTGCGATCTATAATTTACTTGTGAGAGCCTTGACTTCATGCACTTCACCATATTTGGTTAAGAAGGCACCCATTCTGTCTTCCGGGATATCCACTGGTACTCCGTGTATTGTTATTCTTGTCCTGCGTGTGCCCATGTATTCTGTTTGTAGACGTAGGCTTTTGGTTATTAAGATACTGCCTGCTAGCTCCTTTGTTTGTTGCTCAGTTGCTAGCAGTATATCCCAAAGTGCATTCGTTCTCCTTGAGCGAACTTTTGGACTTATGTGTAAGGCTTTCAAAACTTCTTCTATGTTATCCCTGCTGACTCCAATTAATTTCAAGTTTTAACGTCGGAAGTCAGCAGGGAAATTGTCCGGGTACGCCCAGTATTCAAGGCTTCCTGGATAGTTAAAAACTTGTTCCCTTTGAACGAGTCTTCGATTTTTTTTTTCCTTTGTTCTCTGTAGAAGCCTGGATCTTTTGTAAGTGGCCTATTTTTAGACCAGACCGTTTTATCTCGTGACACCGGGTCGGGAAGCGGTGTATTAATTTTATCATTATTTTCATTCTTATTGTCCACCATGATGGATTTTTTCGCCCCACCACGGCGAACAAAGAAATAACTTTGCCTTTTCTTTTCTTTAAATTATTATTTTCACAAACGAAAGATAAATTAGTTAATACAAAACCAAGAACGTGCAAAACCAAAAGGCAATAAACAATTAAAACAAATACGGAAGAGAAAAAGAAAATTAGACAATAAAGGCAAAAAAAATCTCAGAACTAAAACAGAAAGGCTGACAAATTAAAAGATAAAATTAAAAAAAAAAACGGAAAACTTGGAAATAAGGTAAAATATACACAAATGAAATGCAAAAACTGAACCAAGAAAAAAAATCTGAACCAAGAAAAATCAAAATTCAAAAGAGACTGCAAGAAATTAAAGTACAAAGCTTATCAGTTCAGGCACTCAAGTTGGACCTTGTGAAGAATGACAAAGCTTCGTAGTGTAGTTTTTGTACTAGGGTATTTATTTCGTAAAATTACAAAATTGTGGCACGAGGCCGAAAAGGGGAGGGGTAGAGGCTGGTCAACACTAACTATCTTATACCTAGCTAATCTGACTCACGACCCATTCATACATTACAATTTACCCATTCACCACAAGAACTCGTCCATCACCAAACAATCCTTCAATCACCATAATACCACATCCTCTCAAGGGGAACCTACCAAAACGCGCCCCAGACCATAAAAATTTGATGATAATACATAAAATACATAAAATTTTAATAATGATAGAATGAGCGGGGAGGGAGATGAACCCACAAATAACTCAAAAGTAACACAAATGCAAACTAAACATAATATATGTTAGTAGGAGACCGTCCAACCCTCAAAAAAGAGAGGCCGCTGTATTCTGCCCAAGGGACAGAATCAAGAGGCAACTCTCGCTAAGGGAGTGGGAAAATGGATAAAATATTATGCGGGAATGGGAAAATATAAAGCTGACCCAGTCGAGATAAAAGGAGGCCAAAACAAACTGGGGAGGTTGGGAATCTCGACTTGGATCATAACCAAAGAGTAGCCGGGTTACAGGCCAGGAACAACACTTACTCACATTAACTAGGTACACTTAAGCTTGTCTCACCTAACCAAGGGGAGGGTTCCACAGGAAGCCACCCCGATGTGCAATAGGTTGTCCTAGAAGAGAAAATCAAGGCTAGCCCCGTTCACACGAAGCAATCTCGCCTCTTTTACCCACCTTTCGCTAAAGACTGTCGAATGCAATCGTTTTCTATCAGATCTAATCTTCATCTTGGGCTGATGCTCAAAGAACTGGATTAGATGCTGATGAGAAAGACGGTTGCCCCGCAAGACTTCCTCCTTTCGCGTCGTCCAAATCACCATTCGAGCCGTGGCCAGCAGCGTCAGAAACACCATTCGTTTCACCCCGGAATACGGGGGCGACACATGGTCACACGCGTATGCGCGATCAATGGACACAAGCTGTTCGGGAGCGAGACGAGCCGTCAGCTCGCCGACATGGTCCCATAAGGGGCGGACCTGGGGGCAATGGTAGAAGGCGTGCAAAGCCGTTTCCTCTAAGCCAAGACCACACCGTTCACAGTCTGGCAAATCCGCCAAACCCCATATGAAAGCCTTGTCGTTGAGAGGCAGCCGATTCCGAGCCAATCGCCAGGTAAGCGAAAACTCAGGGTTACTGAGGTAATCCGCCGCTGGCGCCCAAGACCAGTAGGAGAGATACTCCTTCTTCGACAAGCCGAGCGTATCTCGTAGGGAATCCTTCGCGGGCCCCTCCACTAAACCACGATAGAAGACCTTCCTAGGCCGTGAAAGATCACTGGACCGGGGAACGGCCCTCAAGGCCGACCGACACTCGCGGATAAAATCCGACTCGTCCCGGGGTTTACAACGGCGCTCAACCCTCGAGATGGGGGACTGATGGTAAGGCTAGGGAAGGCGTCCCTAACAATCCCCTCCAGAATCGGATCTCTCCCAGTCAATGCGCGGCGTAGGAAAGCCAACCTAGAGGCACGGATGTGACTCAAGAGGTGCGGCATTCCCAGCCCCCCATGACACGGACGTTTAGTGCAGACTCGACTGTCGACCCTGTTCATGCGTCCCCTCCATAAAATGGAGGATAGCGATCGCTCGAGCGCCTTCCAACGGGTCTCACAGAGAGGAACTACTGACAATCGATAAAGAATCAGGGGGAGAATGTATGTAGCACACACCTCCGCCCTGCCCTTCACGGACAACCGCCGTCGATTCCAAGTCTTGCCGGCAGAAACGACCTTTGCAAGTACTTCCGACCAATTTTTCTCCAGCTGGAGGTCCGGTCCAAACCACACTCCAAGAATGCGGACAGGTCCATCCGTCCAACCGAAGCGGCCCGGAAGAGCGACCCCCTTCCAGGCACCTAACCGCAAGCCGGAGGACTTGTCGCGGTTTATCTTGGCCCCTGTCACCTTCTCGTACCGATCAAGCGCCTTCTGTACCGCCTCGATGTCGCTGCGGGACGACACGAAAGCAGATACGTCATCGGCGTACGCGGAAACCCTGGCTCGAGCCCCTCCAGGAACGGCGATTCCCCGTAGGGCCGGACTGCCGGTCTCGTCCTTCAGCCGGCGAAGGAGAGGCTCCAACGCCAAAGCATAAAGGAGAGGCGACAGCGGACAACCCTGACGAACCGACCTAAACAGCACGAACGCGTCCGACAACCTTCCGTTCACATGTACCACAGCACTGGGGGGGGCGATACAGGAGGCTAATCCAGCGGCAGAAGTTGGGTGCGAATCCAGCGGCCTGCAGGACAGTAGCAAGGTAGCGATGGTCGACCCTATCAAATGCCTTGGACTGATCCAAATTGATCAGCGCGGCTTGCTCGTCGTCTTTTACACCCTCTATGATCGTGCGGATCAGATGCAGGTTGCTTTGAATTGTTCGGCCCTTCACAGAACAAGTCTGCTCAGGTCCCAACAGAGACTCGGCAACTGACTGCAAACGCTCCTGCAGGATCTTGGCCATAATCTTTAACTCTGTGTTTAGCAGAGTTATGAGCCTGTAGTCATCTAGTTTCCCCCACCACCACCTTTGCCCTTTTTCAACAGAGTGATCACGCCCCTGGTGATCCGATTGGGGATCGACCCCGACCGAAACCAGTTGTTGAACACTGCAGTCAAAATCGGAACAAAGATGTGCGACAGCCTCAAGTACAATTCATAGGGCAAACCATCCAGACCGGGCGACTTGCCTCTGCCGACCTTCTTCAAAACCGCGTAGACTTCGCCCTCCGTGATCTCACCCTCGCAGCTAGCCGCTTCAGTCGGCGAAAGCCGAGGAAAGTCAGCCAAATAGCTACGAAACTCCTCCTCACGGAGACCAGGCTCCTTGGTAAACCGGCTCTCGAAATGGCGCCGAAACGCCTCGCACATGTCATCAGTCGCCCGAAGAGTACGCCCCTCCGGGGATATGACCTCACGAATGTAACGATCGCCACCTCGACGGACCTCTTCCCTGCGCAGATCTGCGCCCAAATTCAGAGCTTCGGAAGACATCTTGTTTAACTTCTAATTACCTGGCCCATGTACCGCTCGCTATTCGAACGATCCAGGGCCTCCTTGGCTAAGGCTATCTCTAGGGGATCCCCCCAGCCACCGCCCGGGAATAACTAGACTTGAGCGTCTTCACCTTATCAGCTCTATCTAGAGCGAGCCGTTTGCTGAAATCAGTGGTGAAGGACCTAATCCTACATTTAAGGCGTTCCCACCAGCTATTCCCGATAACCGCCCCCACTAGCTCCCGCTGCACTAGTCTAATTAGCTGTTCCCGAAAGTGCCCCCTGTCTAGTAAGGACAGATTGAACTTCCAGTACCCAGCCATTCTACAAACGAGTTTGTGGTCCGAATAGCCTACCCAGTGGAACGTAGGGCAATCTAACAGATCTATGTCGGCTCTTCTCACTAACATTCTGTCAAGGTAGCTGACCACCTTGTCAAAAGGCCAATTAAGAGCCCACGTCCACATTTTCCCCCCGAGATGATCGACCCGGTATCTATCGACGAGACCATAATCGTCGATCAGATCAACCAGGCTACGATCGCCCCTTCTCCCTCTAGCTCCCCGCCCCCTGTCTAACTTGGGGTCCAGGATGGCATTCCAGTCCCCCATTAAAACTAGGCGCGTTGAAACCACCAGGAACGGCCCCAACCGCCGAAAAAACGAGACCCGCTCCTCCCGGTCGTTGGGCGCATAAACCGCAACGACTCGAAACGAACCACTTTTCACGGCAATATCGGCCACGATCAACCGGCCCTCGGCATCGGTATGCACAAGGTCCGCCTTCGCATCGAGAGTACGCCTGACAAGCAAAGAAACTCCTCTGGCAGAACGGTCCCCATATGCTGAATAGACGACAAAGTCATCCTCCAGCACACACGCATCGGAACTGCAAACAAAGTGGGTCTCTTCTATCGCGGCGACATCCACATCCAAATACAGAAGGTCCCGGAGCAGGCTTACCCCGATCCCTTAAGCCCCTCACATTCAAAGTCGCTATCTTCATTTCCATCTTCTAAGTCCTGTAAAATAGAAAAGACAGAATCAACCTATTCACATACGGGACGGAAATCTGCGGGCGAAAGGACCCCGACGGATTGTCCCAGACTCCCTGTACCCAACTCGGTCGTCATACGACCAGCCGGGACAATACCGCCAACGTCCGTAGGGTAGGTTAATTTAAGAGCTCTATACAGAGGGATGGAGCCGAACAGGGACCCTCCCAGAGCAAAAATTCCATATTTTCTTTAAGTCTTCAGAGTTCTCTTCATACACCCTTATTTTAGGGAAGGCTGCTTGCGCCTCATTTATGTGGCTCCACACTTTCAAGTGTGACCCAGTGTCTCTTACTACGGTGATGACCCCAGGGGCGTTCGGGAAGTTGCGTGGGTCCTCCACCGACTTGCCATCCACCACCTCGAGCTTAAATAGTCGCCCCAAAATTACTTTTTTATGTTTAGACAGGCCCTTTTGGGCCTCGTCTTTGTCTATTTTGCAAATCCCATCGGGACCCGCGAAGTACTTTTTCTTCTTCTCCCTTGCACGATGGGGAGGGGAGGAAGGAGACGTGTGCGGGGAAGTATCGGGTGAACTCAGGGGTGTAATGGGAAAGGAAGGGGATGGAAGCCGGGAAGAAGGGACGCTTCTGACTTTGGAGGGGCCAGAAGACCTTGTTGGTGAGGCGGGGAACGAGTGCCGCCTGATTCTGTCTGCACTCTGCTCCGCCCTGCTACGACGCGAAGGTCTGGGTTCTGTTTCTTCCGGTTCCTCTTCTTCTCTGCTTTTTTTAGGGACGCAGTTCGTGGTGGAGGCATTTTATCCACCTCCATTGAAGTCTCCTGTTTGTGGAGGTTATCCTGCGGCAGTTTCTGTTGCTTTTTCTGCTTTTGCTGCTGCTTCGGCTGCTGCTGTTGCTGCTGAGGAGACTGCCGCTGTTGGGGCTTCTGCTGCTGTTGTTGTTGTTGTGACACTGGGGAAGAAGGCAGATTTGTCACCTTACCCCCTTTCTTCACCTTAGTCCAGGCTCCCGGGGTGGCCTTATCGTTGCTTGGTGCCACTGCTGCTGCTGCTGGTGTCTCTTTTGTTGGTTGCTGGTTCATTTTCTTGGGACACTCCTTCGCCATGTGTCCAACCGCACCACACGCCCAACAACACGGCCTCCTACCCTCCACCAGCATTCTCCTATCCCGACAAGACGTTTGGGATGTCTCGGAAATTGTCTCTGTCGAGGACCACTTGGAGCACCAAATCTCCTGTTGCTATCCCCGACTTGCTTCTGACAGCGCTCACTTCTTCTACTTGCCCAAACTTGGCAAAAAATGCCCCCATTCTGTCCTGGGGAATGTCGACGGGAACGCCGTGTACTGTTATTTTGGTTTTTCTTGTCCCCATGTACTCCGTTTGGAGCCGCAAGTTTGCTGTGGACAAGACATTCCCGGCCAGCTGTTTTGCCTCTTGTTCAGACCCCAGTAGTACGTCCCACATGGCATTACTTCTGCGGGCCAACATCTTGGGGCAATCTTCCACCTTGTCTCTGTTGACTCCAACGAGTCTATGCGTTTTGACGTCAGTTGTCAGCAGGGATATGACTTTAACCTTGATGGTATTCAGGGCTTCTGGTATTGTAATAAAGTCATTCCCCTTCACATAACCCTCGTATTTCTGTCTTTGTTCTTCATAGTATGAAGAGTCTTTTTTCCTTGGTCCACTTTCGGACCATGTTTTCGCAGGTGACAAATTTTGAGTTTGCACCGGCGGTGCTTCTTATATTGGAGTCGAGGCTATGTTTGTGTCGTCGGCCATATTGGCCGCGACGATCCAATTATTTCTTTAGAGCGAAATTTTTTTTTTTTTTTCTTCAAAAAAGGTATAAACAGAAAATAAACTACGTAAAGAAAGTAGAAAACCAAAGATAATTCAAATAAATACAAAAAATAAATGCAAACAGAAAAAAAAAACCGTGGGGAGGGCAAAATTGCAAGAAAAAGAAATAAAAACAAGTCAAAAATACTCAAATAAAGTAAAAACTAAAGAATTTAAAACGGTTTAGCAAATAAATTCAAAAACTTAGCTGTTCAATTCAAAAAAGAGTGTCCAAGTCGCTCAAAAAACAACACGTATATGCGTACTACACTTTGATCCAGGCCCCCGAGCCGAGCAACTTGGTATTTATTAATCCACCCACGAGGATTAAATGTGGCACAATGCCGGTTTAATGTGGGTAGCCCGCGAGCCCGTAGGCTCGGCCAAAAATATGACCTTTGAACCCGCCTTGACGGGTTCAGGTCCTGTCTACCTCCCCGAAGGAAACCTTGCCCTTCGGCAAAGCTTCCTCCGAGTTCCTCTCTGCATTAGAGAGTTCGACAGAAGCCAGCCCGGATGATCACAAAGCACAGATACACTACACTTTGATCCTAAATGGGCCGGGCAGCTTGGATTTGGACGAAAAAAGGGGCTTGTGATATTTGGAGCAATTTATTCAAGTACTCCCCGGCTAGAGGGAGTAGAAAACCGTAGATATTAAATTAATATCAATTGTTGTCCGATGTTTGAGAAAGCGCTGCATAATCCGATGCTCACGAGGTACGGTTTGGCATCAACGATATTGGACTAGTCGTCTGGTTTCTCGCATGTTGCTTGACTTAAATCTGCGAGATCAGGAGTTGTGAAGGTCAAGGCCGTCTTTCTAACGAGTGGCTAATGGCGACCGCGACAGGTCCCAACATAATCTCGGCAACTGATTGCAAACAATCCATCAGGATCATGGCCAAAATCTTTAACTCTGTATTTAGCAGAGTTATGGGCCTGTAGTAGTCTAAATCCCACCTAACATACTTGACGTTTTTCAATAGTGTAATCACGTCCCGAAGATTAGGTCGGGGGCGGAGTCCTGCTTAAACCAGTTATCGAACACCATTGTCTAAACTGGAACAAAGATGCGCGACAGCCTCAAGTACAATTAGTCGGGCAGATTATCAGGTCCCTCTTCAGTACCTTGTGGACTTCGCTGTCTTTGATCACCGCTTCACATTCAGCCACTTCAGTCGACGAAAATCGGCCGAATATCTGTGAAACTTTGTCACAGAGACCAGGCTCCTTGATAAACCGATTCAGGAAATGCTGCTAAAATGCCTCGCATATGACGTTGGTCGAGCGCAGGATACACCCGTCCGGGGTGTCGACCTCCCCAATGTAACGATCGGAACCTCGACGAATTTCCTCCTTGCCTAATTCTGCTCACATGTTTAGGGCTTCATTAGACATTTTGTTTAACCTATGTCTAAATACCTGACCCTGCTAGTGGTCACGAGCTCTAGGACTTGTCTAACTAAGCCTATCTCTAATGTATCTATTCTAGCTTTATGTGCCTTCATCTTGTTAGCCTTAAGGCGAGTCGTTGGCTAAATTCGGTGGTGAAAAGCTGAATCCTATCCTTAAGGTTCTCCCACCACTTATTCCCAATAACCGCCCCACTAACTCCCACTGCATTAATCTAGTCAGCTGTAGCCGGAAGTCCTCCCTCTCCAGTAAGGGCACGTTGAACTTCCATTGTCCAGCCAATCTCGGCCTAGCGTCTAACGCCACCCGACCACAAAAGAATTTGTAGTCTGAATTGCCTAGCAGATCTAGATCCACCCTTCTAACTGGCTACCCGGGTAGTCGACTACTTAAGAGCCCAAATCCACATCTCCGACCCCGGGTGATCGACCCGATATCTATCGACAACCAGCCTAAGATCACTCAACCTCCCGCTAGCTCCCGCCTCTACCTAACTTAGGGTCAAGGATCCACCAGGAACGATCCCAACTGACGGAAGAATGAAAGACATTCCATCTTGTAAGTAGCCGAAAAGAGCCAATTTTTACGGCAATATCAGCCATGATCAATGCTCGCATCGACCTGGACAAGGTCCACACTCGCATCTAGGGTACTCCTGACCAGCAAGGAAATACCTCTGTCCTGTACAGCCTTAGATGATCTCTTGTATCAATTTTCATTTTTACTATCTGGATCCTTCCCAAAATTCCCAATTACACCTCACTGCCTCTCAGAATTTCAGATAATTTCCCTTTAAATTTCACCGGGACAACCAACTCAGTTTTCATTAATTTAAGTGGACTTATTTCTACCAATTATCCTTTCTCTCTCATTCGACAGTACCTTCCAGAAACCTTAATTTACACACGGCGGTTAATGAAGTCAATGCTCTCTATTCAGCCCAGAAAAACTCGGAATCGTATTCACACTGACTTAAACAAACTATTGAGACCATAGCAACGGGAAACAAAGATGCTATTTTTCTAGCGGGCCTCACCACAGTCACAAAGTCTATCCGGCCAATGAAGCTACGTGTCACAAATGCAAAAAGGGCAGTTTTCCAAATATGTTGGTCGTCTGGCGCTTCGGTGACAACCTTATGCACTAGCAACCACATAAACTTCTACGTTTTGATTGGCAAACACGTGGCTCCAGCCCAAATAGATACAGCATCCAAAAGACATTAAATAACAGTAAAACCTGCCACAAGGAACGTGTCCATGATTCTGGTCGTCACTTAACACTTCATTAAAAAGATAGTGTAGCTTCAACTTAAATCTATTAGGTGAGTGGCATTTGAGTGTTCAAGTTTCTTTCTTTCCCAATCATTGTTGTGACATTATTCTCGGTCAAGACTTCATGAATCAATATTCTAGCGTCTCGTTTGCATTTGACAGCCCTAAGGTTCTCTATTTCAAATCCAATTGCTTGCAGTCTATTGTCTGTTTTGGTAGATGTCCCTTCTTTATTCTCAAATCTTGATCCTAACTGCAAACTTATTACTACTAAATATAGACGATTTGGAAGCGCTGACAGGCTCTTTTTTGTGGCCGAAGCTAATAAAATTCTTTGAGATAGGGTTATTGACATCTTTGCGAGCTCCAATTTTAATAATACCATTATCCCCCCAGTAGTTGATTCTGACGCTTCTGATACAGCCATTGTTACTGCTTTAAATCAGGCCGAACGTCCAGTGATTTCTCAAGAACACTAACTCTGACTGTATGCTTTAATAGAAAAGGAAGATTCAGCCATAATAGAAACTGTAAAAAAAAAGATGGTCTCACTTCTTATCATCTAGACGTTTTACCATCGTCACGAGTCAAAAGGCAATGGACTTCATGTTTAATACGAAGTGACTTGGTAAAATTAAAAACAATAAAATCCAAAGATGGAGAAGGGAACTAGAGACCTACGATTACGATATAACATACTTGAGGATGCATTTTCATGTGCATGGGCGCTATCTTTCGCATTGTAAAGCTATCTGAGCTACACAACCGTCTTTAACATCTTCGTATAACCAGGTTATCAAAATCAGGAATATTCCATATTCTATAGAGGATGTAAAAATGTATGTGCTAACTACCCTGTTTGTGTAAGAGGACACGTTTCTACACCCCAGAAAAAATTTCGCCTTGTCAAAGTCACACAACCAATTTTAGTTCAAAATAAGCTTTTCTTATTGTCTCGAAAATAATTGTTTATTAGTTTCGAATTTGGATATGTTTCAAGTTACCACAAAGTAATGCATACATGGTGGGTGGTGAAGATTAACGTCCGTTCCCACCTTATATAGACCCCGTGTAAGGATTGGAAAAGAAATTACCAGCAAGTTTATATATATATAAGATACATTTTTATATAGCATAATATATGTACAGAAGAATAGAGTGATACGTTGGAGGCTCAGGAGTTCAAATGTAAATATCCTGGTGCATACGAGAGAGAGAGAGAGAGAGAGAAAGAGAGAGAGTTTGTGAAAATGTATTAGATTGTTCGGAAAATAATGTTTGATTTTAGGGTTAACTTTTATTCCGGAATTAATGTATTGAAATAGTGTTTAAATCAGTTAAAATAAGAACCCTGAATATCTATATGTTTCTGCCATCGAGTTACAACCTTATTTAGGCCTTTAAAACTCGAAAGGATTTGACACTAAGGAATCCTTGAATTCTGTGTCTGTATCTTCTTTGCAACGAATATCTTTTGAGTGAAAAAATTGTCAAAATGCTTGAAAAAGTGGTAGTCAATAGGCAAGTGATCAGGGGATATGGTGGAGTTAGCAAAGTCTCGTATTTCTAGTCGGTGAGATTTTACAATGTCATCCTGGCAACATGAGCATTGTCATGAAGCAGAATTGAACCTCGTCTAGTAACTAGTAACAGTCGCATTTTGCTCAACTGAATGTGCATTTCATCCTGTTGCTGGTAGTAAAATTCTGCAATGATGCTCTGGTTAGATTTCAGAAATCTGTAACGGATAACGCCAATGGCTGACAACGAGACAGACACCATAATCTTGTGTTGGTGCAATTTTCGTTTTGGAAAGTGTTTGGGTGTTTCGTCATAATAAAACCATTGAGTATATCTTTTACGATTATTATCCATGTAATCAAACTTCACTATTTGATCAAGAAGTGGGTCATTCGAATTTCGCAAATTAACATCGGACATATATCAAAACGTCAAACTCCGACTTTCACTGAGTTCATCGAGTTTCTTCACCTTCTCAATTTTCTTGAGATGTTCTGATATTGTTGAAATTCTAACGCCCATTATTTGAAATATTTCTTTGACGCTTTGATGTGGATTTTGTTTGACTATTGTTTTCGGATATTGATTGTCAAGTGCAGATGGAATTCTGAAAGAGATTGATATAAAATGAACAAAGCGGAGTCTTTAATCATTTTGAAATGAGTAATATAGTTTTGTGTAACGATTATAATAATATATTAAAATTATTTTTCGAACAAACTAATATGTGTGTGTGCGCGCACGCGCGTGTGTGTTTATATTTTCAAATGTGAAAATTGCAACTACTAATCAAAGGACTGCGAAAAACAAAAAGAAGCCGTAATAAGCTCATATGAAGAATCTAAACCAGAGATACTCGACAAATTGATGTCACCTTTCAATATAACAGAACGTCCATCATTATATCTAAACAAGTTTATGTCACCAGCGAGTCGCACTGGAGTTAGTGATACACGTTTATTCGGGTATTACCATCTTCAATCAAGACAGTAATAGCATCCCAATAGCATCCCAAACCGATCTAGAAAAAGATCGACTTGGAAAATTGACAAGTGATCTTCTGTTGTATTGTAAGAATAAGCTACACAAGTTCAACAAGTGATACGAGACAGGCACAGTTATAGCAGAAATACGAACTTGTCAGGGGAGAACAAAAACCTTCTAACCCGGTATTCAACTTTTTAACAAAAACCAGATGCCAAATATTTGTTGTGCTCATTTATATTTTGCCGAATGTGCAAAATTCTTCAAGCAGTGGTGCAAGCAACCGGACAAATGGAACGTTAAAATACAACCTCGTTCCCGTTCTTCTTCACCTGTTAAGACACCGGAAAATTAATTCGGCGGGATGTATTAGCTTCCACTTATCCGCTGCTTCTTGAAGTCGCTGCTCGGCTAGCGGCTCAAAAGATTAACTTTGATATGGACAATTATACCAAAGAAATATTCAGATGGAGTAGTTATATATCCAAGAAATATATTCACAATCTCAGATGCACAATCTCAGATGCACAATCTCAGACACGAGTTCACCTGGATGTTTGTGATCACAGATACGACAAAACCTCTTCTAGGTTGTGATCTCTTAAATCATTTTGGTCTGACGATAGACTGCACAAACAATAGACTGATTGACACAGCAACTAACAGTTTAACGCAAAACCGGCTCTTGAGATTATGAACAATACAGATGACCAGGATAATACTGCTGACATGACAGTACAGAGAATTATGGAAAAATATTCACACATAATTTCACCTCATCACCAACCTAATACAGCAAATGTTTCATAAGATCGATACTGGTAGTAACCTTCTAAAACACAACTATCGGCACAGAAATTCGACATAGCGAAGGAGGAATTTGGGAAACCCCAATATGTAGGAATAAAGTGAATAAGCAACAAAAATGGATCAGTACTAATTACTGAAGATAAAGTCTTTATCATCTAAGCTGCATGATAAGAAAATATTTTAACTGATTGATCATCAGCTTATCAGTGCCAGTCCACCCTGACGATGTATTTAAAACAGCCATTACAACACCTTTTGGTTTGTTCGAGTACAATTACATGTCTTTCGGACAACAGAACGCATCAAGTACATTTCAGCGGATGATATACATTTTCCGTGACTTTAGTTGTGCATTCAAATACATCAATGACATCCTCATCTTCTCGAATAACGAAGAAACTCATTCCAAGCACCTCGACCAAGTTATACAAAACTCAGTAAGTACGATCTTTAAGATTGTTCTCAACATTTCAAGCGATAGTATTAAACCCAGCGCTTAGAAACTTGCTGAGTTAAATGAATTTCCTCCGCCAAACAACTCCAAATCATTGCGCCGATACTTTATCGAGCGAGGAATTAATTTCAGTTTACGTAACCCCACTCATGCCATTATATTTTAAGAATATTTTCGAGAGTAATGAATATTCTTGAGATTGATAGTGGAGTGGTTTCCCATTGCTTTCATCACGGTAATTTTATTGAGACAGTATCTCTAGTTAGCTGTCCGTTGACTCGTCAAGAGTTCTTTCGTCCTTTCATAAGTTTTATTTGTAGTGGATAGCAGCTCGGATTGAAGAATCAGAGAGCCAAGTTCGAATTCCAGTCTAATCCATTACATTCCCTTACGTGCTAATACCCTTGGAAAAGGTATTAATCCTCTTCTTCTTCTGAGTTCTATAGACTTGGGTGGCAACTGGTCTAGGAGACAGACAACTCTGAATTTAAAATCTGCGGGGGGTCGTTTGGGGACCTTGTGGCACGTAGTGTACCAGGTCTTTGTATTCGGCCCTTCAAGAAGTGTGGTTGGTTCTGCACAAAGCCTTCACCACTATAATCAAATTATATGTGCTGGTGTCTGAGCTGTCGGTTCCTAGGAACTGAGCTGCTTGACCCTCATACATCGAACACGACGGGAGAGTCCACCATATATATGAATTCTGTTGTTAGTTAAATTTTATTAGGCCATTTTTTTCTGATTCTTCTTCCCTTTACTCGATTTCCTTAGGACCGGGAGTTGGTGAGTTGAATTCCCAACCAAACCTATAAAACCGAGTAGAAAATTTTAGAAGTTTCCACAGTGTTTCATGTTAAATCACAAAAGTATAAAATTTTAAAATTAATATCGGATAAAATCCTTTGGGCAGTTACAACAAAATTTTATAAAAAAAAGCATTCACGTCGTATTCGTCATGTATTTCTTCTAGTTATTGCTCACCTTAGTTATATATCAAAAACAGACACTCCATCTTTTAAAAATAAAAGTAATATTTGTATCAATTCAGAATAATTTAACTCTAAATCAGTTATTTTTTTTTCAAATAACGGCTCAGAAAAGTATATTTTATTTTTGAAAGATTATTTAGTAAAGAGAATTATGTAGTGTTGACAGATTTGTAAATATAAACGATTTTATCGATTTTACTGTTAATCAGAAATCAAAATCATTCCAATCAATGTAAATTCAGTTTAAAATACAATAAAGTAGTTTGCCTCTTGGAAATATTAAATTTAATCTATTAGCTTGGAATTGAAACTAAAATAAAAGCTTCAAGAGAGATTTTACATTTTTAAAATGCATTTCAAACCTTAATTATAGCTTCATTTTAGAGGTACCTATGATTAAAAAAAATACCAAACCGACATTATTTTTGCACCAACCTAATAATTAGTTATTTATCTAATGTTCCCGATTATTTATTTGAAAATGAAACTGCCGGCATAACAAAAACTAAAACCTTTGATAATGGTTCACTCTAGCCGAAACTAGTCAAACATTGGAAAATACATTTTAACATATGAATAAATCAATCAAAGAATGTTTTCTGTCTACCGAGTACGCGTCCGTCTCACACGTATGCGTACCTCAAAACAGCCAAATAAACGACTTATGACAATCAAGACTTTAAAAACGAAGTCCTGTTCTTCAGCAAGTTGAAAAGTCGAAAAGGTAAAACTTGGAGGGTAGCAAATGCTTTGTTTACATGAATATGTATAAGATTTACTACAGGAATACATTTCAATGTTGCAGTGTAAATTCTCAGAAAGGAAGCAAGTTACATTTGGGGACAGTGTATAAAAAGTGAACACGTGATAAAAAGGATAATTGAGAGACAAAACGTGAAACAAATGTATACAAAGATGACTACCTTCAAATAATAACATGACATTAAAGACGACTAATGTAGAAAGAAATGGTCTTAAGGTTACGTACCGGCGATGCTATTGTTGGGAGTAAGATGTAAGAGGATGAGAAAAATATAAACTGCGTACTTTCGCCCATGCTTTTATAGTGCCGGTTCCGGTGATAACTAAGGGCTGACAGGAAATGGTCAAAAACGGTGACTAACCTAAAAAGTAACTAAACTGGAAAAAAAGGCACAAGGAGAAGTAAAAAAAAATACAATAATAATAATAAGTGTACTGTGGTAACAGAACATTCCCCACCTGGAGTGATTATACGCCCATTGATCTCGGCCTCGTGAGGAAGAAAAGGGACAGTTCCTGAAACAGGTCTGAGAAGGGATTTGGTATAGTCTTTTTCTTTTTTTGGAAATGTTAATTGTACCCTGGCATTTTGCCATCTCCACTAGGAAAGACTGGTGTAACCAGGCCTTGATGCCATTAACTTCTTTTCGCTAGATTATCTTTGGGAAACACATTTCCAAGTTTGAAATTTTGTTTTCCAAATGTCCACTTCATGTGTATCTTGAGGGAAGTGAGGTATTACTTTCGTCTCAGAAACTTTGTGCCAGGTCCTGGATGTATCACCATTAATATTTGAAGTTACGTTCAACGCCAAATTCCCAGATTTGGGGAGAAGGCATGCTGGCTTTCTGCGTAAGAAGTGCAGCAAGAATCAATATGAAGATATCACCTGAATGTTACATCTACAGATCGCACGGTGTTTTCCACCCCTCCGTGGTCGGAAACATGATCTGCTTGATTTGTCAGTGGTGCTGGTCCAGGACATGGAGCAGGGTTGTGCTACTCACTATCACTCTCTGTGCACCCTACTTTATCCTTCCAGCCTTTCACCATAGATGAAGAAGATGCACGACATCTAAAGTGCAGACGGCTCTCTCATGCCTAACATTCTTCCAGCGTATTCTCGTGAAGGGTGCGACATTTCTGTAGGGTATGATGTCTAAAGAGTACCGTAAGCGTCAGTATCTGCGGCTGGCACAGTGTCTGCCTCTCTGCCGTGCTTGGAAATAGGAGCTGCTTCCATTGTCCAAGGGGCTAGTCTGAAATGGGGTTATGCTTCTCACAATCACACTCTGTGCGCCTCATTTCATACTTACAGTTTTTTACCATATATGAGGAAGATGTACAATATCTAAAGCAGATTCTCCTCGTGAATAGTGCAAAATTTCTGTAGGGTGAGTGTCGCAAGTGTCAGTATTAGAGTGTGAGGCCTCTTGTGTATGAGACATTGACTACCAGGGTTCCCAGTGCAGTATTAATGGGTAAAGAATAACGTTTATTCAGTAGATGTTAGAAGCCGGATACTCATACATAAGTAGTTCAGTGTGTATTAATGCGCATGCAATTAGTAACATATAACTTCCTTCCTGTTTAGTTATGTATATGCGGATGTGTGAAAGTTTGAGTTAATTTATTGCAAAAGATTGGGATATATGTAAGGGTGTATAGAACGATTCATTTTTTATTTTGTACATTGTTCAGTAATGGTGATATTTGCTGAATAGTCGTAGGCTATTTCTATGATCTTTGTTGTTTATATCGAATCTTTCAATTTAGCAGGCATATTTATGGCGCGTGCACATCTAGTGCGGATTGAGTTTCTTTGGATTTGCTCTTCATCTGGTGTGGTTTTTGTTTCACCGTGGGGGATGAATCAACGAAGTGAACTTTCTTCTTCACTGTTGGCACTGATACAGCACATGGTTACAATGGAGTCTTGTTCCAGTTGGAGTTTCTACAATATAGCTTCTTGGGGTATCATCCTTCCTGGTGACAGTTTCAGGGTACCATGTTTTGCCAGCTTTATTTGTTGTCACGTGCTGGCCTGGATATAGTGATAATAGGTTTGTAGTTGCCTCCTGAGATCGTGGTTTATTTCCATTTCGGCCGATCTTTCCACTAGTAGTTGCCGATGTTCTTCCCTTCCATGCTCTACTCGACTGGGTAATGTGGCTATTATAATCCGTCCGAATAGTAGTTCGGCAAGTGATGGTAATTTGCTTTCAATAGGGGTATCTCTGATCTGTAGTAATGCTATCTACATGTCACCTTTGCTTTGAGGCATTTCTTGATTGTGGACTTGATGTGTCGGACATGCCTCTCAATGAATCCGTTGCTTCTTGCATAGTGAGGTGAGCTGGTAATATAGTTAATACTTCATGATATGATAAAGCTTTAGAAAGCTTTCCTGCGTATTGTGGGTCGTTATCACTCATTCTCTCATCTGGTCGCCCAAATAGCGATGCGTAGCTATTCTTCTTTTTTCTTTTTCTTTTTTTTTTTTTTTTGTCATCTATTGCGTTGTGGTTACCAGTTTGGACATCTCGTTCACAACTGAATATTGTGAGTACCAGTCAACAACAGTTAGGAGGTATTTCTTTCTATTGATGTCAAACAGGTCTGATACGATGTACGATGGTCGTGATGAAATATCGCGTCGTTTGAGTGCTTCTATTCTATTTGTATCTTGTCGTTCCTGTCAAAGTATGCATGACTGGCACATCTTCTCTTGATATTTTGCCAATATACACGTTCTCTGGCGAGTCGACGAGTTTTCTCGGTACCTTGATGGGCTTGATGAAGCTGGTGCAGAATTTCCTCTCTCATAGATTAAAGGGTCAGAACTTGTCCTTTGAAGATTCCTGCTTCAACTGCTAAATCATCTCGGAACGAACAGTATGATCGGATGTCGACTGGTACATCTAGGATAGTTTCTGGCCATCCTTGAAATACGATTTCTTTGACAAGATCCAGAGCTATGTCTCTCGCTGTCTCACTGCATAATAAATTTCTTTTTTTTTCTGTTGAGAAATTGATGATTGCGATAGTCTGCTGCTCGTCATCAGCTTCTGCGTCTATGCCATCGATCCTCTCGTCTAATTCGACTAAGTTGCCGTTTTCTGAATTCGATAGTCGGTTTAGTGCGTCTACAATAAACTTTTACAAGCACTTCCATCGACGATACCTCTTGTAATTGCATCACAGAAGGATTTAACACCTGCGTGCCTAGGACAATTAGCCGATGAGTTAATGCCTCTTATCCGCAATAATACCTCCGTGTATATGGCACATAGTGCTACGCTACGGTAAAATAAGTTACAAACAACAGAACAAGCAGGTTGCATACCAACAGCTACATAAAAAATGGGCTTCAACCTTCCGCGGAAAGCCCAAAACCGAAAATATGCCGTGCACATATTATATTTTGCTGATAAAGCTCGAATATGTAAGCCAATGGTACAGACAACAATCACCATCTAACAGTGATTTGAAAAACTAGTCGGGCGAACTCAGTTGCCCTCTTCGGGATAGCTACTACTAAAGAAACAGACAAAAACGAGGCAACTAAAATAACATTCATTGTCGACAATGGTGCAAGCGTTTCTATAATCCCTTTCAGAATAATTAACGAGATATCCTCAGAGCCAACACCCGTAATATTATCAATGGTTAACAGCACGGACATTAAATATTATGGGCAAACTAAACTAGACGTCGGAGTTCCAAGCCTTAGAAGATCATTTTTCTGTTGTGGCAGATGTCAATAATGCCCTACTTGGATTTTATTTTTTGGATAACTTCGGACTCCTTGTCGACTGCAATGAGAAGAAAATAATAGACCCTACCATATCATGAACAAAGACACTTAAAACACGTAACTCAGAAATCAACAGTGATTAACGATAATGTACCAGACCTTATCCAAGCCATTAATAACGAATATCTTAACGTGGTTTTGCCACACAAACGTGTACTGATAGTGAATACAACGGAGTGTACCACAACCATTTGCTAGGATTAGGAAACTGTCAGAGGAAAACAAAAAGAAGCAGTACGTAAGAAATTTATGAAGCCCTTTGCATGTGGTTTTACAAAAATAACGGTTGTATCGGTTTGCGGCGATTATCATGCACTATACAGTATCACCAAGAACGGCAAATACCCAGTTCCCAATATCAATTAATTTGCGACCAAATTAGCAAACAATTACCGATTTTCAAAAATCAACCTTGTGTCTGCTTACCATCAAATCAGGATACACCGTGATGATATAGACAAGACTGCCATAGTATCGCCCTTTGGACTACACGAATACAATTTCATGCCCTTCGGTCTTAAGAATGTATTGATACATTTCAACGGTTTATGAACAAAATATTCAGAGACGATAATTGTGTATTTGTCAATATAGACGATATTCTGATTTTCAGTGACGATCAATCATCACACAAGAAATACATTCAAACTGTTATTAAAGTTTATTGAAGTTTTGCATAATAATAATTTAAAAATTTAACTAACAAAATCAACTTTCGATATTGACTCTATAGATTTTCTCGGATACAATATTAGTGTAGAGGTATCATGCCAACAAATAACAATGTTGAGGACCTAAAATCCTCCCCACCGCCTAATGATAACAAAACTTTACGTAGAATCCTAGGCATGGTTAATTTCTATATGAAATGAATACCCAATTTCACTGAAATTGTGATACTCCTTACCGAACGAATAAGACAAAACGTAAACGGTGAATTTACGCTTAATACCTATGAATTAGAAGCATATTATACCATCATCAAAATTCTATGCGACTATCCCACATTAGCACACCCTCAACCTGAGTGTGCCACTTATCAATTGGTGACCGACAGCAGTAAATACGCAGTCAGTGGTGCATTGCACCAAGTCATTTACTTGGAGTAAAACTCAATTTGGTTTTATACTGTTCATCTCGACATTTTCGGACCTCTTTCCCCAGTGAAGAATAACAATGATGCTTACAAGCCATATCGTTACTTACTGACATGCATCGACCGTACGACTAAATGGTGTGAAGCCGAATCAATCACAGAAATAACAACGTGGACTGTCGCCTGAGTCTTTGTTAACATGTGGATCGCATGTGGGGCGTGCCACTTTACATTATTACATACTGTGGCAGACAATTTCAAAATGAACTATTCACAGAAATAGCAAAAATAATTGCCTTTTCTTCATAATATATATGTATTCATTGTCCGTTTTCCGATCTGCCGGATGCGGTTTTTGTTACTTTTGGGTGAGAAGGGTCAGTTTTGTTTTCTGGTGTTTCTGTTGGTAGAGTTGATATAAGATTCGCCAGCGGCGTGTAGAAGTAGTAGTCAATTGATAGAATTCCACAATGAATCTCCAACTGCAAGATATGTACCAACCGACCCACGCAGTCAGATATAGCACAAGGCAGGATTTAGTATGGGGGATCCGAGCCGTAGTCTCGGCCAAAAATTCACCGTAGACCACGTGTAAAACGGCATCGGGTAGCTGTTTCTCGAGACGAGACTGCCCTTCGACATAGCCTCAACTGGGAATCCTCTCTGTCCGGGGGCAGAGAGTTTGACCAGCACAGCTGGAGACGAATATCTAATTGCAGACCAACATATTGTATTTTCTACTGTATTTATATGAATGGGGACATACTCATTATCATCCGTAGGTATGCTACAACCCCACCCCCCACCTTTTTGGATTTACTCTGGACAGAGTCAATATTTTTTCCCTTTTTGGGTTGACTTCAATCCTTTTCGTATCCCTTCTTTTTCATTTACTCCGTCCCTTTCGGATTTCTATTTCCGGAGCTTTCTGAGGGATAAGCAAATCGAAAGTATCAAAAATAACCTTCATAGGTTCAACCTCGTCTAGAGTAGTGTTCTCTTCAGTTGAATACCTAATTTTAATTTGATTATAGTACCTCTTGTGCACCATTTCAGGACCTTTTACTAAATACACCTTCCTGAAAATTCTTCGGACAACAGTTCTGACTTACCAATGTTTTTACTTGACTGGTACATACGGTAAAAAACCTTTTGACCAATTTTATTAAAAAAATTGTTTTTCTTATTGGGTATAAGTTTATAAATATATAAATTTGTCAAGAACCGATCATATTTTTCGTGCAAAAATAATTTCTGCTAGAGTCATGGCCGAAAGCGCATTTCTATTCGATGTAAGCCAATAGACCTGTAAAAATTGCTGTAATGCAGCATCTGTGGATCCACCGTAGGCATTTTTAGAACCCTTTTGAAGGTATCCACTAAACGCTCTGCCTGGCCATTACTTCTAGGATAGTAAAGGGAAATTGTTATATGCTCTACCACAAACATTTTGTAAAACACCTTTTGGTGTAAATTGAGTGACGTTATCAGACACAATCGGAAATAGTTTGTGTAGAAATTGAATTACCACTTGCGTGGTTGGTTTGTTGCATCTGAATATCTCTGGCCACTTAGAAAAACTGTCTACGACAATTAGATAATATATCCCATCAAGTGGACCAACAAAGTCAACATGCAGACGTGACCATGGGCGGTCAGTTTGACGCGACCATGGCCGGTCATCGGTTGAACTTAATTGAACATTGGTGGTGCTTTAGCTGCCAAAGTATAAACTTTACTAGACATTCAATGTCTCTATCCATGCTACAACAGTATACGTAACTTCTCATCAAGCTTTTCATGCTGGATAAACGAGGATGTCCTGCATGAAATTCTTTCAGGATTCTCTTTTGTAGTGCCAAAGGTACCACTACTCTTTCACTGTACATGAGAACGTCATCGCACATTGAGCATACTCCCGAATCTGCTTTAGTCCTGTTTTTAAGTTTTTTTCTTCATTTCAGTAATAAATTCATCCTCCAACGCTTTACTTTTTATATCTTCCAACGCCACTGGTAATTCTCACACAGTATTGCACAGTAGGTTTTTTATCTCTACTTCTGATTGTAGAGAAGACCGTGTCTTCTAAAGGTTCATTATTCCTCGGAATAAGTCTGGACATAATTTAATTTACACGATGGTAAGAATTCCATTTTTTAGTCTTAATTTAGTAAAATGGTTCCCCCCCCCCCCCATCGTTGTAACCTATGAGCCATATGAGTCGGTAAACCTTTTTTTGAGACTCATAAATAGCTATTAACGGATTGTGATTTGTTTATAGAGTAAACCTTCGCCCGTGAATGAATCTATTAAATTTTCTTCACAGCAAAGACAATCCCTAAACTTTACTTTTCAATCACGGAGTAATTTTTCTCAGCTGGAAGAAGCGTCCTGGATGCGTTTTGCAATCGGTTTAATCGAGTCGTCTTCTAGTTTATGCATAATGCAGGCTTCTATACCGTACGCACTAGAGTCACTTGCTACGATTATTTCTCTTTTTTGGATCGTAGTGTGTCAAGAACAAGTCTGACGTTAGTAATTTTTTTTTAATTTTCTCAAATACTTCTTGGCATACGTCGTCCAAGACCATTTTGAAGAAAGCTCATTCAACGGAGCTCGCAAGCAATGCATATTTGGTACAAATACATTATAGTAAACTTTGCAGGGTACTGACATTTACAGGAGTAGGCATTTCTTTTATAGCACTGGCACGTGTTGGATCTGGTCTCATACCCTTCTTGTCAATTATCTGACCTAAAGATTTAATTTTGTCCATAAAGAAATTCACGCTTTTCGTCCTTCAGTTTCAATCCATAGTCCTGAATTCTTCTGAAAACTTCGAAAATATTTTTCTTGTGTTCTTCAGCGTTTTCACTTTTCAGCAAAATATCATCAAGATATGCAACTGCAAAGTCCAGTCTCCTCAGCATTGTGTCCATTACTTACTGAAAAATCACTGGAGAGACCTTTATGCCGAAAAGCAAACGATTAAATTTGTAGAACTCACGATGTGTATTTATGGCCAGTAATCTTGAACATTCGTCGTCTACTGGAATCTGAAGATACGCCCCACTTAGGTCGATTTAGGAAAATATCCGACCCCCTTTAAGCTGCGCAAAAACCTCTTCCGGCCCCGAAAGTGGGTAATGATTATCTTTTGAGGGCATCGTTTAAGCCTGTGGAAAAATCCGCGCAGACACTTATCTCTTTCGACTTTTTCTTTATATAAACGATTGGCGAAGCCCAATCGCTATATTCCACCTTCAATAAAACACCTATTTTTTCGAGTCTATCAAGCTCGTCATCAATTTGTTTTAGTGAAGTAAATGGTACATTTCTTTCGAAAACTGGTTGTACGTTTTCTTTTAGCTCGAATTTAGCTTTCATTTTCTTACACCTGCCTAACCCACAAGAAAATTCGTCGACGATTTTTTTTTTAATTCTTCTTTTAGACTTTCTGCTTCGTTAATAAAACTTTTCACATTTTAGCAAAACTAATTCATTGGACTGTTCCATAAATTAAACTGTTCCATCCAATCTGTCCTAAACAGGTTATTCGTGTTTTTCATGACAAAAAGTCTTAACTTTATCATTTAATATTACATTCGTCATAAATTCGCCTTCGAATTTTATTTTCTGTCCTGTAACACTACGAATGATATTTCATCATCAAATTTTTATGGTGTGGGGCGCGTTTTTTTGTAGGACCCCCTGGTAAGAATGTGGTATTATGGTGCATGAGAGAACGATTGGTGATGGATGAGTTCTTGTGGTGAATGGGTAAATTGTAATGTATGAATGGGTCGTGAATCTGATTAGCTAGGTATAGGATAGTTAGTTTGGACCAGCCTTTACCCCTCCCCTTCATCGGCCACGTGCCACAATTGTAAATTTTTACAATAAATACCCTGTAACACTACGAACGATTTGTGGCAACCATTAACATTGGTTTACCCAATTTTCTCTACGTGTAAACATTTATTATACTCAAATCAGAACCATTGTCGAGTTGCAGTTTGTTGCTTTTGTTCAGGATTTTTACCTGCACCAACTTTCGCATAGGAGATTTATCTACATAAGTAATTTTAATGTAATTACTCACTCGTTTTTTGTTTTAATTTCGTGTTACAGTGTTTTTTTATGTCCTTTTTTCCACACGGAAAACATTGTTTCTTTTTGTAAGGACAATCCTTATACCAATATAATTTTCCACTAAAATGTTGTATTTTGACCAATCCTTGTCAAAATGTTGCAATTTTGGCTAATCTTCGTCGCCAAAATGTTGTAACCTAGGGAAGGTTACTGAATAGAATAATCACACGAAGGTTGGTAATGAACAATAATATTTAGGACACGAACAAGACATTTAAGATTTGCCAGCGGCGCGTAGTAGTAGTCAACTGCTAGAAGTAAGTCAAGTGAAATCTACAATGAACCTCCAGCTGCAAACCAACATACAGTATCTACTACTATATTTATGTGAATGGGGACATGCACATAATAGTCGGTAGGTATGCTACAACAGTATTAATGCGCATGTAGTTCGTAACATATATTACAACACTCAGCACTATTATCGTTCTGCTTCAAGTTTCCATGTGTCTTGGAGATATTTTGGTCTTGTGTACCGACGATATCCCTTTGTTTTGTTGCCAAGAAAACTTTCCCATGTGAGGTTTGAGGTTAACGCTGGGATCATTCCTAATCCTAGTTTGTTGTTCAACAAAATCCATGGAAGAGAAGGAAATGAGCATGATGTTGTTGCTTGTCGCTGGAACCAAGAAGCAACTGCTTCTCTTGGAGTTTGTTTTGTTTACTTGATGGTTGATTTTTTGGGTTGTACCCAGTACAACAACTCAAGAAATATTTCCATCTTCTTTAGCAGACTGGAGTGGTGTAGAGGTTGGTAGATTCCATGAGCTTAGGGGATTTCTTATTCGACTTCTTTGAGAAGTATTCTACATGTTTGAAAAGTGGACATTCAGTCCAGTAAAAGACGGTGAATAAACTAAACTGAAAATGGGGGGACAAACAATGGAGAAGTAAAACAATACAGGTTTGTATTTATTGTGACAGAACAGAAAAAAAAGTAATCAGGAACAAATAATTAGCAAAGAACTTACGTAGATATTTAACCAAACTTTTATAAAAGACAAATACCAAAGATTTCAGAATATATATATATATATATATATATACAAAGAGAGAGAGAAGGATATGTGTATGATAAAAGCATACGTATACGAACATACATGTGTATACTTGCACGTATACATATATTTTATGTTTTATAAACAGTGTTCAATGTTATATAACAGAGATATTAAGTATATATTAGTGAATATACATAATATACAAACATGCAGTCTTCAGTGTACAATCTTTGCAAGTATAAGGCTAAGTTCCAAATGCAACAGATATATAGTTTTAAACTATAATTAGTTTATTCCATAAGACATTAATTTAATAATATATTATAAACACAACTTTTATGCAAAAAAGAAAGTTACCCCCCTTGATACATCAGGTTGAACGAAATGTCTAATCAAATTATGGAGGATAACGTAACTTATAGTGACGTAATTTAATTTCTAATAAACAAATGTGAGTAAATGATGTTGTTTCCCAAGCCAACATGCATGACTATAAAAAATGAAAAGGAAACAGTTAAATTCATACCCTCATGTTATTTAAAATATATAATACATAAATGATGTGGGGCCAAAGTCGGGACCACAAAAGGAAAACACGGAACACGGATTAGATGTAAGAAAGGTATATTAACATCGGGTTACAGAGATAGTGTAAGCGGAGCTTACTATATGTTAGTGTCCAATACTGGTAGTCGTACGCGGCTCTCACTGTCTCTCTGTCTAGAGTGTTGTGTCGCATACTTAATATAGACCTGGAAGAGTCTATTGTGTAGGTAGTTCCGTTCTCGATTACCCCCTTCCAAGAGTTTTCTTTTTGAAAAGGAGAGAAAAAATAAAACTGTTAATACTTTTCCCTCTTGGGATTTATTGTTTCTCAGCTGGAAGTAGAGATCTTGATGCGTGACCCACAGCTTTTCGCGAACCATCTGGCAGTTTATGCAAAATGCAAGCACCAATGCCGTTCGAGCTTGCATCACTTGCGACTATGGTGTCGAGACTAGGGTCGCAATGGGTGAGTGAGAGGTCCGAAGTAAGCGTTTTCTTGATCTTCTCGAATGCGTCTTGGCATTCCGGGGTCCATGGCCATGGTTTGTCCTTTTTAAGAGTTGGTTGAGAGGCGCTTTCAAATTTTGCATGTTCTTAATGAACCCTTGGTAAAAGTTAGCTAGGCCGAGGAAGTTTTGTAACGCTTGAACGTTATCTAGGGCCGGTATGTTTCTGATCGCGTTGGCTCTTTCTGGATCCGCCCGACGACCATCTTTATTTATAATGTGCCCTAAGTATTTAATCTCTGATAAGAAAAGGTCACACTTTGCTTCCTTAACCTTAAATCCGTATTCTTGTATCTTTTCGAATACATTTATTATATGGTTCCGGTGCTCTGCCGTAGTTTTACTAGTAACTAGTATATAATCCAAATAGGCTGTTGCGTAGTCAAGGTCGCCCAGCATGGCGTCCATGACCTGCTGGAAAACCTTTACTCCAAAAGCCAGCCTGTTGTATTTGTACAACCCTCTATGGGTGTTTATGCAGAGCAATTTGGAACTTTCTTCTTCCACCTCTATCTGAAGGTATGCGTCCGAGAGGTCGATTTTAGAAATAAATTTTCCACCATTGAGTTTATTGAAAATTTATTCAGGGGTTGGGAGAGTATAGTGGTGATTTTGCAAGGCATCGTTTAACCCTGTAGAAAAATCTGCGCATACTCGTATTTGATTGGACTTCTTTTTTACGTAGACCGTAGGTGCTGCCCACTCGCTGAAATCTGTTTTTGACAGAATACCTGCTTGCTCGAGTCTATCTAACTCTTTATTGATTTGCTCTAGAGCAGCGAAAGGGACATTCCGTTTCTTTTTGAATACCAGTTGTGCACCGTCCTTTACCTTGAACTTAGCTTTCATTTTAGTACATTTCCCAAGGCCGCCAGAAAAAATCTGGGGAAATTGTTGTTTGAGTTCCTTTTTTAGATTTACCAAATTGGACGTTGTACTTTGTATCTTGCGACAAAATGTACTCATTGGGCAATCCCAAAGAATGAATTTTTCTATCCAATCAGTTCCAAATAAGTTATCTGAAGCTTTCAATACATAGGCTTTGAGCTTTTTGGCAACTCCATTTAGTGTTACTGTAAGTATTACCTCGCCTAAAATGTTAATATTTTCGCCAGTTACGGATTTTGCTGTTTTATCCGTTTTTAATAAGGTCGACTTGTTTAATTTTCGCCAAGTACGCCAGTTAATGGTTGAAATATCAGAACCCGAGTCAAGCTGGAATTTAATGGACTTATTGAAAATATCCAGTTACATATTTTCTTAAATTCCTATCGACAATATTGTCAGATTGAGCTTGACTAATTTTATTTTGGGGTTTTCTCGTTCTGTTGGCGTACCAGCACGAATTTAAAGTATGCCCACTTTTATTGCAATTTTTGCAATATTTTTTGTTCTTAACTGGACAGAATTTCATCCAATGCCATTTACCACAATGGTAACATGGTCCGGGCGATTTTTTTAACCTATTTGGGTTTTGGTTACTGCGGAATTTAGGACAAGAGATTTGCCTTTTGTCTTTTTGAGGGGAATAGGAGGTAGACTTGCTTCTGATTTTATTTATCTGAGCCACACCTGATTCCTCGATAGTGTTTGAGTCACGCTTTACAGATATTACTCTTTGACAGTCCTCTGCCAGTTTTTGGAGAGTCAATCCTTGTTCGTTCTCAAGCTTGGTCAGTACCCGTCGTCTGACTTCGGCGTCTTCTGCTTGTGCGAAAATTAAGCACTTAAAATCATCGGCAGTCAGTTCGGCTAGTTTAAAATCATTACATAGCTTGTTTACCGATGCTGCAAACGTTAGAAAATCTTGCTGGTTGTCTTTGACTGTGTTCAGGCATTTCCAACGTTTGTGGAACAAGGTTATGATAGACCCGAATAGTTTCGATAGGAACTTAATAGTTTCTGAAAAATCCAAGTCAGTGGTTTTCTTGGGTAGTATGAAGTCTACGAACCTACTATGTTCTGTAGTTCCCAGTTTTCTCAATAGAAGACGTACATTTTTTTTACTGGGCCATTGTTCACAGTCTACTTTGAAAATATCTTCGTAGCGCCTGTAAAAAGCCTCGAACGTTTTGTCGTTCTCTGGTACGTATTCAAAGCTTTCCATTGAATTGTAGATTGTACTCTGGGAGAATATTCTATCTTTTTCAGAGTTTGAGCCTTTTAATGCATTTACGAGTAATTCTTTAAGTTGAAACAACAATGTTGTAGTTCAGCATTCTGAAGCGTAATTTGTTGGAATTCCATTTGTTGTTTATGTAATTCCCAAAATAATTGTTGTTGTCTTTCTTCTGATTTATGTTGCTGATCCAAATTTACTTTTAGCATTTGGGCAATTACTTTTTGAAAATCTTCCATATTTAGACAAACAAAAATGACAGCGATTTTTTTGTTGCTTTGAAACCTGTGTATCAAGGGGAGGTACACAAAAAAATCTTGGATTTTTTTCTTTTACAAAAAAATAATATGTACAGACAATTAGTTAAACTAAACTAATTATGTGTTTAGCTTTTTTGCAATTCTGTGGTTCCGTTAATTTTAACGTAATTGTGTCAATTTTCACCACACTTATGCATTTTTTTATTGAGGTACAAAAAAGAGAAAATTCACCTCAACGAATTTGAGGTGAGAATAATTTTTTGCACGAGTTCAACTCAGTTACATAAATCCTCAACAGAATGCAGAAAGCAGTGGACGGCCGTTTCGTCCTATTTTGGGATCCATCAGCAGTGCGCATCCACTGATGAGTCCCAAAATAGGACGAAACGACCGTCCACTGCTTTCTGCATTCTGTTGTTGATTCCTCTAGACTTGATGAATTCCTACATATATATGAACACATATTAAAAAAAAAGAAACTGGGTTCGCTCAGACAGGAACACACGAACAGGTACCGACAAACATAAGATTAACATTTGTAAATAAATTTTATATAACAAGATACAAAATATCGAAAATGTATGGAGTGACAGACGTGTAATTAATGAAAGAACACTTAACTGATATTGGATGTCAGTTCAAACGTTTGTGTTTCAGGAATTTGGAGTTCGAAGGTTCGTAATGACAAAGTTGATATATATATATATATATATATATATATATATATATATATATATATAGATAGATAGATAGAGAGAGAGAGAGAGAGAGAGAGGCTGTCGACTTCAACAAATCAACTTATAAAGGGAGCACCATTCTACAAAATATTTCCAGTATTAACCTACATAAATACTTTTGACACAGTCAAGTATTGACAGTACAAACCTTTTGATTGTGTAAATCATTTTTTATCTTTCTTTGAAACAGCATTGTATGCTGAAGAAAGTCTATTTTCAGCGTCAGAATCAATAAACAAGTATATGCCAAGTTTTAATATTTTAGATATTTAAGGGTGTGAACCAGGCGTTGGCAAACTGCAATTGATACTCTAAATGCAAACAGCTGCGATATTTCAATTAGTCTGTAAATAGTATGAAGTAAACTATTATCTTTAAACAGTTATTTTATATTATTTTCCTATAATCGTATTTCTGCGAATTTGAATCAACCCACAACAAATAAACGGGCTAGAAAGGTGTTTAAATATAAAGCTATAAAATATTTTATTTTCATGTTTTTACAACAAATTTTTTATTAGCGTTCTTAGAGTTTAGGGCTTGTTTGCAGTTGTTTTCTAAGATGAAAAGAAATATAATTTCTTCACGTGTATGTGTGAAAAAAAAAGCGGCAAGAAAGAAAGTGAGACGGAACAGTGTAAGTGCCACGTAGCTTGGTGAGAAGACAGTTGAATGTGTAGGAGGATTTCTTTTAAATCGTGGTGTTATGAATTGTTGTCGCATGTCTCTCCTAATAGTTTCTCGACCAGACAATGGTCGAGAAACTTTGCTTATATATTCAACAAAAGGATCACGAAGCATTTTTTTTATTTTTATTTATTTATTTATTTTTAATTTTTTTTTTTTTTTTGCCGGGGGCGGAACACGACTCGTTGCTTGAAAAATGTTAAATATTTATTTTCAAAGGATTCGTTTATTAACCGGAAGGATGCGAAAATCATCCGACTCAAACTATTTTTTATCATTTGGTATTTGACTGTCTTGCTTTTTATTTCCGTCTTCGCTGCTCATTATAATGTATGAAACAAAACTAAAATGTCTCCTTTATATATCACTGAGACTCTGCTATCAGATCTATAATTATAAATGATTGACCTACAATGCAATGACATGCTAAAAGAAAGCAAGTTGACGTTTCATGTAGGATGTTCTGCATTAAGATTCTTGTTTAAATTAGGATTTGGCACAGTAATTTTAATTCAGAAAACATTTTCAGTGATGGAGCATGCTAAATCTGCTTATAGATCAGTCTTAACTGATCAATATTTATAGTCAATTTTGATATGTGGTAAAATTTTGGAGCCATAGTTTTATCTCCCAAAAATTTCAACATTTTCATTGATACATAATCTTTAACATAACTACTAAAAACAAATTTACTTACATACTATATATACTTATTCTCATAGGAAAATGTTATTTAATATGATTTCAGAGATTATTAAAAAATATGCTGTTATCTCAGTTTTAGCCGTAGTTTTTCAGTTTCTTTTGGCCTACAACTTAAAAAAAAAGATAACTACATTGACCCACTTTCAAAATGCTTTTGAAAAACACATTTAAAGTAAATTTTTTGTTGTTGGGAATTGAAAAATAAAAAGCTTTCAAACAGTCTCTAACAAAGGGTCAACCTCTAAATCTCTAGAGGAATTCAACAAATTATAATTTTTCTCATTCAAATGATTTCTTATCATTTCATTTTCAGTATTTTTACAAATTTACTAGTTCGGTACTCCGTCGCTTTCCTGATGCTGACATGATAAAATTTCGCATCTAAATTGAAGTATTTTAAATTGGCAAAACATTTATTCCGTTTAGATATAGAAAATATTCTGTTTTTAAACTGACTTCATAGGGCTGCTTATTTATTTCATTTTGGTTTATATTTTTCCTCTTACCCAGAAGGTATCGCTCGCAACACAGATGTCAATTTCTTTTTTACTCAAATTGCGTATCTATGTACGTTTACGTGTATATATACGTATTTTTTAATTCAATGACAAACCAAAGAGTTTGGTAAAGTTTTTAAAAATATATTTTATTCTATTTATTACCGAATAATTAAAGAAAAGTTCAATAAAATGTTAAGATTAATTGATTTGGCGTGTAGGTGTGGTGTCGGTTAAAAATTAACGATTTTTTCGCAGAGAAATTAGTTGTCCCATTTTTTCCTCTGAGGTATCGATAAAATGGATGCGTTTTTTCCGAAATGAAAACAAAAAATCACTCCCTCAGTTTTACAGAAAATTGCAAAAAAAAAAACGGGAAATTTCTGATTTAAACAAAAATGGATGAAATGCATACTGAATTATACATTATAGTTAGAAAATATTATGGAAATATTGTTTTGGGGGCGAGTTTTATTCTCCTCTTTTCGATATCCCATGCACTTTTTAGTTTGAGGAGTATTCACGAAATTTGTTACAGTTATAGAAAGAAAATTTCACGAAGATCAAATTACAGTAAACGATTTATGCAATATCAATTGAGAACATGCGGAAAATTCGTCCAAAACCTAACAAAACATAATTCAATAAAAACTGAAAAAAGTATTTTTATATTTTTTGAGAAAGGGTACTTGTATAATTTAATCAAACATTATCCATTGAATAGTCCTTAAGAAATGTACTTCTGAACTGTCTCCTGTCCTCTCTAAACTGTACAATAAATACCTTGTTGCTTCTTGAGTTCCTGCTTGTTGGGAATCTCTTCCCTAGTGCCAGTCTTTAAGAATTCAGACGAATCATCTGATACTTAGAACTATCAGCCTATTAGCCTTCTATCTCTTTTTGACAAAATACTAGAGGCTCTAATCAACTCTGAATTGGTTAAACATCTCACCTCGCAGGGTCTTTATATGACATTTGCTTTTCTAGGTCAACTGATTATTGCTGAAAGAACCTATCAAGCTTTAGATAAGAATGGTGAAGCTCGGGCTGTGGTTTTGGATATCTCAAAGGCATTTGATATTTGTTTGGCATACTGGTCTTCACAAGTTGACAGTTTCTTCTAGAACTTTTTGCATTAATGCAGGTGTCTCCCAGAGCTCTATCCTTAAACATACATTGGTCTTAATTTTCATAAATGACCTTCCTGATGTCATTAGTTCTCAACTCAGTATATATGATACTAACACAATTATTTACTCCTCTCTTAATAGTACGTTTGATCGGTTCGATAAAGTCAAATTGGCAACTAATCTCAAAGATGACCTACAATCTGTTATTAACTGGGGCAAGGAATGGCTTGTTAATTTTAAGGCCTCCAAAATGAAACTGCTCTTTTAATCGCCTGAGAGAACCCTTTTTGCCTTCCATCAGCATGGCTAATACTAGCCTCCAGGTGAGTAACTCATTGCGCCTTCTCAGGCTAATGTTTTCCAATGACATGAAGTTGAATTAATTGCTAGGTCTGCTGCTAGAAAAGTTGGTTCACTGTGTCGTGCTAGACATCTATCTAAAAATCTAAAATCTATCTTACATATTTATAAATCTACCATTGATTCCTGCCACATCTGGTCTGATGCTTCTGTTATGTATTTAAAATACAAAAAGGAATCTGAAATGTTGTTAGTCCTGATCTGGCATCAAGGTTTCAGTTTCTTTCCCACTGCCGCAATGTAGCCTTCCTGTTCCTTTTCTATAAATACTTTCATGGCAATCGTTCTGAAGAACTTTTCTCTGTGGTACCTAGACTTTATGTATTTAAGCGCAATACTAAATTGGCAACAAGATCTCATCATTTTGCAGTTGAATTAGCTATAGATGTAACCGTAAGTTCTATACTAACAGTTTCTTTCGCACTTCTAGCTTGTGGAACTCTCTTCCGGCTTCTTGCTTCCCAGGCAACTTTTACCCTCAAAAATCTAAATTCAACGCCAGTCGTTATCTTCTGTCTTCTTAATTCCTATTCTTTTATTGTTCTCTCTCCTTAATAATTTGTTTTATTCATATTCACTCACACTCAGTAAACACTTGCATCTTAGTGGCTTTATTGCCTTGTTTCTTGCTTAGGATAAAATTATTAAAATAAAGATACAATTCACAAAACAAAAGTTTCTAAAGTTATGAAATATCATTAAACAGCTGATAAGTTGCTAAACAGTTGCTAAATATCATTAAGTTTGTGGATTTCAGTTAGCGAGTTTAAACTTTACCAGAAGTACTGTGTCAAAATTAAGCTCGTCTTAATAAAATACTCTAACTTCCCATAGCTATAAGTGTTAGGGTTCTTCTTTGGTGTCTATGACATACAGCAAATGGATAGTTTTTGTTTCAAGCTGCATATTAAGATGAAGGGATTCCAAAAATATAGGATCTCTGAGGGGTGAGTCTAATTTGCGAGGGGAGCAGTTAGATTCGTTTCTGAGAGTGGAGTATAGATCTCTTCAGGTAGTATGTGTATACAGTTATTTTTCCGTCTATATTTTTGAGATGAGGTATTGTAATTATTTACATTGTTCAGACCTCATCTTTATTACCATATTCATGACGTTTCAGTCGTTGTACGCTGCGGCCTTCTTCAGGTGATTGGAATTTCGAACTGAACCTTTTATTTTGTTGACCAGTGTAGATTGTTCTAGGTCCACGGGCCATGTCTCTTCTAGATGTCTCTGTTGTCTCCCTTTAACTCAACTCTCCAAGTTTTTGTTCATCACTGGAGTAGCCAGGTATTGAACTCACAAGTTTTTTTTTATCCACTGGGCCATGTGCCGTTAAGCGTTTGTTTGAAATGTAATATGAAATCTCATACTCACATTTTTGGAAACCTGTGCGCTCTATGCATAGCTGGCTGCTTTACTAGCAGGCTTGTCAAAGCTATCTATCTACTGGGTTGACCAGGAAAAAGATAATGAAAAAAATGCAACAAATTATTTTTTTATTCTACAGGGTCGAAATGGAATCTATTGTTTACTACATTTGTTTCTTTTACCTATCTATCTATCTATATATATATATATATATATATATATATATATATATATATATATATATATATATATATATATCTGTGTGTGTGTAAATTCTTTGGACATTATGAATAAAGAGAAAAGGAAAACTTATATTATTCATCCTCTATGAGACTTTATCAAGGCACAATACTGTCGCAGACGCCTGCTCAAATACATTGTGTTTGTTCAACACCCACAGAGCTCATTTGTGGTTTATACTAAAGCTATTCTGAAGTTACGATTTTGTGTGAGAAAGCGCATACTCACCAGTTTGAATAAAGTTAGTACACTCAAACGATGACTTGCGATGACTAGCACAATCATTGAAGGCTTCCAAAATAGTCCTGTCTAACCAATTTCCCTTAGAAAGCTTAGGTCGACTCGTAGCATAGTTTCAGACACTTTCAAAAGATGTCGTATGCTGGTAACATCTAGAATTAGTTCTCTGACAAATCGAACATGACGGGATTTGAACCTGGGTCTGGAAAGGGGAGTTTGTTTATATAAGTGAACATTGAACTCAACACTCAGAGGTGACAGGCTGTTTCATGCTAGGCGCAATCATCAAGCCGCGAATGTTCGACTATTTATATATATATGGGTCAGTGGTGCATTGTGGGTAATCCATTCTGGCGGTTATTTTTACCGGAGTGGCTTGTTTGTTTATTTGTTTGTTTATTTGTTTGGGTTAATTTATTTGTTTTTCATTTTCATTTTGTATTATTTATTCTTTTCGGTTTCTGATGTTTTATTAACGTAGTAAGAAAAATTTGTTTAGATCGTTTATTTAATAGTTAGTCTTGGTCTGGGAAGATACTTAAGGTTATTTATTCGTTCAGTATTTAGATTGCTTACCGTAGTCTATTCTGTTATTTTGGCCGGGAACAGTTTTTGATTAATTTATTTATTTGGATTTATTATTTTTACTGATTTTTGCTTATATTTGCTTATTTTTATTAGTTCTAACGTTTATTTTAGCGAGGGTGATTTATTAATTTGTTCATTTATTTATTTATTTGGATTAATTTTTATTTGTTTTTTATTTATTTACATATTTTTTATTTTGTATATTTTTATTTACTCTATTTGGTTTTCGATTTTTGAGTAACGTATTAATGTTTTTTTATCGTTATATAGTAGTTATAGCTATTTTTACGTCCAATTTTTGGATTGGTTGTTGTAGTCTATTCTAACGGTTATTTTGGCGAGATTGGTTTGTTAATTTGTTTATTATTACTTTATTTATTTATTTGGGTTGATTATTTTTACTTGTTTTTTATGTATTTTATTTTTATTTATTCTGTTTCGTCTATTCTAACGGGAGTGGTTTATTAATTTGTTTATTATTTGTTTGGGTTAATTTATTTTACTTGTTTTTTTATATTATTTTATTTATTTGTGTTTATTCATTTCAGTTTTCGATTTTTAAGTAACGTAGTAAAAATTTGTTTTCATGTCGGCATTTTGAGATAAGCTCAGATCGTTTATTTAGTAATTTATTTTGGTCCGGGAAGATAAAATAGATATTTTTCCTCCAAGCAAATTTTGCAGGTTTTTGAATGATTGCTGTAGGCTGATGATCTTTTCTTTATTTTCCATGATATTTTTGGTGTAATTTGTGTTTTGTTTTTAATTTCCCATATATACTTGGAAAGCATTGTGCTGTTCGCGTATTTACTATTTGTGAAAGATGTTTTGTGTGCATAGTTTCTTTGTTTCCAGAGTCTTTCAGTTACACCTATGTATACTTTTCCTTCATTATCTGGTGATTTTACCGTGGCTAGGTATATTACGTTGCTTTGTAAGCAATTACCGTTTAAGGGACATTCATTCTTTATTCTACAGTTACAGGTGGGTTTAATTTGTTCGGATGGTTTGTTGATAGTTTTCCTGTTGTGCTTTTTTATTTTTTTGTGCTATGTTCTCGGTGCATCTGTAGCTGATTTTTACAGTGTTTTATTGAATGTTTTGTGTCGAGTGCTTGATTCCCGGAAATGTTGGTTTAAGAATTATATATTTATATATATACTTTTTAACACATTCCAACCAAACCAATCAGAATATGACTTTGAACATTACAATTTTGATTCATATATCAATAGAATTTCCATTCTTTAATATATGAAAAGGACATGAAGTCTTTATTAATTTACCGAGTTAAATACTATGCCCAGTGTTTCGCATTTTGAAATTCAATATTCCTGTTTATTTTATTTTTCTTTAGATTCAAATGCCGTTTTTGTTTGTTTATGTGTTTAAATTATTTCTGTCTAGTTAAGTATCGAAATACAAGACCTTCCACTAAACATGATGATTGTAATAATTGTAATAGTTGTAGTAACAGTCATTGATTACTTTTTCAGGAGTTTATACCTTTGGAGGATCAGTGAAAAACAACAGGCATCAATTGTCACGTTAAGTACTAGTGTGCGGTGGGTTAAAAGAAAATCCAAGTAATCCAAGATATAGATCCGCAATCTATTCAGGTCAACTGCAGTGTTGGAACACTCTTTCGGCTATGTGGTAGACATCTGCTAAAGTGAAGGAAGATCTCTAACATAAAACATACGACGTTGGGACATTACTGCCTATATCTTGCCCCGATGGTGCCAACGAAAAAGACGAGACTTACTCAAAGTGAAATTTATAAAGAAATAAACATTATTCACTTTTTATCCCTATTGTTTAAAAAATCGAGAATCACTATTCAAGCAAATCGCGCTTGTTTTCAACACAAATTTGGCTGGCTTTTAACATCAAAACCGAACCCAATTTAAACCGTCTGGACTCATTTTGGCGGGGTTTTATGACAGCCCCTTTTTTCAAATCTTTACATATCAATTTTGATTATATATATATACATATATATATATATATATATATATATATATATATATATATATATGTGTGTGTGTGTGTGTGTGTGTGTGTGTGCGTGTGTGTGTGTGAACCGTCTGGTTTCATTTTAGCAGTTTCTTTTTCAAAGAAATCGTGTTTTAGTCATATTATAATTTTCTTAATTAATTTTTCATACAATACAATATCATGGGTTTTATTATGAATAATTTCTATATTAATTTTTACACATTAAACATTTTTTTTATAAAAAAATTGAATGGAAGTTTTCATTCTGACAACTCGTAATACTCTGGGAATTAGAAACCAACAAAAGCCCGCCAGAGAAATCTACTCTACCAGCTCGACGCACGATATTCGAAATTGACTCAACTTTAAATCAAAAAATAAAATTGTTTTCAGCCAATGATAATCTTGAAAATGAACTTGGAGAAATACACTTATTTATGTCCCTTTTATGTAGGCCGACCTTATAGAAGAACACTTCAA
Organism: Acanthosepion lycidas; assembly: GCA_963932145.1. Taxonomy (NCBI): domain Eukaryota; kingdom Metazoa; phylum Mollusca; class Cephalopoda; order Sepiida; family Sepiidae; genus Acanthosepion; species Acanthosepion lycidas. Next base: position 41,371,014 of record OZ010584.1, read on the forward strand.
CTCAATGCATAGCCACGCAAAGTATTTTTTTTCAGTATGCCCACGTCGCTATCGAATGTAACACAATGTCGAGGTTTAAAGTGGTTTAACTGCAATACTGTATAAAAATCGCTCAAACTCCACTCGGCACGTCTCCTTTTAGGAACGCCTCAAGAGAAACCAGACATTATGTGGCATTATAGTTCCTACGTCGGGGTTACCAATTGTAAAGTGTTGATTAGTACGTCGGGTTGATCAATTATAAAATGTACTGCTTCTCGAGTGTTGTGGTCACCAATGTTGAATGGGTTAAATAGATAATGCGGCTGCGTGTTGAGAAGGTAATCAACATTCATACATAATACTTAAAATATGTAAGCGTTCTGAAAGCAAAGGAAGTATTTGTCGCAGATTACTTCCACAAGACAAAGAAGAATCACTGTAAGTCCAGACTCGAATATCGTGGGCAGAAAGAAATGCTGAAAACTCGATTCGCCGGTACTATTTCAAATCACAATGCGTGTAACCAGTCAGAAAAATAACTCGTTCACTAACAAACGCCGAAACCAAAAATGCCCGAATTTTTTTCTCCTCGAATTGAGAAAACCAACTGCTTTTATCGGCAGAACCTATTTTTTCCATTCGTCGACAGCTGGGATTGGATTTTCCGTAATTTGCATATCAAAATACTTTTATACTATAGCGACTTCTGCGACTGACTTGTTTTTTTTCTTTAATTCAATTATTCCATTTTCAGTATGTTATGCGGAGTACGTGCCCCTCTGTTTGGTAAGTAGTTTTCTTTTTCGCCACTTTTTCCGTCGTAGAATACACGCGACACGCTGTCGCTTGGTTTGACGAGGTAAGTCGCCGTTTTCTTCGCTATAAAACATCAAGGAAAAAGAACAATGAGAACCAATTTTGTTTAACGAAGAAATATGTATATTAAATTCAACAATAATACAAAGTATGAGTGAAAAAGCGAGAAAAAAGTAGCTTCCCCTTGGCTGTAAGGAAATGTCTTATAGAAGATTTGTCTGAGAAAAATGTTCAGAGTTCAGTGTTGAAAATAGAATATTTCTTTCAGAAAATTGTTCAATAGTTGCAACTTACAAAGTTGATTTAACTTGGTGTGTCCACTGAGAACTGGTGGTGTGTCACATAAAGTTCTGTAGTGTGTATGTACGTGCGGAGTGAGTAGGAGGAAATACACGAGCGAGTAAATGAGAACTATTGTCTCTGGGTACCTCGACTGTGGTTCTGAAATTACTACTACTGGGTTTTTTTTGGGTTTCTTTTGGAATGCATCCAATATTTATACTATCTGTGGTGGCTCCCAGCAGAGACGCTGTAGTACATTTTTGAATATACATGAAAAATATCCGATTGGACGGAAAATGGACCAATTAGTGATTTTGTAGCAAAGCTTGTTTTGAACAAAGTGTAGGAACAAATTTACTATGGTGGAATGCGATAGATAAATTGTCCTGTTGTTTTTTAGTATATATTTATTGACCAATTAGAATTGGAGAAAATGTAGGCGTGGCACTACAGCATCAAGAGAAGCCAACAACTGATAACTGAAAACTGTAAGAAAAAATATTTCAATTTGACTTTCCTTTATACATTATTTCTTTTTTATTAACCTATTCAAGTTATAAACTAATTTAATTAAATTTTAAAATTAAAAGCTGGAGAAAATTGGTTCTAAAAAAATACATCAGAACCAAGGCATTCTTTACTTAAGTTAACTCATAGTCCAAATAAAGGCTACAACTGGAAGCCTATTTCAAATTTCTTCGAGATATTTTAGTTTCGTCATCAGTATGCGGAAGTTCGATGATGTAATCGACGAAAAAATTCTGCTTTTTGTACTTGGAATGACTTTAGCTTGTTTAATTGAAGTAAGTATCAGATTTATTTATTTTATTTCCTTCAAACTTGATAAATTATTTTATATTTTATATTTATTGCATTTGTGATATTATTTGTCATTGCCGCGGTAGAACAGAAGAAAGTTTTGTTAAAACATAAGAAAGTGTTCTGTACAGAGAGACATTGAAACAAGAAGTGTTAATACCAAAAACCTGTGGGAAGAATTGAGGATTTCATTTACACATAAATGACTTGAATTGTATGTCGAGCAGTTTGAACAATGGAAAAGTGACCCAGACTTAAGGGGCAATGTTAATTGACAGACTGCTGTAAATGTGGGCTGGAAAACAACTGAATTTGGAGCTGAGTTTTCCTGGACGGAAAATGGTTGCAGTAGCTGGCGCAGATAAGAGATCAAGGAGGCTGGAGGAATCACCCACGTTCACTGAAGAGGTCTGTAATAGAGGATAATAAAAGAGAGTGTGGAGAGGGGGGATTCACCGAAATGCTCCTACCTTGCCATACCTACCCCCATGCCAGTTTGGGCAAATGTCCATAATTATGAATGCGCAAAGTGAATTAATCAAGAAGGTAGATGAGTTGTAGATGAAAGACGAGATGAGAGACAAGATGGCAGAGAGATCGTCCCAGCCACCGGTCATGTTACATCCCCTGTGATTGCCTGCCTAAGAGAAATGACTTCAGCCTCGTCCCAAACTTTACCAAAACTGCAAACCAAATTTTGCCAAGTCAACAACGATAATATCACTTCCAATTTGCATGCAGGTTGGTTTGATAATTAATTGCATGCGAACTCAAATCAATTATTGTATGGAGGACTGATATAAAAACAGTTTTACTTTTGTTCACTTTATTCAAGTGTTATTTTTTTTCCTGTACATCGTTACCCTGCTTGGGCCCGTCCAACACGAAGATACCTGCAATGATTCACTCTTAATTGCCTTATGATCAGCCTTAAATCACAATGTAGGATAGGGTTAGCTTGGTATTGAAGCGGTCACTTCAGCGACCAGCCACAGTGTTGAAAGTCTTGGACTGCTGTGAAGGGTGTACGATTACACAATTACCACCAAAATATGAGCTAAAGATAATAAATAATTTAAGCATCTCCTTTTTTGGTTCTATTTGAAAGATAATAGCATAAGTCAATCTCTAAAAAAAAGAAAAATATTTTTATGCACTTCAATAAAGCTTTAACATATCTTTAAAACATTGTCATGGTCAATTCATCATTGCTCTGTCATTTTAATTGAAAAATGATGACAGAAAATTCAAAACTTTAAAAATCTTTTAAAAATCAAATATCTATCCTAGATATTTTTTCAAAGAAAATTAAAATTAAAAATTAACAGAATTTTAGAAAAATATTACTGGCTGAACTTTTAAAATATAGTAAAAACACATTTGAACACATAATTTTTTCCTAAGTCAATAGTGACCATAATATATTTTATTCATGAAAACAATAAAACCTTTTTCTAATTAAATAATGACTGAATTTTATTGCATTTTTATTATATGATTCATAGCAGATTTTCTGTAACTTGAGGTCCTGTTTGATAATTTGATGATTTATATTCTCTGGGGACTTGTTCTTATAACAAATATAAACATTAAATGATACAAAAAAGAATGTTTCAAAATTTCATAAAATTAAATGAGTGGGATTAACAGATGTAAAAAATATTTTTACAAAGATTTTCTAAAAAAAAGAAACTTTCCAAAAATAAGTCCTGTTTTTTGGATTTGGAATAAGTGTTGAACTTTGCATTAAAATGCAACAATTATCTGACAAATATTTTGCAAGAATTTCCAAATCAATGTGTTTTTCACTGCAAAAAGACACTCAAATTTACTGTACAAATTTATGGTCTGGTGTTAAGGCCAGAAAAACAAGATTTTAACCAAAATATACAAGGCTCTAAAAAGGATGTAAAATAATTCTTACATCAAAATATCTTTTGATCTTTCCTCTTAATCATAGCACAAAGATTTTGATAATAAAATTTTGTTTTTATGTTTTATTTTTCTTTGCATTTTTCCATCATGTATACTTTTTTTTTTTAGTGAATATTTGGAAGTACCTATTTTTGTTATCAGCAAATTTCAAAATCATGCTGAAAAATTAAAAATAAATTTTTCAAAAATAAATTTTCATTGTAGATTTTCCCTGTCAAATCTGAAATAAAATAATGTTTTATTAAATTATGTAACTTTAAACAATTTTCTTTTTTTTTGAGATTTATTGAATTATTTTTCTAAGTGTTCATTTTCAAGAATTGATATTGTTAAATAATTTTATTGAAATAATATCTTCATGGATTTTTCTTAATAGAACTCTATATTTGTAATCATCCCCAAATTTGAAAGGTATTCACAATGTATCAAAATGCGGCAGGGCTGACCCCACCAAAAGATTATACAAATGTTTAATTTTATCTTTGTTTTTGGTACCAGTTTCATTTGTTCTTTTCTTCACATTGGTCATGTTTACCAAGCGATTTCTTTCTTGAGTCTTCTTTATTTACATTTTCTCTTCTTTTTTCACTTTTCTAGTGGGCTCATTAGCAACTGTTTCTAATTTTGTGATGTGTATTGTTGTTTTCCTTGTTTGATTTGGATGATTTGGTTTGTGGTTTGTCTTGTAGCTTTCACTATCTTCCATGCTTCCAAGAAAGAGATGTTTCTTGTATATTTTACAGTTTTCCTTTTCTTTCTTACATTTTTCACATATGCTATGTTTGCATGTCCGTTTGAATTTTGGCATTCATCTGTGGAGTGGTCAGGTTCTTTCTTTTCAGATTTTACACTTCATCAATTGCATTTATCTTTACATCTCATATTTCTGGCACTTGTAACACTCGAGAGGGTTTGGAATAAATTCTTCTATCCCTTTTTATATTATAACCAAGTTTTACTTTTGGTTGAATTGTAGGCATGTCAACCATCATGTTGTAAATATTTGTATTTTATTTTATTTTTTATTGTGATCCTTTTCATATCCCTCACTCCTTATGATTTTCCTTCCTTTTTTTATTTCATCTAGAGTACATAGGGGGGGACTCCTAGTTTCATATAACTCCTTTAGATATATCAAAGATTTGAGGTGGGAATAAAATGATTTTTTTTTTATGGGGAATTATTTCATTCCATGCATTTTTATGGTTTTTGGTGTTTATTTACTGAAATAAGCTTTTTATGAAATGGGATAAATTTGTTTATGGTGTGTCATTTAGTGTGTCTACAATAATAAATCTTGGAAATCTATTATTTCCTATTACTTCTTCATTTTCTTTTAATTATTCTTGCTTCTTACTCTCCTTGGAGTCCACTTTGACTTATTGTCCATGGGAATTGCCAAGGATGAAACCATTCACTCTGGAAAGACAGGTTATAGTAGTGGTATAATCAGGCTGATAGTGACTGCAAGCACCAACATTCCTTCAATTACTCTACCCCAGTGTAGTGGAAAGTCAGAGCCACTCAACCATGATGTGATCAGGATCTGCTAGAAAGATTAATACTTGCCACTGCCTTCTAGCATTTATTAGTAAGATGGGGTGTGTATTTATAACTTTCATTCATCAATTTATAGATAGTAAACAGTCGAGAAAATGCACACATGGTTGCTCCAACAACCTGTCTTGTGGTAAGGACCAAAGTAGAGTGTTGCATGTCTCATGTCCCCTTAAATTCACCTGGGAAATGGACGGCTAAGCCACCAGGACTAAAGTATTATGTGTCACCACCCATGAGAAACTGGTGATCCTATCGTAGTTGGTAGTCTTACCCCTATGCAGAGATGTAGTTGGCATATTTTACAGCCTCAATCAACTGAAATGGTATCTACAACATTTCTCATAGATATAAAATGTTGGAACAATTCCAAATGTATAAAATATCACTGAATTCAAGTCTTGATTTTATGCAACAAGAGTTAACAAGAAAATTTAACTCAGCTGAAAATCAAGAAAAAAATTGCACCATAAAGACAAAACTAAAATGCAAATATTGTAATTCCAAACACCAACCAAAAAGAAAATAGTACCAAGTTTTGGAAAACTATGCAAAGCATGTAAAAAGAAAAATCATTTTCAAACAATTATATAAGTTTATAAAAAAAAAGTAATGAAAAGAAATGGAAGAAAATTCAAAAGTTGTAACTAACATTTTGTTCACTATAACTAAAAGAAATCCACTTGTTAAAGTCAAACTCAATGCAAATTGAAACTGGTAGTGAAGTCATTTTAATTTTAAAAGAATTTTGGGAAAAAAACAAAAAAATTAATTCAGAGTAATCTCGAATTATCACAGTTTGAAGGTTCCAGCAGAAAAACATTGGGATACTTTGAAGGGCACTTAACTTGAAATAGTACCCATTATAATTGTCGATTATAATATTATAAATTATATAAATTGATGTATTAATGTTAATAGTATATGCTTAATTAATACAATAAATTCAATGGAAACTGGAATGTTAAAAGATTACAAAGCAAATATTAAATTAAAAGAAAATGTTAACCCCTCTTATTTTGAATCTTGTAAGCTACCAATTCATATTTGTGGCCCTAGTAATTGCAAAAAATAGTAGAACAAGATATTTCTGTTCAGATTCAGATTCTATTCCAAACATTGAATGTGCAATATATATATTAACCAGAATTCATTTTTTTTATGAGAATTGATTACAAAACTTTCTATCTCCAAATCCAAATTGACAATAAGTTTAAGGAAATCACAAGTTAACACCCTCATACTTAGATGGACCTGAATGCCTTATGCACCCTGTCGGTTGGGGATTCGGAATATACTGACTGCACCTCTGCAGTGAGGTAACACCCCCACCCAATTGGACCACCCGTTTGCCATGAGTGGCAACCTGTAGTGTCTGGGGATGGGGTCCTGGTGGCTGAGGATTTCAGAAGTCAGGTTTAGATACTTCTGATTCCTCAAAACACCACTTTGGCTCTTACTTAGTGTGACACTATTTAGCTATGGTAATTGGCTAATTAACCATAGAAATTAAAACAGCAAATGTTGATTTACTCCTTCCACAGACACCCATTCTCAGCTAAACCGCCATCTTGTCAAAGGAAACTACAAGAACAACCAACAAAGAGGAGATCACTCCAAAAAAACTTCCTTTTATCTTTAGACAAGAGGAGACAACTCAACAGTCTTAACTCAGATTAACATTGCTGGAGTTTTCTTGTGAAAACTAGAGTTCCTAAAAAAAAAAAGAAAAACAACAACAAAAGCAATACAAATCTTCATTGCAACAAGTCTCTCGGAATTTCAAAAGAGGCCCCCATCTTCATCAGACAATCTGCAACCTGTTCTCGGCCCCTGATCCATTCAGTTTGAATTTCCTTCTTCACCATCATTTCTTTCAATCTAGCCACATCAACTCTCAGACGCCGCTCACTCACAAGATTTGATGAATTTAAGGTCTCTACCAGAGATGCATTGTCTATTTTACAAAGAACTTCAGGTAATCTAGGTAGTCTGAACATCTCCTGAAGCATGGCGGCTATCAATATACCAGCATCAGCTGCGTCACCAAGCGCAAGAGTTTCGGATGCTAATGAAGTTTTTTTGATGACCAGCATGGTGAGTGCATACGACAATGCACTGTTTCTTTGGCACAGTGCCATTCTGTTCATCTTGCCACAAACAAAGATGATAAAACCACCTTGTGAAGATCCACCCTCCAAACTAGCATAGGTGGCATCTGAATAACAAACAATATTCAGATCCGAAGGTTTCCCAAGCTGGGGAAAAGATATGGAACCTGTCTTTGAACTTTGTTAACTTTATTAACTTTATTAGTGACTTGTTTGCCTCGAAGAGCAACTTCACCTTTGGAGATTTTCCAATATTACTCATTCTATACACACCAAACGATACATCTGGTCGAATCTGGGTGGATACCCACATCATTTGGCCTGTCAATCTCTTTAGCTCCGTCTTCTCATCTGGACTCAATTCATCATTTTTTCTTAATGATCTTCCTTTCTTTATGTCTATTGGGGATATAGCTGAAGCATATAGATTTTGATCTATTATAATCCCATTTTTGTTTGCTTAACATTCAATTCCCAAAATTTAAATGTTCCACTTTCATGCTTTCCAGTTTTAAATATCTTTTTCAATTCTCCGATCACATTTTTCTGAAATAGATCATTTCCACAGAATATGAAATCATCTACATGTATTGCCAGAATGCCTATCAAGTCACCAGTAGCATTATGCCAAAGAAACAGTGCATTGTCGTATACACTCACCATTCCCTTCAAATGAGTTAACTCATGATTAATTCGCTTGTACCATGAACGAGGTGCATCATTTAAACCATAAATGCATCTTTTCAGCTTCCACACCTGTGATTCTGGACACACATCAGATGGTGGTCTAAGGAATACTTCTCTTTCCAACATATTACCTTGCAGAAATGCTGAGGTAAAATCAAGAGTCTCCACCTGCCACATCATAACCGAGGCCGTTAACAATACGAGACGCATGGCCTCACGGCTGCATCTTAGAGAATCTGTTTTTAAGTTATGAGAATCTTCTTCATAACCACGTGCAACAAGACGAGCCTTCATTATCTTTTTGTCATTCATAATTTTTTCTGTTATCACCCGTCTTATTGATATACATTTTTGCCCCATGTCAGGCACACATTCATATAATTCATGAACTTTCATATTTTCCAATTCCTTTTTCTTTGCATCAATCACATCTTGTCCTTGTCCTTGTTCAGAAGTAAGCAAAACTGCATGTTCCTGATTACTTATTCCCTCTGTTACATGAGAAAGTTTTCTCCATTGATCAACATGATCCCAATTGACACAAAGAGGATCTTCATTCTCTGCTTCTGGTTTTATATTTAGCCAATGGCTATATTTTCCCCATTGACTTTGGTTGTGTGCTCATAACCATTCCTTTCTTCCACTCATCACTCCTTCTCAATTTATATTCTACAACTTCGTTTCTACTTGGTTTTATACTGTTATCTTTCACTTCCTTTCTATTGCTATTAGAATTGTTATTATATTGTCCTTCATCTTCCTTCTCCAACACTTCATTCATCTCATTTGAAGAATTTGTATTTTCTTCATTTCTTGGACTTCACAATTCCTTGTCTACCATCATCAAGTGACATGGATGCATCCTGAAAAATGCTCCTCCGTGTCTGATCAATACACATTGACCTTCTTTCCCCAGAACTTTAGCAGGACTACGCCATCCGTTGTAGTTTTGTCTTCTATACTAGACACGGTCACCTGTCACAAATCCTTCATCTGCATGTCCTTACATTATATCTTCAAGGCTCTCCGAATTCTTTCACTTGATTCGGCTTCCATGAAGATTTTCCTTGTTGTATTTAGATTTATTCTAACCATATCACTGGTTGTTGCAGTTTCCAATGCAGGTAACCGATCATTCAAAACTGGTGGGGTGTTAATATTTGACCCAAATACAAGCTCATTTGGACTATATCCAGAATGATTTTGAAGTGCATTTTTGGCACTAACAGCCCAAGCCAAAGCTATTTCTGGCTCACATTTTTCATCATCTAATGTTTTTTCCATTGCTTCAGCAATTATTAGATTATGACATTCCACAGTACCATTGCTAAATGGATTTTCTGCAGCTGTCGTGCATGTTTCAATATTCAATTTTTCATTCATCTGTCGGTAGCCCTCATTATTAAACTCTCCTCCATTATCACTTAAATACCATTTGGAAGCTCCAAAATAAGATATCCACATTAAAAATATGTTGCGAATAATAATTTCTTCGCTTTTCTTGGTCTTAATTAATCTGGCAGCAGAGTATCTAGTGGATGTATCAATTAGGTGTAGAATCCAACATTGGTTATGTTGATATTCCTTTAAATCCAAACATACAGTGTTATTAAACCTGTTACCAAGAGCCAATCCTACAACTGGTCGAGTAGGGGGTCTTCTAAACATTTGGCAAACTGAACAAGAATCATAAACATCTTTTATCTGATTCACAAATTCCTTGTCATGAAATGCCTTAATACCTTTAACCAAAGCTATTAATTTTCCTTTAGATACATGAGCAAACCGTCTATGTAATTTCTCAGCTTTCCTCCTTTTTTCCACTCGAGAACATCCTTTTAAAGTCTCACAAGACTATGCTTGGTGCATTTTTAACCTCCAAAAGCATATTAGTTAGTGGCAGACTATAATGTTCGGAAGTTGTTGTTTGCAATTTAATATGTCTGCCAAAAATGCGACAACTGTCGTTTTTAAAATTTAGTAGTATTCCTGCAGTTTTCATTGATTTATGACTTAATAACAGGGGTATATCATTTTTGACGATGTCAGCCTCAATATAACCTCTGATACCTCTTATACCCCCTATTGTTACAGGAAACTTAACAGTTTTAATAGCTCTTACCTCCACTCCATCTCCAAAACAAAATATTCTGTTAGATCTAACAGTTTCCACCAACCGCTTATCTCAGTCATTTAATGTATCAAAGAATACATTAAACCAAATTTCTCCAGCAACAGTTCGTGAGCAAGCAGAGTCCATTGCCATACCCAATGTATCTTTCACAAGTTTGGACATTTTTACATTGGAATAAGAGTCATTTATCAATGTTCAATAACATGAATCAACATTAAACAATGTTCACCGGGTCTGTATCCACCACAGTGTTGATATTATTTCTAGAATTGAAACTCATACAATCTTGGACAAAATGATTAGTTGAATTACATCTAAAACATTACATTATCTTACCTTGTCTATCCTTAGGATTTACTTTATATATCCTGTTTTGCCTTTGTTCCTTAATACTCATGTATCTATTGAAATTTACTGTTTCAACTTCTTCTTTGATAGCAGGGATAGTTTTACATTCTGTTGATAAAATAACAGAAAATACTTTCTTCAGTGTATCTTTCATTGCTGCATATGTTAAGCTGGAACATGTGGTTCTTGCTAATTTTTCCTTTTCCTCCGATACATTTGCTGCATTCAGAACAAAAAAGGCCTGGACTCCTTCTGGTAGAGTAATTCCAAATTTCTGTAATTTTTGATACAGAAATTCATATTGTACCAAAAATTAAAATGTTAAATACTACACAACATACAACTATATAAACAAACATAATGATAGGGCATCAGGTGACATAAACATTAATGACAATATCTTGCATAGTGAATACAAACTGAAATCAAAAATGCAAACAGTTGCAGTAATAACAACACTACACAAAACAATAACCTTCTGTTTACTCAATATATTGCCTAACAATAAACTTAACAAGACAGAATTTGATAATTCAATATAAGAATACTAATGGGGGGGATTTCAATAGTCATGTGAAGCAGCAGAGAAACTAACAGAATAGGTAGAATAGTGGAAACACTGTCAGACAACTGTGTCTCTTTACCAACAAAACAAGCACATACCTACATCCAGCAACAGGAACATATTCGGTCATTGATTTAATGATCTGCAATGCCACCATATACAAGGACTATAATTGGTCAATCCACAATGACACATGTGGAAGTGACCATTTCCCCATCATACTAACAAATGAAAATCAGAAACTCTATAGCAAAGTAATCTGTTTCAACTTCTACAAAGCCATTTGGCAAAAATTCGAAATCCACACTAACCCTAGAGACAAACTTTAATAATGAAGAACAAATAACACATTTTACAAATATTCTCCTTAAAGAAGCACAAGAAAACATCCCAAAATACCCCTCCCCATCCACAAAATACCCCTCCCCATCCACAAAATACCCCTCCCCATCCACAAAATACAGCAAACAATGGTTCAACACAAATTGCAAGAAAGCAATCAGAATATATAGAGCAAAACTTAAAAATATTTAAAAAAAAAAAAAAAGTCCAACAATGAAAAACTTAATAGAATACAAAGAAAGCAAGGTTGAAGCCTACAAAATAATTAAAAACTGTAAGCAGAAATAATGGAGAGATTTCATATCCCAAATTAATACAAACACCAAACCCCACAAAAGTATAAGATATGGTCTGCAAGATATCTGATAAAAATAGTTATAAACCTGTAAAATACCTTTTCTGCAACAACACCAAAATCACTGACAAAAAAAGTTTAACAAACCATTCAACCAAATCTTTTGCACAAAACTCATCCTTTAAAAATCAGTGCAAAACATTTCAAGCCATTAAACAAAAACAGAAACTTTGCTACTTTTCATTTTACAATGATATACAACTTTATAAAAAAAATTTTAGACAAAATTCTTTCTCAGTTTGATGTCCGCAGTGAGAAAGAATTCTACATTTCTGATGCAGTTGAGCTAATGAAATGGATTAAGTGAATTTCTATTTTCATTTATAAACAATGTCAAATTTATTATTTTATACTAAGTAGTTGAAACTAAGATCAGACAACAAAACTGTTTTAATGAAGAAACTTTATAAAACTGGCTTTCTAGAAATAATACATTATCTTCATTTGTCTTCAGAGATAGCATGAAGTTATTGATAAGAGTGAAACTTTGTCAAGATTGGCCATTTAACCAATAATCCTCACTATGAACTTTCAATATAAGGTAAAATAGGTTGACTACCATTTCCTGAAATTCATAAATTTAGTATTCCTATTTTTATGTGATTATTTAATATTTTAACAATGTCTTCAAAGGTTTTCATGATTTGCAATGAACTGTTGCAAATTTCTTCCCAGCAGTGTAGTGCAGTGTAAAGTTTAGGTCCAAGCTAATAATTCAGAACTCAAGAAAAATTATTTATTTTTCTAAAAGTTACATGCCATCAGATTCAGGCTGAGAATCAGATGTATATCAATTAGTTGCTTTGGAATTTTGGGTGTTGACTTGAAAAAAAAGTCTTATAACAATGAAAATATTACTTGACAAAGAAATGAAGGATTTATTTAAAATGAAAACAAATTAATTTTGCTTTGACTTATGAATGAGTTTTAAAATATCAATAATAAGTTTATTTTTAGATTATGGAAATAGGCAATTGACAATTCAAATCATACCAGTAAAGTGAAGAGTTTATACAAATGTTATTAATTCCCAAACTTATAGATGTGTGTGAAGAAATATTTTTAGATTATTGAAAATAACCATTAGAAATCATATCAATCTAAAAAAAACAAAACATTTCTTCATAACAGAAACCTGTTAAATACTTGAGAATTCATACTTTGAACATAAAGCAAAGTGAATTTTGTACTGATTTCACCTGTCTTCAGCAACCATAATTCCTAATTTTCATAAAGAGCCTAGTGTAATCACTGTGTTTTAATATTAGAATTTAACTGACAGATTTATGTCAAGAGCAAAACTTTCTCTAGAAATTCACAATGCTCAAGATTAGTAATTTCTGTTGAAACACTAACAAGGTAAATTAAAATCACTTCCTAGTTTGATGTGAAGGGGTAACATGCTACAGGATTGTAATCGAAGAAGTTGTAAAATGTTAAAATAAATTTATTCAAATTCAACACATGGGGGATATTTATGCATAAAGAAAATAATTCAAAAAGAGAGAAAACTTACTTGTGTGCATAGAGACAGAAGTAGAAAATATGTGTATACGATATGGTTGGCTGAAATTAAAACATCCTGCCATGGGGAAAAATCTACTACATGCTGGAGCAATACCAGAGGAAGGTTTGTTATCCCATCCTTTTTATAGTTATAAACAGCTGGTGTCTTGGAGGACAATATGGGGGTAATCACCACAAGTTCATTAACCACTCTTAACTGAAGTATCCCACACACATATTCAATGTTCATCATGGCAAATTCAGAACAAACAGAATAAGAACTTTTTTCTGTTGGAGAGAGTACAAGTATTTTATCAATGATTTTCAAAAATCCTTTTCAATAAACAATAAGTTCTGCTTCCATCTGACATTAGCAAAAATGGTTTTCATTTTTTAATTCCAGAAATGGACAAATATTTCAATAAAGTGGCAAGAACCAATGTTACCAGCAAGTCAAATGCACATCCATATATAATAACATAAAAGGTTTTGTTTGTCCTTTTCTTTTAAATTACATCCATTAGAATGCTACATTAACATGAAGAGGTGACTTGTGTGTTTAATGATGCAAATAAGACATAACTGAGAAATAAATATCATAGACAATGGCAAATACAAAATATATAGGAAGAAGAAAGATGAAAGGCATCACCATGTTGGATAAGGGAAGAGGAATCTTCAATTTGCTGCAAAAAACAATTTGTAAAAAGTGAGAATTGGAAAAGATGACAAACATTTTATTGTTTAGATTAGCATTGACTTTAGTGGGACTTTATTGGGTAGAGAAAGTCAATTATTTGATGAGAACCAAATCACAAAGGAGAGTGGAAATAATTTTGGCATAATAAATACACTTAAAGTTTTATTAAAAAACACAAACATGCAACTTTCAATAATTATCATAGAGAGCAACATTTTCTACAAATTTATTTTATTAATGATATTTACTGGACAAATTTACAGTTTTAACAGACACACTGAGGTCAAACTTGTCTAAAGTTAACATTTGTGTTTTAGAATTTTTCTATTAGCAATAATTTTGTTATTGATTTTTTTTAACTTTTAGAGCACTTAACATATAAATTTTTTAATAAAAAATTGTTTTCATATTTCTTTCTTTTATCGCAGTTGGTTCACAAATTTTTATAATTGTGTAAGTTAACAATCTAACAATTCAAAAGTGTGTAACATTTTGTTATTAAAATTCAAAACATAGCTTTTTAAAACAATAAATATTTCCAATGGAGGATGCAGTAATAATGTTCTCAAAAGAAAACCATCCTTTTTTCACAGGTACATAGATTGCTTTTGTTTTCTTTATTTCCTGTAGCCATAAACAGCATAAAAAATTTTAAAATTCCCAATGTTTGCAAAAAACAAAAAGATGTAAATTTCTCAATCATATCAAGAAATCCATGGAAAATAATCAATATAAATTAAGTATTATAAACAGATTTAAAATTTGGTTACTTCAGCAGATCCTACCAAATCTGTTTGGTATATTTTAATAGAGTTTTATTGGTTAACTTTCTCTTCTTGTCTATCAAATGATTAGTAAAAAATTTCAAAAATTTACCTAATACTTTTATTTTAAGATTATTTTCAGATTTGAATATTCAAAAGAAAAATAAAAAACTTAAACCACTTTTTAGATTCCAAACACAAGTAGTATTGTTTTAACAGCATATTTAGAGGATGTTTTAACAATATATTAAAAAGTCATAAAATATGAAACTTTTTAAAAATAAAAATTTAGTAATTTCAATAAGTCTCATATACAGTTATTGTACTGTTATTGGGCTCGTCTATTAGCCCAATCTTACCTTCTTCGAGAAATGCACTATTTCAACTTTCATTCGTAAATCTAGCCCTCTGATTGGTTCATTTCTACCAATCAGGTCGCCCGCACATGCACTTCGAAGTTTTGGCGCAAAATCGTTCTGGAGCCACCCACGTGATCATGACCTCTTAAAAAGAACCCAAAGCACGTGTGACCGGCAGACGCAGACCTGGGCAGATCAGCAGTAGACCATTTTTCGACCGCTTACTCAAGCTTAAAAATGTTACGACTACTATTTCCGTCTCGCGAATCGAGACGAGAAATCATTCCCGTTCAATATCTTCTTCGAACTTCTTCGTCATTCAAGAATCTCAAACTATACATTCTCTTTGACCATCTACGATAAATCAGTCAGTCCAGCAAACACAGAGAAACGCTAATCTAATTCACGTCACTTGCGATTATAATTTTCCCGCGCAAACGAAACCACAACTGACTCACTCACAAACTCGACTCGAAGATTACTCTGTGAATACAAAGAACTTCTACTCGCAAGACTTTACTTATCCAAAGTGAATTATTAACACTCACTACAATTTAAGTAAATACTATTATCGAACATACTTAATATTAACAGTTACGGGTAGACTACTTCTGAATGACTCAATTCTAAAAACATAACGATAAACACTAATTACAATTTTCTTAAAGACTGTAAATGCAAATACAAAACACAAAAAGGACATACAAAAACTTCAGTTACTACGAACATACCAATACAATAACATCTTGTAAAATATTTTGTATATAATATTTTTATTTGTATATAAATGCATTTTGTTTGTTTGAATTGCATGCATGTTTGGCCTTCTTGTTTCAGAAGAATTATTTATTGTTGTGTATGCAAGAGAAGATCACGCAACCTGACATAAAAAATTCCTTCTGATTTATTTTAATTAATACCATAGCAAAATTCTTAGGTCATTCTGCGCATCCCCAACACTGTAAACGGAAAAAAGTAAATTACTTTATTCTTACAAATATTCAATCATGTTCAGAAAGATAAAAACTAATTTACAACAATTCTGAATTAGAGTTACAGGTCAAAATTAAAATGTTAAAAAAAATTATAATAAAAAAATTAAGATAACATTTCTATATTGAAACAAATCTTTAGGATCCACAAATAACATTTTTCTCCTCATAATTCCAGAGATTAAAAAAAAAATCTCAAATATTAAATGAAAGATTGACAGAAAATTTTGTCCTCATAGAATCTAGAAGAATTTAATCATCTAATGCAAAACGATTTTAATTCTTTTGTCACACATGGAAAATTTTGTGCAGGCCTCTTTTACATGTTAGTAGCGAAAATGAAACTTTAAGTAAAATTTTTAAAAATTCTCTTCTTCAAAAATATATTCACTTAACTTTGGGTTCAACATAGCAATATTATACCAAATATTAAACAAGAGAAAATTTGAAACACATCTGAAAATAAATTAAAAATTTACAATGCGTGATTAAATATAATTTAGTACACAAAAAGTTACTACTTGATGTGTGCGTAACATTGAAGTAATGGATAGCGGCTCGGATTGAGAAATTGGAGAGCCGAGTTCGAACTCCAATCGAATCCATTCACTTACGCGCTAATACCCTCTTCTCCCTAAAATAAATAGCAGGACAGATGGCAACTGATAGATCGCCTATGCGTGTATCAGAAGTTATGAACGGTGTAAGGGAAATAATCCCGACTAGTAACACTATAAATTACTCCCCTTGAAATGTAAGTGGATCAAAAGTTATTCGTTCGTGTTTGTACGTGGCTTAAACTCCGAAAAAAAAAACAATTTAGAGACTCTGTGTTTTAATAAAAGATTTTTCAATAAAAACATTATATAAAAATTAAAAATACTTTTTTAGCAATCCTTATTTCAATTTCAAACATTTTTTTAAATTTCATTTATTGTTAAATTAAATATAAAATAAGCTTCGGGAAATTTCCATAACAAAACAATCAAATTTTGTGAAAAAATAGGCTCCACTGACTTAAAAAAAAAAAATCTTTCTCAAATTCATCCCTAATTTAAATGTTTAAAGAAATTCCATTGGATAAAAAATAAAATACAATTTTAAAAATACAAAATAAAAAAATGTCAACGCATTTCTGAGAATTATTGGCAACATCTGGCGAACCTTCGTTGAGCGGATTTTTAGTCTTTAACAAAACTATAGAAACAATGAACGAGTTTTCGGTGCATTGAGATTCTTACACACACACAGAGAGAAATTTACTCGCGTGCAGAAAGATATTTACACACAAAGGAGATACAACTCAGAGAGACACTAAGAAAACTTAATTCTTATACAACTGCATTTTGAAACAAACTTTCTTCATGAGAGATTGGGAGAACTTACACTACAAACTTTTCCATTCAATATCTTTCATAGAGAAAAACCCTTTGTCTAATTTGAATTTATTAATTAACCTTTAAAAGGCAGACAACTTTTACTTACTTTTGGTATTGATTGAGCATTTCTGAAACAGTAAAGAACTTTTTCTCTTAAATATACTTTAGTTTAGCACACATCATTACAAAACAAAAAATTGTGTATATAAAATTTAATTTGTTGTTCCAAACATGTCCCTTTTGTCGTAATTGAATATCGTTACTATTTGGCCATTTTTTTATAATTTATGTTTCGCGTGGATGTTGCATGCTTTTATTTGCAGCACAACTTTAAACATTCACGCAGCCTTCCTAGATCCACAACACTAACACTTTCACATTGTATTTGTCAAATAATTTTTTAAGTTATGTACGCTTTACTTAAAAATGCCATACATAAAGTTATCAAAAAAACTATCAACACCTCATAATTAAAAATGTTTTTCTATGAAATTTTAAAATAAAAGTAATATTTGTTTTAATTCAGATTAATTAAATTTCAAATCAGTTAATCTTCCTCAAATAAGACTTTTTAGTAAAGTGAATTTTGTTGTGTTGACAGATTTGTCAATATGGCTGATTTTAGCAATTTAAAAATAAAAAAAAAAGTAATCCCAATCAATTTAAATTCTGTTTTAAATACAGTAGAGTATTTAGTTATTGGAAATAAATGTATTAGCCTGGAATTAAAAATAAAATAAAAGCTACAAGATTTTTTTTTCTTATGTATCTTTTAGGTGTCGCTATTGTAGGCGGTACTTAATTTAGACCCTTAAAACCATATATATTCTGATTTCAAGCATGTTCCAAGGAATGTTTTCATAAACAATTTATTTCTGCACTTTTTATATAAGCGAAGATAAGCACCAGAAAACAGAAAAATACTCTGGTATCTCAGCGTTTACCATTTAAACCTGACGTCATTCAATTAATTTTAAATAAACAGTGCAAAAGTTAATGAATGAATAATAATTTAACGAATTGTAGAATATTCCATACATTTTGTTCAAAAGGACAATTTTTAAAATCATATTTTTTTTAGTGATAAAAAAAGATACATTATTATCCTGTGTACAAGTATCGGGAGACACTCATAAACATGTTTCTATTAATTTACATCATAAAATTTACAACATTCAATTCTTTTAGTACAAAAAAATTAAAAAAATTATGTAAGAAGCTCAAAATGTAAATCAACATTAAAAGAATAAACGGACATTCATTTTATTTAATAAAGTACGTATTTGTTTTAAAACCACAAACGTTTGCCGTGAAAGGCAGATCTCTCTTTACAAAAACAAATTTCTGGTTTTATTCATTAGAACAATAAGCATGAACTATCTTTTAATTTTAAATTTGTAAAATTGTTGAATTAAAATGAAAAGAAATATTTGGTATATTTTATCATTTGTGTACACTTGAATCCAAGATTTGTAAAACGGAATGTACAAGGTAACCAAAAAAGTTCTGTCCGTTTTTTGATTAGTCATTGAATGAAATTGAAATATATACGAAATGCGTGTAGCAATTGTTTTCAAATTCGGACAGCCGGAAGTAGGAACATCTGACGTTATAAAAAAAAAAACACGCGCACCGTGCCCGGCCATCAGTTCAACTCTTGACCGGCTATTTCGGTTGAACTCTCTTCCTTCGGGCGGGGAGGAACCCGAAGGAGGCTACGCCGAAGGGCGGATTATATTTCGGGGAGGTAAACCGACCCTGAACCTGTTTATACGGGTTCAATGGGCATATTTTTTGGCCGATCCCACGGGCTCGGAGATCCCACATTAAAAAGACCTTGTGCCACATGACGCCCTCGTGGGGAGGGGGTGACTGAATATCATCAGTTATAAGCCGGACAGCTGTGAGAAGGGTGGAAGTATCTAGAGATCTCGTTCGGGGCTGTTTGCTTTACGACTTCAAAGTGTGCTTATCAGCAGCTGCATCAAGTCGCCGCATATGTCAAGGGTTTGGGGATAGTGCTGTGGATGAACGTACTACAAGGCGTGGGTTTCGAAAATTCAAGTCGGGAGATTTGTCTCTCCATGATGACAGCAGGTCTTGAATGACGGAGTCCCGAAGGCGGCCATTGAAGAGGACAGTAGTCTAACCTGTGGTGAACTTGCAAGACAGTTCGACGTTTCCGATGAAACAGTTAGACTTCACCTACACCGCCTAGGTAAGACGTACAAAATGAGCAAGTGGATTTCGCAAACGCTGTTGGAGGTCCACACGGGACAACGAATGGCAGCCTGCGTATCGCTGCTTTCTCGCCACCGTACCACATCCTTATTCAATCGAGTGCTTACCAGTGATGAAAAGTGGGTTCTGTACGAAACTCCCAAGCGTTCACAACATTGGTTGTCTTCTCAGGATGCTGTGCCTCACATCGCAAGACCGCCTATGCACCCACGTAAGATTATGCTTTGTGTCTGGTGGACAGGTCGCCAAGTTGTTCATGATGAACTGCTACCAACAGGCCAAACGGTCACTGGAGACCTATACTCGAAGCAATTGAAACGTATGCAACAGGCATTGCGCCAGAAGGAGCCAGCACTGGTGAATCGCAAAGGTGTGCTTTTCCTCCATGACAACGCCAGGCCGCATGCCGCGCGAGTGGTCAGGGATACCATGCAGCAACTTGGGTGGGAGACTTTGTGCCAACCACCTTATTCACCTGACCTTGCGCCATCCGATTACCACCTCTTCCACTCCCTGGATAATCATCTTCGTGGGAAATCCCTCACCAATGAAGCAAACTTGCGCAAATCCCTCACGGACTTCTTTGCGTCAATCCCCCCACCCCCACCCCGAGTTCTACCGCAAGGGCATTGAGCAGCTGGAGACACGTCGGGAGAAGGTGCTGGATGCCGATGGCGATCACTTCGAAGAATAAATATAAGTTACACATACTGTGAAGCGTTTTCTTTTTTCCTTTAAAAACGGACAGAACCTTGTAAATTTGTTATGAAATTAGAAGTAAAATATTGCATTTTTATGTAGTAAATCGTAACTTATAATTTAGTATTACATTCTGCTAAGAATACATTTAAAAAGGTTTTTATTGAGATTTCTTTCACTATTTTAATTGTTTCATTATTTAAAAAGATAAACAAAAATACTTTCGACAGAAATTTAAATTAAAAGAGTGAGTCCTACAATCTGTTAAGTTAAAAATATGAAAAAAAGTTTTAACAGAAAACATTAAACATGTTTCTATTTAATTTTACATAAACCGTGCGCAATTCAATTATTTGTTTTAAAAAAAATACGTCAGTCAGTCACACGTAATACGCGCTTGGGCAATCATGCATCTTTCGATACATGACTGACGAGGCAGAAGATTTTTCCCGTAAGGTTGCCGTTACTTTCTACTAGAGGTGGGTATAGAAGAAACGGATACATTCGTTTCCCAAGTGTATTTGCGCGTAAGTGAATGTAATGAACCCAACTGAAATTCGAACTCAGCTCTCCGATTTCTCATTCATTAAATTGAAAATGAAAAGATTTGTAGAGAGTCCCGATAAAAAATAAAATATATAAATAAAAATAATTCAAATTAAAATAAATCATTTTTACTTTCTTCTCTCTTTTTCTTTCTTTCTCTCTCTCTCCCCTCTCTCTCTCTCTCTCTCGCTCTCTTTCTCTCTCTCTTCTTATACTTCTTTCAAACTACGAGAAGGCAACCCTCAAATAAAAAGAGGAAGAAGAAAAGACTGAACCCGGCAAAAAATACTGGAAGTTTGCAGGAGCAGAGCTTACATATTTGTGTCTGAAAAATACCAAAAATCTTGAAGGCTCCACACAAGACTGCCATTATAAAAAAAACGAACAAGAAAGAACGCCGGGAAATAAAATAATTTGGGCAATCAAAAAAATTAGCACAAAGAGATTTTTTAATGTTAGCCGAAACCAAAGTTCTCACAACAAACTCTGGGCCTGTTCAAAAGGATATAAACCAACACATTTACGTTAGTGGCAGAAGAGTAAGAAAAAAAAAGATTGCTACTGCGTAGAAACTAGCCATACGTGACGCGTGAAGAAGCAGGTAAGAGATCATCTGCTATTTACATCTCCGTCCTGTTCAGGACCGTGAAAAACACAGTAGATTGACACTGACCTAATTTATCACATTATTACTACCCCTATCATGGTCTTACTTCAAAGCGACCACTAACAAACATTTCTCCAGATTACTACCAATACCCTTTTTTCTACGTCGAATACCAAAGGATTCACTCATCACTCTAAAGAAAATTAATAATAATATATTATTTATTTTAACTCTTGGGTCAGTTCGTTTTATTCCCAAGGTTTCTGATAAAATAATTATCCTACCACCTATCCACATATCTGGTGGCCTTCTGATGTGAACACAATTGCCACAGATTAAAAGAATATTATTTATTCTGAATTTCCTATTGATGTTACGTATGAAGTATATTTAAATAAGATATATTAAAAATTAAATTAAACTGCAAAGAATAGTGTTTATCTTGAATTTGCACATTACTTGTATCATTTTTAATATACGAGCAATTTAATAATTTTCTTTTATATTGAAATACCAGGAAGTTGAAGAATTAATGTCACTACAATAATTAATGGCAAGTATTTTATTCCTCATCGTTACATATAATTTGCTGCTTATAGAATTTTGGGGGGCAGGATATGTGGGAAACGTTATGTAATTGGCAGCCTTGATTGATGGTGTTATTTGTATATAGTACATGGGCAATATATATTTATTTAGACAACGACAATATAATTAACATTATTCATCATGAACATTAATTGGTGTTATTTTGATATAATACACACGGGTAACATATGGTAATCCTGATAAAGCTTAAGATTAGGAAGGAAAAGCTGGCTTTTTCTATCCTATCTTTTAACCTGACTAGCCACAATCACTGACCAAGTCATGTAAATAGAAAAAAAAATGGATACAATTATCAGGCTAATGTAAAAGAGGCAACAAAACATATCAACGAATATTAAACAAAAAGCATGAGATAGGCATGCAAGCAGGCAAAGATGAATGACTCAATGAGAGGTATACAGATATAAAAAAAAAAAAAAAAAAAAAAACGGAAACGTAGATACAACGTGCATTCATAAAGGACAAAGAAAATAACAGGGCAAAAGACGTGCTCCTTGACAGGATGCATGAGATCTAAAAAAAAGAATGCTCATAATAAAAAAGGAAAAGATATTTTATAAATGCAAGGCATAGGTTGAATAAATCTTACACGATAAAAAGTGGAAAATCTACAGTGCATAAAACAAGGACCTGTAATTCTAAAATAAGATCATCAATGGACATGATGAACAGAAAGAAAGGAAGCAGATCAGATGGGATTGTAACAGATACTTTCAGTCTTAGACAATGTCAAGATCGGCAGGATTGTTGAATTATAAATGAAATATATGATACTAGAAAGCTCTTAGTAGACCCATCTTCATGTTTGAAAAATAGGTGCAAATTAATACAAACACCGTAGAGGAGTTATAAATAATTATAAACTCCCTAATGTTTATATATACAAAATAAAATGAGAAACAGCAAGATGTGGAAACAACAAAACGGGTATTATTTATTTAATTTGGCTCTTATGTGGAGTTGGAGAAACGAGATACTGTAATACTGAGTAAAATTGTGTAATGTAAATCAAATAGCATATAATAAGGGGAAAATTTTGCGGTTTTGTTCATCGAAAATCGTACGGCAATCAGCGCCTGAGTTAGATACACATCCCAACTGTCCTTATTATCTCCTGCTAACTTCGCTAGTACATCGGCTAATGTCCGGTGGAATCTTTCTACCCTCGCATTGCTCTGGGGATGGTATGGGGAAGTGATAATGTGCATAGTATTCAATCCTCTCAGAGTCTCCTCCATAATCTGATTTACATTCTCCGGTTCATTGTCAGTGACCAATTGCTTAGGGGCTCCATATCTAGGAAATATCTCCTGAAGTATGATATTTGATACTATTCGGGCTTTCTTGTCAGGTATCGCGAAAATCAACGAAACTCACTATATATGAATATATTTCCACGAAGAGTTTATCCATAGGGACCTGAAATATCCATGCTTCTGAAATGTGTAATTGGGAATATATGTCTCCCTCACTGGGGCAACTCTATTATCCCGACTCTGCAATTGACACGTTATGCACTTGTTCACATAATCCAATACATCATTATACAATCTAGGCCAAAAATAATTCCTGCCTATTAATTCATAGGTTCTATCAATGCCCATGTGCCCCACCTTTTCATGACACTGGTCTAAGATTTCTTGTCTTAATATCTTTGGTACTACTATAATTAGACTTCTTTCCTCCTCTGGTCCTGAGATGTAGTTCAATACCCCATTGTGTATGACATACATAGAGGTAGTCCCTGCCTCTACCTTACTCCTCAGAGAACTAATTTCGCTATCTTCCTGATTCTTTTCTATGATAGCTTCCCAATGAGGGTCCCTAATAACTTCTTTTTCCTCATCCTCTTCTTCCCAAACTAGACGTTTACTTAGGGTGTGAGAATTTATCACGTTCACTTGATACGCTCTGTCGTCCACACCCGGTTCCGACCTAACGGATTCAGACTCTGGGATCCTAGATAACAGATCTGCGCAGGTATTATCCTTTCCAGCTAGATACTTTAAGCTTCAATGCCCACTGCCGGATCTTCTTATTCGTCCATTCCGCCCCCAATAAATGATTGAGGGGCTTATGGTCAGTTTTAATAGTAAACACAGCTCCACTCAAGTAATAGTCCAATTTTTGGACTGCATATAAAATGGCAAACTCTTCTTTTTCTATCACTGACCATCTCTGCTGGATTTCTGATAGTGTGTGAGACAGAAAATATATAGGTACTTCCTCAGGTATGCATAGCACTGGTCCATCCTTATCCAGACAAGGCTGGGTAAGTACCTCACCTATACATTTGTCACTAGCATCTGTGTAAATTAGGTCTAGGTAGGTCGGCAAGGATATTGCTGTCAACTAGCCCTTGAGGCTATCAAAGGTTCGCTGGCAATCCTCCGTCCACTTAAATCTAGTGTACTTTTTCGTCAAGGTTATCAAGGGTCCTTCTAATCTGCTAAACGCAGGAACAAAGCGCCTGTAATATACAATGGCTCCTATAAAGCCACGAACCTCTCTCGCTGTCTTGGGCTCCGGCATATCCCTTTTCACTTCTACCTTATCTAAATCAGGTTTTATTCCCGTTTTGTTTATAACAAAACCCAAATACTTGGCCTCGTCCTTCACAAATTGACATTTAGACAATTTTAACTTCAATCTATGCTTTCTCAACCGATCGAACACCTTCTGTAGGTGTCCAAAATGGTCCTTCCATACCTCCTAGCACTATGGACATCAATTGAGTAAATACACCTGAAGCATTAGATAACCCAAACGGCATTACACGGAAATTGAATAGACCCACGTGACAAATGAAAACTGTCTTCTCCTGGTCCTTTTCATCCAAGGCTACCTGCCAATAACCTGACCTTAGATCCAACGTAGAAAAACAGGTTGATTTCCCAAAAGCGCCAGAATATTATTGATCAAGTAATAGTTTTGACCGCTAATAGTTTTGTAATGGCATTCAAGTGTCTAAAATCCACACAAAATCTATGTCCATTCTTCTTTTCTGCAATGGCTATTGGAAAACTCCATGGGGACCTAGATCTGTCTATTACTTAGTCCAACATCTCATTTATTGCCTCTTCTACTAATTTTCTCTTATGGATCGTGGCCTCAATATAATCGGTGAGTGGTCACCAGTATCTATTTTCATTTGCACTGTACCAGTCTGTCCTAACTCCTTGTCAGTATTAGCTACCACATCTCGATTAGCTTCTGGCAGTTTCCTTATCTCATCTTTATATCTTTCAGGCACTATCAAGTCTTCTTCCTTTCTTTCAGGGTTACTAGTGTCTACTCTTCTTCCATAGTTCTTGCTTACTCTCACTTGCTTCATAATTTTTACTGGACAGGCGTAACCTAACTCTTCGCCCTGTTTTATTGTAATAGTTTTATTGGCTGTATTAGCCAGCAATAGAGGCACCGTTTTCACTCCTTCTACCACGGAACTACACAAGGTTACCTCTTCTTCACCATTATCATACCTTTCTGTAGGTGTTATCTGATATAACACTTCCGTTAGTTTCTCCACTGTATCCATCCTTCACATGAAACAGCCATTCTAAAGGGTGGGGGAGTTTCACCTCGGTTTGGGCTACTACGGGGCACTTCTTTTCCACTTCATTCCCTAATGGAACCTCTACTCCTAAAACCAATGTAGCCGAGTCAAAGTGGATTTGGGCCTTATTCAGCCTAAGCCAGTCACTCCCTAAAAGTAATTCTCCGCGCAAATCAGGTGCCACATACACCTTTGTATGTGGCACCTGATTTGCGCGGAGAATTAATTCACCTGTGGTCCTCGCCAATTTGAATGGTAACCATGTCATACGCTCTGTTTTCATCTGACTACAATCTGCCTGGTTAATGAATAAATCCAGTGGCTGAAGTTTTCTATGTAACCCCCAGCTGTCTAAACACCTTGGAATTTATTAAGGAGACCGATGCTCCAGTAGCCACTAATGTCTTTACTGTCTTGTCCCCCATCAACACATTACAAATAAAGTCCGGCCCCTCTTTAAATAGCTGAAAGATCTAGACTCTGTCCCTATTCCTCAACCTACCCTTATTTTTATTTCGCTGTTGGCTATCCCTATTTTTCAAGCTTGACATGGGTGCTGGGAATAGGGGTTCATCGTTCTCTACCCTAGGCCAGCTTCTCTTGGGTAGGGTGGGGACTGGTCTTCTTGTTTCTCTTATTTCTTCCCTTCCTCTCTCAGTACCTTTTCTTCTTGGACAATCCCTTCTTAAGTGTCCAGCCGTCTTACATAGCCAGCACTTACGGCATTTACAGTTGATTGCAAAATGTCCAGCCACACCACAGGACCAACACTTCAAAGGTCTTGTTTTTATTGAGGCCACCCTGCCCCTTACTTCTCTACGGGGGGCCCACTGTCGTTTCCCAATTGCTTATTCTTTTCGGTAGGGTACTAGGATGTCTATTTTCTTAATCCCTAGTCTCCTATCCCCTGCATCTGTGCACCACTTTGCCTTGTGGCGCAAACTTCCGCACTTAGTGCAATTCGAACCTAGAGACCAGGGGTTTCCTCCCCAATTGGTGGGACAGTCTCTGGCTCTGCGTCCTCCGTAATTGCATGTCCAGCATACTAGCTCGTACTGCCCCGGAGTGGACTCATAAAATACGTACCGTATGTCCCATTCCTTCTGGTTGGGCTCGGCCTCGACCTCGGCCTCCCAATCCTCCTCTTTCGCGTCCTTACGGGGTTTTATGTTCAATATTCTATTTCTGGGGCTTTTCTTTGTACCCTTCCAACCCCTTGATCTTTGGGCTCCTTGGTCTCTGTTGTTTCTTATCCTTTTCAAGATCCTCTCGCTATCTTTAACTACTCCCAGGGCCTCCGTCATCCTATAGGGCCTACCCTTTAGGACGTCACCCCTCGCGTCATCATCACGGATGGCGTCCATAAAAGCTTTGGCTAACAGCGCCTGAATCAATCGCCCCATTTTCTCTTATTTCTGGATTCGGCAATCCTGTCATCTTATCTCCTAGGTCCTCTAGAGTTTCTTCAATTTCCTGTTTAATCCTAAACAATTTCCGCACCGCCTCTGTGGTTGTTCGCTCGCTAGCATACCGTCTGATTAGAGTTTCCTTCAGCTCGTCCCATGTTATCTGGGGGTTCTCTTTGTATAAAGGCCCGATAAATTTTGAAACTAGTCCAGATGCTGCTTCATAAGCTAACAGCACCATCTCCCGGTCTGTCAACCCGTACACGAGCTGTTTCTTTTGTACAGCTACTAACCAATCATGAAATTCTGCCGGGTTGCCGCAGTAGGTGGGTAACTTCATCCATCCTTTGATATCCTTTGTACACTTACAAAAAGATTTTATTTCGTGTTCTAAATTAACTTTCTGTAACATTTACATTTCTTTACAGCATTTTTAACATCTTGGTTTTTTTGAACACGCTTTTTTTCTTTTTTACAGCATATTCTCCATCATCATTATTATTATTTCGGGGTGATATTGCCCCCCCCCGCCACATCTTAACAAGAGAATTTTACTTACTGTCTTTTAGAACAAAAGTTCATATAACAACAAAAGAATTTTCCTTACATCAAAAAGTTCGCAAATTCAAAAGTTCAAAAGCTAAAAAAGTTGAAGGGTTGAGAAACGACGACATGTCTCAGGTGATGCTGGTTTTCTGTTTGCTTTAAACAAAATATATTAATTTTTCATAGAGACATTCGCAAATGAGATAAAGATCACATATTTAGAAAAGAAATTTGAATTCTCTGATGTTTGAAAAAGACAATTCTTCGTTATGAGGATTCTAGTAGGTTTTTAAAGAGTAATCGGTTTAAACCGATGAGTTTCCATTTGATTTACGTTCAAAGAAAAAAAAAGCTAAATAAAAATTTCTTTATCATAAGAAAAACAAAAGAATGATGCGTGAGTCAAAAAGAACAAATATCCACAATTCCAAAAACATTAAAATAAAGGATAGCAGAACGCATTCACGTCAATAATCAATTTAAAGTTAACAAATATAAAGATAAAAATGTGTTTGCTATAGGAATGGTTCAGCATTCTGCTCTTTTTATGCTCTTGGCAAATGCTGCATCGTTGAACAGTTTTGACAATGTTGTTGTTGTTCCCATGACAGAACACACGGCTTTTTGCTTTCAATCTGCATTTGTCCATCCCTTGATGACCATAGTGTATCTTTTATATAATTTCAGGTTGCAAAGGTTTGGGAATTATTATTATTTGAGGAGAATTCCATTTTCAATTGCGTGTTCATCACGGTAGGACAAGTAGGGCTGAAAATCTTGACTAACCTCTTGTCTCGTGTTGAGCCATCCTCGAAGGATCATGTCTCTCAATTTGCATAATACTGGGTCGGCACTTGTCGTCTGGCGTATCTGTGTCAATTTTTCTGTTGAGAATTGGACAAAGTTGACCTTTATGTCCAGGTCTACGGCTTCCTTTACTCTATTTTTTGGGAGCCATGATAGTCCTTCTGCGAGAATCATGTCCTTCCCTGGTCGATACGTAATGACCATGTAGTACTCTTGCAGGCGAAGCAGCATTCGTTGAAGTCGGGTTGGTGCTGCAGTGAGATTTTTTAGGGATATAATCTCCAGGGGTTTGAGATCACTCTCAATGATAAATGGAAGGCCCTATATGTACGTTCGGAATTTCTCGTATCCGAAAACCACTGCTAATAGCTCCCGTTCTATGTTGGCATAGAGCAGCTCTGTTTCTGTAGGGGGATTTGGATGCAAACGCTATGGGTTTGCTTTCTTGTATGAGCGCAACTTCAAGGCCTTTGCTCGAAGCGCCAACCTGAATTACTGATGTCTTTAGTGGATCAAAGTAAGTGAGCAACATTTCTGTGCTGATTATATCCTTTATTTTCTACGTGGATTTTTAGTGGCTACTTGTCCGTTTTTACACTGAGCATTTCTTTAGCAATTCTTCGGAGTGCCGTGAGATCAGATAGACGAAGGATAAATGGTGCTTTATATATGATAATTCCCAGCACCTTCTGAAGCACCGCTACATTATTAGGACTGAGTAGCGGTTTTATCTCATCCACCTTATGAGGATCTGGGTGGAAACCATTTTTACTAAACACAGCTCCAAAGAAGTGTATTTCCTTCTGGTCCACGGCACACTTAGCGCTGTTGAAACATAAACTTATGGGTCTGGCAACCTTTATGAGGTTGTGGAGGTTTTGATCATGCTCCTGATTGGTTTGCCATAAAACACTACATCGTCTATTAAAATGGTATAATATGTAGTAGTAAAGTTTGAAACACGGACAATTTTATTTTGAAGCATAATAGTGGCTTTTAGTGGCTTTTTAAAATAATAATAATAACAGTATTTTTCTTTCTATTTGAACATGAGCAATTGAAAATTAGAGACTTGTGTCCCTTTAATTGTTTTCAATTGAAGCCAAGATGGCGGAATCCGAAAACAATCGCATTGATGAAAATTTGGTAATCCAAAATTTCAGGATTGCGGGTCCGGATCCGGACCGGAGTGTTTTTAATTACTCAGAGAATCGGCCTGATTCCAAAATGGTATGTTATGTTGGGATACGGTCTCTAGGAGTAAAACTGAAAATGTGTGACACACTGACATTCGCATTTATTATATAGATACAATATCAATCTGTTTTCAATGCATTTTTCATAAATTAATTTCTTAAAAGGATTCTTCTTCCTCAATTTTATTTCTTCTCCAACAGCAGTAGAAGCTTTGTTCTCATCCCAGATCACAGACCTTCCCGCCCGATTGCGTCCAATTAGATTGTCGGTCGACCGAAAGTTTCCATCTCAAGAGTCAGGAGACGAAAGACCAAAACCAGCTTTTACACATAGGCTTCAAGGGGCACTTCCGGTAGCGTTGAAAACATTTCAAATTATTAATCAACTACTGACGGCGTTTCCCTCGCATTTTCGAGGGACTTTTTTGTGAGCCACTACTTGCTTAAACACAGGCCATAAAGCAAACAATAGTCATTTGGCGAATGGATTACGCGTTATCAACTCAACCGATTTATTGATCCACTGAAACATTTTACGCTTCTCTGTCGTAGATTCAAGGTATGAATTTTTCCTCTTTCAAGGGGTTTTATTAAACACACCTCAATGTATGTCTTGTCTATGAACGCCCCCCCCCCACCTTCCAGTGGTTTTATTAAACACACCTCAACGTGTGTCTTGTCGTGGAACTTTTCCATTTTCATGGATTTTATTAAACACACGTCAACGTGCGTCTTTGAAACTTTCCATTTTCAAGGGTCTATTTAAACACACCTATGTGCGTATGTAACTATCCCCTTTCAAAGCGTTTTTATTAAACACGCCTAAATGTGTATATCTTATTACTTACCCTTCTTTTCAAAGGTCTTATTAAATTATTATATTCATTAAACGATATATAAAATACCCAAATAAATTGTTATTTGTTGATAAAATTATCTTCTTTTCAGTTTTAAATTCACTTGTTTAAATCCGTGTTTCATAATTGCGTTTTACTTTGGATTAAGAGTAATTTATTCCGGATAGCACTCGAAATAATTACTAATCGCTGCCACTATACGAGTTAACCACAACAACCAAACACTTTCTGCTTCCCATAAATCAACTAGAGTCGCATAACTTTGAATTGAATTTATTTTATCTTCTTTTTGCCTCTTTGAAAACTTCGAATATTATGTCTTTGGCGATTTTTCGGGTTCATACAAGCACTGGACGATATCTTTTAATCGTGGCTCACAGACCGTTGGCGTGTTCTCTTCTACAAGACGTGAATGTTGGACTTAATAAATAAAGTTAAAACTTTATATTTACATTCCAGATTCCCTATCCATAACCCCTCCGATTCATATGCTTCTCCTCTATCCACCTATAACAGGTGTAGTGAATGCTAAACATCTCCCTTTACCCTCTGCTCCCAATGTGACTTTTAGATCCTCTAGCCCACGAGGCTCTCCAGTTGTTTCGGTGCCCGTTGTTGTTGTTGTCTTTGTTTTTGTTTGCTGTTTGTTCTTGTCTGTTTCTCGTGTTTGTTGTTTTTGTTTTTTTGTTTTTGTGAACAGGAGTAGATAGGCTTTCCTATCGCCCTGTTAATACTCCTTCCCCTTCCTTTGAATAGGAGTAGAGGCTTATCCCGTGTTTTCTGTTTAGGTAGGGGTTCCCGGATCCTTTCTTTTCTGACCTTAGTTGTAGTGCTGTGATGTGTTCGATTTGTGGCAACATCTCTTCATACTGAGGGTACTGGCTTGGCAGTTTTCTGGTTGCTGTTAGGAGTTTGTTTGTTTTTTTAGCTGATTTAGGTAGTTAGAAGCCCGAACTCTTGCGTCAGAGACTGCTCTGTTCAACAGTTGCATTCGGGATTCTTACAGTGCCATATCGTGCATGGATGGGTGTCTCTGCATGCACCTCCGATGGGAAACCCTGAGGCTACATTATGTTGTAGTTTGCGCCAGTTCCATTCTGCTCATTCCACATTTGATGACCAACTGCTTCTATTACTTTAGACCTTTTCTTTACCAACGTAACTCAACATGACCATAAGCAACCAAAAATAAACCAGTTAAAAAAAACACCTAAAGCCTTTAACATTTCCTCCCCCAACATCCGTAGTATTCGTACCAACTTCTGCAGTGTGATATCATTCCTCTTTGAAAAGTCTCCTGCTATACTGCCTCTCTGCGAGACTAACATTAACTCGTCAATTCCTTCCTCCGATTTCTCGATAGCATTTCTGATAATATAGACAAAGCCATCTCTCTACATCCGTTTGCAAACATATTCGTGTTCGGTGACTTTAATAGTCACCATACCATGTGGCTTAAACTGTCTGTGATTGTGGTTGACTTTCCTATGCGTTTCCCCAGTAACCCGGATGGTAACGCTTCCCTTCTTGATTTCTGTTTTACCTCCATCCCTGATTTTTGTCGTTCTACACAGCTCTGCCTTCTTGGCAACTCTGATCACGCAGTGGTGTCTATTAACATCTCCTTCTACTCCTAGCCATGAACCTCCTACTAACAGAATATCTTTCTGTTATCAACGCACAGACTATGAATCGTTCCGTGATTTCCTTTGCGACGTCCATTGCAAAGTGTTTTTTAATCACCCGTACAAAAATGTACGTCTGAGGTCTTCTGGGTTTGCACTTTTTTGCTCTGCCGCTATAACCTATAGATATCACTTCTTCCGTCTGTATCGGAGCGACATATCTGATTGCAACAGACGTCTCTTTGTATTTGCTCGTAATGAGTGCAAACGTGTCCTCAATAAAGAAAAGTTACTGTTTGATGATGGGATGAATCAACGTATTGAATCTCGCAAGTTTGGTTCTAAAAGATTATTGGCGGCTCTCCAAGAGTGTGGAACTACAGCAAATCCTCCATCCCTCCTCTATTCAAAATCCTAACATCCTCAGCTGATTAGGCTGAATGCTTTGTTCGGAAATTCTCATCCAACTCAACTCATCCGGGGTACCCACACCTGATTTCCCTCTAGAATTGAGGCTATACTGAGTGAAATGTGCATAACCCTATAGGATACAAATCCAACAAATGACTAAAAAACACAAAGTAGATTGGCACACACGCAAAATCGGATCAAAACGATTAAAAAACAGATTTCGCAATAAGGTGTGAAATTAATTTTCTGACCAATGAAAGGAGGCGATTTGCTAAACCAAAAAAAAGATAACGAGCCAGTGTGAAAAAAAAGTCAACAATAAATACAGAGTTTCAAGTCAGAAGGGCGCAGAGATCATAGAAGACTGACAGTAAATTCCATCACTGACTCAACCCGACACTAAGAGCCGAAAGTGGATTAGGAAAGGACAACAACAACAACAAATTTACAACTGACTACAAAACAATTCATAACTACATTTTCCTTTTATCTTTTATTCCTCATCCACACTCTCTTTTTCAACTTAAATTGATCGCCCCTTTTTCCTTTACACCTATACAAAAACAAAAGAAACACATTACTCTGCTACTCTGTTAAAAGACAGCGAACACAGACATTTTTGTCAAAATCACATTTTTGCTTAAACGAACTAAAGCATTAATCTTTTTTACCCTATTCACAAGATAATAAATATACAATGTTCTATTTTCTGCAAACGTTCCTTATCGTGTTGTTTCTTCTTGAAATTTGCGTTGTATTTTGTGGGCAGGGTATCACGTATTAAATTCTCCTTTAATCCGGGTACGCTGAACCCCACAAGTGGTGACCGATCGACGTGAAATGAACTCGCAAATTTCCAACTGAAAGAAAAGTTTCAACAAAATAAGCAACACATTTTAACATATAACCATAATCATCAAGACACATAGGAAATGGATACACACACTATGGAACCTATGGAAGCCCCTATAACAATTAACTTACCAACTTACAACCCAACTAACGTACAAATTTGGTTTGCACAGTTAAATGCAATTTTCAATGCAAAGAAAATTACATCGCAAAGTTCAAAATACGCCTACGTTGTCGAAAAACTTCTCGCAGATGTAGCATCCGAGGTAGTGGATCTACTTAATGACATGCCGGAAGAAAAACCTTATGACACGTTGAAAGTTGCAATTATTAGACGTGTCGGTAAATCGGAGGAAAGAAGGTTACACGACTTATTCAATAATGTAAACCAGGGATATATGAAACCTTCACAGCTTTTAAGAAATATGCGATCCTTATTAGGAGACAACACCATGTCCGAAGTGGTGTTAAAGAAACTGTGGATGGATAAACTACAAACACATACAACACAGATACTCGCATCACTCCCCGATGATTTACAGCTGGAGAAAATAGCAGAAATAGCAGACAAAATACATAACAACAACCAAGACAAAAATGTATACGCCACATCACATGCACCAACAGATACAGCAACATTACCAGACAAGTCATCTGAATTGTCGCAGCTGTATAAGCAAATGGCGAATCTCAGCTTACAAGTACAGAGTCTGGTACAAGCACAGAAATCTCAGCGTTCTCGTCCAATATTCAGAAATAGATCCTACTCACCACACAGACGTCGAAGTAGATCGAACTCTTTCTCCAGAGAGCAAAATACACACGATACCTGTTGGTATCATTATAAAGTTGGAAGAAATGCAAGGAAGTGCACTGAACCATGCAATTTCAATTCGAAAACTTCTCACATTTCTACACAACACCAGGGAAACGACTATGCCGGCAGCAAGTAAAGACGACATTAGCTGCTGGATTAAAACAAGAGAATTGTCTATTTTACATCCGGGACAGAAGTAACGGATATTTATTTTTAGTCGACACCGGCGCTCAGATCAGTGTTATCCCACCAAATACAAAACAAAAACCTACATTCTCCACATACACATTGCAGGCAGCAAATGGATCAAAGATAGAAACATACGGTGATATATCACTAACGCTCGATTTGGGTCTAAGAAGATCTTTTCCATGGATTTTCACACAAGCAAATGTGAAAACACCTATCCTAGAAGCGGATTTCCTATCCCATTTCGATTTATCAGTGAATATGATTACACACTCTCTCATTGACAGTAACACAAACCTAAGAACGAAGGGAATCACCTCAATCTACAAGTCAACAGGAATTAGTTCAGCAATGCCGTTGGGATTGCTGAACTAATTCCTGTTGACTTGTAGATTGAGGTGATTCCCTTTGTTCTTACATGAATTGTATAAAAAATTGAATTGAATAAATTGAACATGAATTGAATTGAATAATTGAACATGAATTGATAAAAAAATTTCTTACACTAACCACGCCTTTAACACATACAGATGAAATCCGTCACACTGCTAAACATTATATCACCACAGCTGAACCACCTACACATACATCACCACGCAGATTACATCCGAACAAATATAAAATAGCAAAAGACGAATTTCAACATATGTTGCAGTTAAGCATCATACGTCCTTCAAATAGCCCATACTCCTCTCCGCTACATATGGTTCCGAAACCAGAAGCTGGCGCATGGCGATCTTCTGGGGATTTTAGGAAACTCAATGCAAAAACTGTTCCTGATAGATATCCTATACCGCACTTACATGATTTCGCCATAGGTTTGCAAGGAACCACAGTTTTTACAAAATTGGATTAGGTTAAGGCGTACTACCAAATTCTAGTGGCAGAAGAAGACATAAGGAAAACTGCAATTACCACTCCTTTTGGAATCAATGAATTCAACAGGATGCCATTTGGGTTACGTAATGCCGCCCAAACCTTTCAAAGACTCATTGATGAAGTTTTGAGAGGATTGCCTTTTACCTTTGCATATATCGATGACGTGCTTATCGCCAGTCGTGATGGAAAAGAACACCTATACCATATTCAACAAGTCTTCGAGAGACTGGCACATTTTGGCTTAAAGATAAATGTCCACAAATGCGATTTTGCTGTTTCAAAGTTAAATTTCTTGAGCCATGTGATCGACAAAAACGGAATCACACCTGTCCCAGAGAAAGTAGCAGCAATACAAAACTTTCAGCGGCCGACATCACTGCGTCAATTAAGACGATTTCTCGGTTTAATAAATTACTACAGTAGATTTATTCCAGGTTGTTCCAGAATTTTGACCCCACTCACAAACTTGCTGCAAAAACAGAAGAAGAAAAATGCAAAAATACTGATCGACGGAGAAGCGTTAGCTGCATTTCAAAAAGCTAAAAAAGCGCTAGCAGATTTTACCAAACTCTCTTACGTCAGTGACGATGCTAACTCAACACTTACATTGACAACTGACGCCTCAGGAGATTCAATTGGAGCAGTTCTACATCAGAAACTAAATGGTTCAGAAAAGCCAATCTCCTTCTTCTCGGTCAAATTAAACAAAGCACAGCAGAAGTACAGTACCTTCTCGAGAGAGTTACTAGCTATTTACTTAGCAATAATGCATTTTTGACATCTGCTCGAGGGACGAAACTTTACTATTTTCACAGACCACAAACCCCTCACTTACGCTTTACATGTGAACACAGATAAATACACACCCAGAGATACCCGACAACTGGACTACATATCCCAATTTACATCGGATATCCGCTATATTAAAGGTTCAGACAATATCGTGGCAGATACACTCTCGCGCTCCACGAAACAATCTATCTATTCTGAAACCCTTACCTTCCACCTCATTGCAGATGAACAAAAGGAAGATACCACATTATACAAAATAAAAGAGGACACTTCTTTACAATTGAAGGAACACCCCGTCCCATTTGGAACAAAAACACTACTCTGTGACATTGGGACTGGTTATTCAAGACTATATATTCCACCATCATTGAGAAAAAAGATATTTCTGCACTTTCACAATCTCTCACATCCCGGACACCGAGCAACCGACAAGTTGATTAGCAGTCGTTTTGTCTGGCCAAACATGCATACTGACATAAAAAGCTGGATTCAAACTTGTTTAAAGTGCCAAAAAAGCAAAGTAAACACACTAAAACCAGTGTACTTGGATTTACCCACAAAGGAAAGTACGTCGGAACATTCTACAGCAGCGACAAACATCAACGTAAGTGAAACATTCTCTACACCACCAAACACACCTAAAAACATTACCACAAGATCGGGTAGACACGTACACTGGCCTACTCATTTTAAAACATATATTAGATATTGAGAAATATTTTCAATATTTATCAATCTGCAGGGGCTTTATAGGATACAAATCCTATATCATTCCAACAAATGACTAAAAAACACAAAGTAAATTTGCACACCCGCAAAATCGGAACAAAACGATTAAAAAACAGATTTCGCAATAAGGTGTGAAATTAATTTTCTGACCAATGAAAGGAGGCGATTTGCTAAACCAAAAAAAAGATAACGAGCCAGTGTGAAAAAAAAGTCAACAATAAATACAGAGTTTCAAGTCAGAAGGGCGCAGAGATCATAGAAGACTGACAGTAAATTCCATCACTGACTCAACCCGACACTAAGAGCCGAAAGTGGATTAGGAAAGGACAACAACAACAACAAATTTACAACTGACTACAAAACAATTCATAACTACATTTTCCTTTTATCTTTTATTCCTCATCCACACTCTCTTTTTCAACTTAAATTGATCGCCCCTTTTTCCTTTACACCTATACAAAAACAAAAGAAACACATTACTCTGCTACTCTGTTAAAAGACAGCGAACACAGACATTTTTGTCAAAATCACATTTTTGCTTAAACGAACTAAAGCATTAATCTTTTTTACCCTATTCACAAGATAATAAATATACAATGTTCTATTTTCTGCAAACGTTCCTTACCGTGTTGTTTCTTCTTGAAATTTGCGTTGTATTTTGTGGGCAGGGTATCCCGTATTAAATTCTCCTTTAATCCGGGTACGCTGAACCCCATAACCCCGTCGATGCTATAAGACATCATCTCTAAATTAGACTCTCATAAAGTAAGTGGTGGTGACGGGATACTAGCCGTAGTCCTAGAGAAATGTGCCTCTGAGCTGGCTCTAGTTCCCTCCAAGCTCTACAACTATTGCCTCGCCGATTCTTGCTTTCCGACCTGTTGGAAATCCTCCTCTGTCGTTCCGGTCTTTACGAACACTAGAGACCCTTCTGACCCATCTAACTACATTTAAATTTTTGAAAATTATAATTATCAGGGAAGCAAACAAGAGGAAGGGAGTTCCACTGTCGGGAAGTGCGAGAGAAGAAGCTGTTGAAGTAGAAGAGGCGGTTACATTTAACTTTCGACAGTAAAAGGGTGGGACCGTGATGCTCTCTTGGGAAAGGTATGAATCCTCTTCTCCCCCCCCCCAAGCTATAGGTAAATAGCAGGACAGACCTTGAATATGGATGGCAACTGGTCTACCGCAGAAAGAAATAGCAACCTACTGCGGGGAAAAAATCTGTCTCGTCAGTTATGTATCGAAAGATACTTGATCGTCTAAGCGTGTATCACGCATGGAACATAACTGACTGAATGTTATTGTTACTTTTAAATTAAAAAAGATAATTTATATAAATTAAAGTAATAGTTCTCTTTTCATTGTTAAAAAAAATATGGGCTTTTTCACTTTTATAAAAGTTGCTTAAAACAGGAAAATTATTTTTGTATATTCTATATTTTTTCATAATGCAATTTTTTTAAAATGTTTAATGTGGAAATATTTTACAAGAAGACGTGAAACCTAAAGACACCGGTCGCGGGAATAAAAACGGTTTCAAAGATGTCGGTTTCTGGTTTTTGTTGATGCTTTTTTTTTTCTTTGTTTTTTGGCTGCTCTCGTCTTCTTGTTATCTTTTAACAGCAAGTAAGTAAAAATACTTTCACATTTCAAGATTATATGTATATAATTTAAATTATAACTCTCATGTCCTATCGTAAGTGGATGCTTTCATTTTGTTTCTTTCACCATGACGTAACTGATGATGATAAAAATCACTTCACACGCAGAACTGAAAAGAAAAATTAGAATTAGCACTATCAACTTGACAAATAACAAAGCAAAATTTTGTTTATTTATTTAAAAATGATTAAATAAAGTATTTCGCATTGTTTCTTATTTTTAAATGTATATGCTGTACGAAAATAAAGTCTTTAAATAAAATTTAGATCTTGACTGACTTGAATTTTGAAATCGAGTCAACAGATGAATTTTAAATTAAAATTTTAATCGAAAATTTTTCACGGGTGAACTTTGTTAATTTGTGGTCCGTGTTAGTGTAGCCATAAAAATCGTTTCTATGTTAAAAAATAAAGAAAAAAAAATAAAGCAACTTCCTTTCAAATAAATTCAGTCTGTGAAAGACGAGACAATAATCGCCTCCGTTCCGAAGAGACATGGCATTTAAAAAAAAAAAAAAAAAAAAAAAAAAAAGTTGAATATGTAAAAATTCCATTTGAAAACTAATGAACGA
This sequence comes from Acanthosepion lycidas, assembly GCA_963932145.1. NCBI lineage: Eukaryota > Metazoa > Mollusca > Cephalopoda > Sepiida > Sepiidae > Acanthosepion > Acanthosepion lycidas. The sequence goes on from OZ010584.1 coordinate 41,410,247, forward strand.
TTTTCTCCTTTTTATTCAATATTTAATTTAAAATTATAATAAAAAGGTTTTTTTTATGATAAACATATAACAAGCAGTTGAGTAAATGATTAGAAAAAAGTAAAACACTCTTCCTTCTTTGTACAAGAAACTTACGTTTTTTAAAGTTCTTCTTATCTTAAGGAATTAAATAATACTTTTTCTTTTTAGTTTTTAGCCAATTGAAACATTAATAATTTAGAATTTGCTTAAATACAAAATCTAAAGTTTTATTTTATTTATTTTCAAATATGTCGTAAACAAATGGTGCGATACTAGCTATTATGACAAAAAAATTATAATAATTTCTCGTTTATGGGCGCCGTAAATATAAGTTAAAAATAAAATTACTTTTCAATACGTTTACAGAAGCTTTTACAATCATTACAGAGCCTCATTTAGACTGTTTTACCTATCTTATTTTATTTCTACCATTTAAAAGTCAATTCGCCAATTTTGTACTCAAACTCATTTGTTTTAAAATTTGAAGTCATTACCGCCAATGGACGCTACATACTGTCTTTAAAAAATTACCAAAAATCAAAATTATGTGATTTAAATTAAATTTTCAGTCCTTATTCATTAATGAATGAATTATATGGTTATTTTATTAAAAAAAAATTATCAAAATCGTTGGGGGGGATAAGTTACCCCTCCCCCATTTCGACTTCTAAAATTAGGGAGGGGGACAATATTTTTTTTTTTGAAATATCTTCCGTTTTAGGAAGATATTTCAAAAAAAAAAAATTTGCAATTTCACATCAGAACATCTTGAAAATTTGACCTGAAACCATACAAAAGTAATTCAATAAAAGTAAAACTAAAAGTAATCAATAAAATAATTGTTTTGTTTTTGTTTGTTTTTTTTGGTTGAGAGTTCATGCTTGAGCTTGCATATTGAAAAACACATTTTCTTTCAGATTTGACAGGAGGGTAAAAATCTACCATGAATATTTTTTTTAAATTATGAATTTTCAGTATGATTTTAAATTCTTTTTGTTGCTGATTGCAAAAGAGATCTTTTATTAAATAAAAATTGAAAAATCAAAAAGTTGTAAAGTTTAAGTTTTGCATCAGAAATATTTTTAAAAGAATCTTACTTTTGTTTTTTAACTGTCAAATTATTTTTGTACAGAAGATCAAGTAGGGAATACTTTCAAAATTCTGATTTTTTTTTTTTTTTTTTTTTTTTTAAATCAGTATCACCCCAAGCAAGGCACTAAAACACAAGGGGTACAGGGTATGGAAGAATTAGGAACAAACACAATAATGATTAGCAGAAAGATAGGAGGATAGTAGATAGCAATTGACATTGCATTTAAATTTTTGCAAATTGAAGTTGGCTAGAAAGCATGGAACCGGAACAGAGTTCAACAAGCAGTTAGAAGCTGTTAGCATAGAATTCACACCAACATCTAGCCAGCTCAACTGTAAATTGATGAGATTACGATGCCAGTCAAGTGATGCACTTAAATTCAAAACCTCCAGGTACTATAGCAAAGAGCTCATCCAAACAAGAAAGTATTTATAGAAAAGACATAGAAAGGCAACTTTATGGCAATGAGAAAGTGAATGGAGCCGAGCCACCAGATCAGGACCAATAATATTGCTGATTCTTCTTTGGCTCTTATGAAAAAGCTCAAGGTAAATAGAAGGGGCACCAGACCATATGTGGCAGCAATATTCTAAGCATGGACGAATGGTAGACTTATAGATAATTTCTTATAGATAAATCTTGAAGAGAAAAATTTTTTGCCCAACATAGTGAACCAACTTTCTTAGCTTCATGTAGCAATTGATTCAATATAGTCTTTCCACTTCATGTCAGCAGAGAATACAAATCCAAGTAGGCGTAACAAGTCACTTTCCTGGAGGTTATCATCAACCATGCTGACAAAAGGCAGCACGGAGTCTCTCAGATCATTAATGGAGAGAAGTTTAGTTTTGGAGGTATTAAAATTAACACGCCATCTTTTGCCCCAGTTAATGATAGATTTGATGTTGTTTTGGCCATCAGCTGCCATTTTGACATTTTTAAATGCATTAAGATTTTTTTAGCTCAAATTTTGGCATGTTGTAGTATGTAGTTAATGCTTAATACAAATCACTATCAGTTTCTTGTTTTTTTGTTTTTTTTTATGAAATATTTCAATTAATTTGGTGCTTCTGAAAATTGTTGTTTACTTCTTTCACTTATTATGAAAATGCCTGTTGTTTTTTTGGTTTTGTTTTTTTTTGGGGGGGGGTCATATTAATGTTTACCTACTACAAGGCCCAAGTGACACTCAATGTTGAAGATTACTGTGTCGTGTTGTATAAACTTAAAATAAGGCATTGATGGAAAGATAATGGTTAAACATAGACTTGAAGAAGTCAAGATTGTAGTGATTTGGAAAACATCCTGCTGGGAGTTTGTTCCACAAAGCTGGAAGAAGCTGTCTGAGTAGAACTTCTTACTAATGGAACATGAAGAGAATGAGGATGATTCATTCTTGTGTATTTGGTATGGCAGGTCCCTGCTGCAAAGGATAGGGCTGGTGGAACCAAGGAATGTAGCTCGTCAGAACATCTGCCATGGAAATAATAATAGAGTAGTGAGAGGCTCACATTTTGTCTAGGAAAGGGATTGTAGGGCAGAAAATAATTTATCGCCTACATAGATCGTTTTGAACTCTCTCTCAGGACAGGCAAATGAGTACTGGGCAGCTCTAGACACCAACATTGATCCCATTGGCTTCCATTGACCTTCAGAGACTTACCTACTAGACTTGGTAATTGAGAAAGCCTTTCCAAAGATTTCATAGCTGGATAATTTATGTAGTAGTCATCAATGCCACATCTTATCAAAGGCATTAGATATGTCTAGGGTGATTGTTTCTCATGATGAATTTGTGTAGTCTCTCACTGATTCTGCAAGTAATGATAGTTAAGACATCAGCTGTGGATCTAGCAGAGTGAAATCCACAGTGTTTATCACTCAGGAGTTTATTCTTGTTGAGGTGTTCAATAACCTGCTTGTTGGTTATAGATTCAGAGAGTTTGCTGATGACTTTAAGGAGCTTAATGGGTCGATATTGTAACAGGGACGAGTGGTCACCTGCATTCTTAAAAACAGGTAGGACCAGTACATACATATATACACACACACACCACAATCCCCAACCAGGGAGACCAACCCTGATTGGGGATCCCTGGGCAGTGTTTTGTGACCGACACTATCTTATCAACATTTGCTTTTTTTCCTACTTACATTTGTATATGTTACAAATTAAACTAAACACAAACTGACTACTAAAGGATGAAACATTTTTGAAGATTTTGATGTCATTATGGAATCTTTTTTTCTTTTTAAATCTAAATCTGTGAATTTGTTTTGCTCATGTCTTGAAAAAACACTATATAAAATTCACTATTATCCATTATGTTTAATGTGTTAAAATTATTCAACTTTTTAACAAGAACAATCTCAAGTTGATAAAAATTGCTGCAAAACATTGTTGACTTATGTAAGAGCCCTGTTGTTATAAACAGCAATGGGATTAATTCCAAAAACGTTCCTTTATACCAGCTTAAAAACACTCTACAGGCTTGGTATTTTTTAGAAAGCCTAAAGATCATGGATTTGAACTATGTATTTATTAAATCATACTGTATTTGAAATTTATTAACATCATGGGAAGGGATCAACACATTCGTTTCTGAATTGGAAATTAGTGAGATATGTATATTTTATGCTTCAAGAAAATTATATGATACAGATATCTACATTTTATGATTAAACTAAATATGTGTTTCTATTTAACTAACTTTGAGACAATGTAATGCTCCAATTAAGCATTATACTTATATTGTAAATTGAAATATGTCAGTAAAAGCTTGAAAAGTTTTAAATTTCCAAAAACTAACATACTAAAAACATATTACAGAGTTTCATTAGTATAGGCAGAAATAACCCTTTTTTTTTTTTTTTTTTTTTTTTTTTTTTTGAGTTGTGATAAATAATGATTTGGTAAATTAAGATAAGAAAATTCATGATATTCTTGAGTCATATACTTGAAGGTTGATTTGATTAAACTATAGAGTTACTTTCATTTATTTTAATTTTTCATTAGTAAACTTAATAAAAATTTGAAGGTCTGTTTGAATCTGTTCATTTGACAGAATCCTTATGGATTTTTCTATCGGACAACTTTTCAGCTTGATATGCAAGTATAAAAGAAATCAAAATATTTCTATTATTCAGTCAATAAATGTAAAAGTAATAAAAACACTTTTGTTACTTCTGAATTGCATAAACATAATTACACAGCTCATAAATGATTTTACTTTGGTTTTTTTTCTTAGATTTTCATAAATGTATATACACCAATTAAGTAGTTTCTTTGATTTAACTAAGAAGCAAGAACACCATTTTTTAAGAAATTATGTTTCTAAGTTTAATTCTCTGTAACAGTGTTCAGTATGGATACCAGGATTATAATTGGATAACTTTTATCTCAATAAGTTAACCAGAGTAAGATTTTTTTATTCTGCTGTTGTATGGCCAAAACTAATTGCTTATGTGCCTTTTGCAAACTTTGAAGAAATTAAAATTTTATTACGAGAATTTTGTGCAGACCTGAATAAATGGTAATATAAAGTTACAATATCTAGTGGCTATAGCAGATGAGTACAAACTGCTCAACAAAGTTCCAAATGACTTTGTGACAAAAAAAAAAAAACATGAAATCTAACTTTATCCTGATGAGATATTATCCCCTTTCTCTTAAGTAATTCTGAATCCTGCCTTCAAATGGTCTAATTGGGAACAATACTTATTCAACACCTGAAGGAGTTCATAACAGAAGACCCCTTTTTGGGATGATGACTAGAAGGAATGTAGTGGTTCATTTTGTTTGATCTACAGTTATATATAATGTAAATTATCCACTTTTTAATACCCTTTGAAAGTCTTTTCTTTTTTTTTCTTTTCTTTTTTTTCTTTTCTTTTTTTTCTTTTCTTTTTTTTCTTTTCTTTTTTTTCTTTTCTTTTTTTTCTTTTCTTTTTTTTCTTTTCTTTTTTTCTTTTCTTTTTTTTCTTTTCTTTTTTTTCTTTTCTTTTTTTTCTTTTCTTTTTTTTCTTTTCTTTTTTTTCTTTTCTTTTTTTTCTTTTCTTTTTTTTCTTTTCTTTTTTTTCTTTTCTTTTTTTTCTTTTCTTTTTTTTCTTTTCTTTTTTTTTCTTTTCTTTTAAGGAAACATTTTCAATGTGATTAAGTAGTAAATCATATGTGGAAGTACATTCCAGTAGTTTTTTTGTTGTTTTTATATGGAAGACACATATTAGACACTGATATAATCAAGCTGTGAGAATGTACATTGCTTGATTTGGATATTTTTACTATATTGACTTTTTTATGTTATCTAATAGTGATTATCTTCAAGTAGTAATCTACATTTGATTAATGCCAAACTCAATCTATCCAACTGTGAAGCATGATTCAAAGAGTATTTTGATGAGATTTTCACAAATTATAGTATTGAAGGCTAGTGATATTTCAAGTATAAAAGTATACATTGATGTTTTCATTTTTGCTGTGATCCATCTATGTGCCCAATCATCAAATTAAAATATGTTAATTATGAGATTCTTTTTAAAGAAATGTCTGATTTAACAGCTATGACCATGCAAAAATCAAGTGATTTTTTTTTTTTTTTTTTTTTTTTTTTTTTTTAGTTGAAGCCAAACCTCTTGTATCTTGAAAAAAATAAATAAACTAACCAGTATACAAAATACATGTATTGATGCTAGATAATGAAATTAATGCTTATTTTTTAGCTTTTCCTTTCAGTATTAATTTAAGATTTATTATCCTAAAGCTAAAAAAGCAAATTAATTTCTTTTGTTATTACATCATTAAAAATATTTGCTGGTGTTATTTCTGAATTTTTATTAGAATTTAAATTTTTCATTATCTGTCTATATTTCTGAGATGAGATATTATGTACATTGTTTACATTATTCGGGCTATTGTGCTCATCTTTGTCACCATATTTATTACAACATTTCGGCCATTGTACGCTCCAGCCTTCTTCAGGTGGTTGAAATGTCGAACTGAACCCTTTATTTCGCTCACTGGGGTAGACTGTTCTAGTTCCACATGCCATGTCTAATGGATGTCAGTTATTAGTTATCACCTGCTTAATTCCCTCTCCAAGTTTTCCACCACCTTAACCAGGTATTGAACTCACACTCTTTGGGTCTTGTCACATCACGAATCAGCACATGTGCTAGGCCACAAAAATCTGAGGTGACCAAGCATAGAAATGAATACAATATGGGAACCAGTAATAAGGAATGCCAGAGAAAAGCGATAACAACAACAAAAATTGCAATATGAGCTCTGGTAAAAAATGGTTACTGAAGACATTAGGTTTATAATACCCAGAAATTTATACACAGATGTCCTCAAGGACACATGTCACAGTGGATAAAGACGTTAATTAGATCCAGTGACAGGACCCAAAGAGTGTGAGTTCAATACCTGGTTGAGGCAGTGGAGAACTTGGAGAGGGAATTAACAGGAGATAACGGATAACTGACATTCATTAGACATTGCACGTGGAACTAAAACGGTCTACCCCAGTGAGTGAAATAAAGGGTTCAGTTCAACATTACAACCACCTGAAGACCGGGGCATACAACAGACGAAACGTTGTAATAAATATGACAACCAAGATGATGAGGACAATAGTCCAAATAGTGTAAATAGCGTTACATTTTTCATGTATTCAAATGTTAGCAAATTCACTTTTCATGGGGAGATGCTGCAAGGGAAAAGGTCTCAAGTGAATTCTTTTTTGAGAGTTAGTTACAAAGATTTATGTTCTTTGTCCTCCTAAAATAACATTTTTGTAAAATGAAAGTATTGCATAGTCATCCATATTTATGCTGGATACTGCAACATCATTGATTTGCTTCAGCTGAACTTTTTCTATAAAATTTAATAGATTTATTTCTGGTAAGTTTTTAAAACATAATTTTTTTTTTTATCATTGTTTAGTTGATTGCATGCATTTATAAGTGCAGCAATCTATTATAGTGAACAACATATGAAGTATACATTACAATATGCTCTTTTCTGAATGACTTCATAGATTTATAAAAATTATTTCTGATTATTGACCAGAGCATTTATTCTTTTTATCAAGAGCCTTATTATTATATCATTTAATGATCAGTTTCACTTACTTAACCTGCTGTCAAAGTAGACACTGGCTGTAGTTGCTTTAATATAAACTGCTGAATACAAAGGGAATACAAGCTTGGTGCTTTTCACTGAAGAATGCATTTGAACACCAAAGTTGCAAGTTAAATGTTGATAATGAAAAGATTTAATACATTTAACTTGCAACTAATTACATCAGTATGATCTGTTAGTAGATGTTACTTTGATCAAGTTAAACTGACCAGAATACCACAGAGATGGCTTGAGTTGATTAAGAAGAAAGCTGAACATGCACCACAGATCTGCCTTAAATAAGTAGTATGCAAGGCAAATAATAGGAATATATCAACACAGTGGATATCTCAGAATAAAACAGACCAATTATTTCATCAGAAAAGTTGCCCCACTGTCCCTTTACATTTAAGGCATCTGTTAGATCAGGAGTTAAGACCTGTGCAGAATGTCAAACAATTGATCCAACACTAATCAATTGAAAGTGGATGGTACTTAGTACAGGCAAGGAGTGAACATCACCCACTATAGCTACAGCAACAACCTAACTTATAGAAAGTAGCCTAAAATGTTTTCCATGTGACAACTATTCATCCACAAGGACTCTGCAACTGTCATACTTAGCTGGAATCTGTCTTTTATAAAAGCAGTCCTCCTCACGAATTCCTTATGGACTGTAATACTGCATTCTGCTGTAAGACCTTCAAAGCTTTCACACAAAGAATGGAGTATCTGCCTGCACTTCCAAAATATATATGCCCAGCAGGGATCCTAAAAGTGGTGGGTTATCAATAAAGCATGAAAAGGATTGCTGCCAGAAAGCATTGTAACATCCATGAAGTTGCATAATGGTACATTGTAACTCCCAAGGATCTTGAATCTAACTATACCTACCAATGAAATTTATTTTTATGAAGTTTGGTTGAAGGGTATGGATGCATCATCTCCACTGGAACCCGAGGTAGAACATTTAGACATTCAAGATATTTGGTTGAAAGATGCATGACCAAATTTAGAATGGGAAGATTCAAGAGTCCCCACTGGAGACTACTGCACACTTCAGAACCCATTCACAAAACAATAGTATGATATCTGTGATATTATGCACCTGCTGATAAGCTAGCCTTCTCAAAAATTACTCCATGGTTTGGATCCCTGACAATCAGAAAACATTTACTCCAGCACTCTTAATGAAGGAACAAATAGTCCAGGAAAGGGGACACTGTTATGATACCCTGACTGAACACATTTATTCTACCCAGGAACCAAGGCAACAGAACTTGTCAGAAAACATCATAACAGGGCTGGGAGATCTGATACTGAAATAAACTTGTTTATATGTGAGAACTAAAAGAACCACTGGGAGAAGGGGATGTAACATAGATTGCTCAGGGTTGCATCTGAGCACTGTATCTTCTACTAGCGAGGAGGAAATCTTTCTGAACATAAGCACTGGAAATGAGTGTGAAGGAGAGATCAACAGTATATTGTAATGAGATAGAAGAGCCCTCTTTGTGGAGATGCACTAGATGTAGTTTCATATCCCAAAGGAATAAGACAATTGCTATTCTCTGAAAGATGCAATGTCCACTTTTGGAAATATGGATTATTTTTGCTGAGATGGGTGACTTGTGAAAAGGATAATTACTACTGGCAAAAACTTTAGTCACTGATAAGGACTTGTAATATTGCAAAGGACTTTGACTACAGCTTTGTTTTTGTTTGATTTTTATTAGACCATATTAATTCCATTGATCTATAATAATATGCTTTATCATTGACAAAAATTGCATCCATGATATGAAACTATGAATACAAACAATAAAATGAAACATTTGAACTACAAAATCAACTATCACACATCAATCAATGAATACAAAAAAAAACTACATAATATATTCTTCCTTTTTGATGGTTGCTGCTTTGAATGCAATTAGTTTTAATTTTTTAATTAAACTACTCAGGTTGTATAATAGCCAACATAAAATTTGACTGACCACTGGATATTTATTCTTGATTGTAGTATTTCTTATATATTTATTACTCTAAACTTTTTTTTTCCAGAATTAAGTATTTTGAAGATAGCAGAAATATTAAACAATTTCAAATCTTTAACATGAAAATTGCCTCCCGAAGAGCAAAAAAAACCTTTTTGTAAACTACTTCAGTCCATTGGATTTGGGGACCATTCTTAAGTGCGAATTTTGAGAGTATATCCAAGCTTGATTATTTTCAAAGATTTTATTTATCTTTATCTGTGAAATTTAATTTCAAATTTTCATTTTTTTTCTCTCTTAGTTGATTGAATTATGGATGTCAGACAGCGCAAAACAATATCTGGTGGGAAAAATTCTAAATCATTCTCCAATGCCAAAGAACCAAAGAAGTCTGGCAATCATGGACAAAGCAAAAAGAAGCAGAAGACTGAGAAGCAGTCAGCATTCATTCCTTATTGGCTTGTCAGGGTGTGGCAAGTGCTTGGAATATTAGCTGCTGTAACTGCTGGCTACATTCATGCCAAATACATGTTCACTCTACATGATAATTACCTTTGGTTTTCACACATCACTGTAAGTACATTGCCCATTTTTAAAGGTTTTCTTTTCTTCTTTTTTTTTTTTTTTAATTCACTTTTGTGGAATTGAAACATAAAAGTTTGTTGAATTATTATTTATTTTTTAGATTGAATGACTGGTTGTAATTTAATTTCTTTTACATTAAAACGTATTTCTGTCAGTGGTGAGTTGCTTATTTGTAAAACCAGCAGTATACAGAAAATATACACACAAAGCTATTTTTATCATATTCCTCCTGATTTACTGGAATACAATCCACATAACTGTAAATGTTTATCATTTCCTTGAATTTTTATTCTCTGTGTTTTATGATTTCCTTATAACTAAGATGGATGCTATCTTTTGCTCAGAATGCAATGTCAGAAAGAAGATTCTTTTAGAGTAAGTAGGACCAAACCATCCATTCTAAAGCTGAATATTGTATAAACTAACTTAGTAAAAAAACTGCAAAGTACTGTATGTATGATGGTATATAATCCACCCCAACTCTATTTACATTTAATATTATAGTGTTTTAGAGTTAGACTAGATTAGTGTCAGTAGTGTATAGAATCTAGGTAAGCATTAACCTATCAGATGCCTCAACTTTGCATAGCATAAGACTTACTATGTACTTTTCTTTTTATTTCTTTTCTTTTTTTCTTTATATATTCAAGAAAGTCAAGAAAAAAAATGAAAAACATCAATACTGCAAATGTAGAAATGCTATTATCAAAGCCCAAACTGTTTGCAAAAATAAAACTTTAAACCCACAGACATAAATGTATTAATACTTACCAAGAACATTTATATTTTGAATATCACATTTCAACTTCCAAAGAAGCTGAAATTTCTGTAAGGCAAATTTTATTGGTAGACAAATATTTATTCAAAATGAAAATTCAAGAGCAAAATTAATATTTTATTTACTAAAACATTTTGTGAAATTACAGATGTTTGTAATTTATGACCCCATTCACTTTAAAAGAATATTTATATATAAATAAGTCTTAAACACAAAGATAGAAAAACAAAGTTAAAAATATTGTAGGTATTTTTTTTAAAGCTACAATCAAAAGATTTTATTGTCTTCTCTGCAATATTTCATGCCATCTTCCATGGAAAAAGATTTAATGCAATACATATTGACCATAACATCATAGTCAAAATACAACTATTAACATAAGACAAATATTAGAAGATACTACCAAACTATTTTACTCACTGTAAAAAAAAAAAACAAAAAAAACAATTCAAAATACTTGAAGCTGTACAAAAGAACCTGAATTAAATAAAAAAACATCATTCACTATAGGTAACGGCATTTTGAAATGCATATCAAATAGATAATAAATTCATTTTTTGGTGGCATCAGGCTCTATGGAAACATCTTGCATATTATGTCACTTTTACAATGCACATGTATATCTAAATTTGAAATGTAGCATTTTTAAAAATGCCAGTATGTACCTAACAAACTTTTGCTATGATCCTGACATTTCACTCTTGATAATGATGATGTTCAAAAATACTCAGACAAAAACAGAACAATAATTAAACTTTTGGACAGTTTATCCGTAATTTTGATCTGGTTGTGCAACAGCTTATTTGAAAATATTCAATAAAAAAATTAAACTCAATTCAATTGATTTAGTAATGCTTATGCATTCTCTTGAGTGTATTCTTGAAAACAAGTACAATCTTCTCAGTTGTATCACCCAAAATGTGTTCAAAATAACAAAAATGAAAACAATAGTAACATTAAAATCATATGACATCAGAAAACAAGATTTATTCTCTTTTTGGTTAGAATTAGCTTTTCTAACAATAGAAATATATACTTTTGTACAAACATTTGGAAGGTCATATTTCTCATAGACTGGTTTTAAAATCAATGGATTGTAGCCAGCTGTTAGCCATTTATCATAATTCACAGGTTGACTTGACCAATTATTTTCAAATAAAAATGACCAAATCCTTATTTTTTTAACTTTAAAAATCATTATATAAGTCAGTATGCTTATAGAAATTAACAAAAATATGCACCATTTTAGAAAAATATAATTTTAAAATATACTGACTAAATTAAATTCTATTTTAAAGATGCTGGGTAACCAGTTAAAAACAGAAAATAATATTTATTAATTATGCAAGTAAATATAAAATTGTTGATATATATTTTAAATTGCTTGCATTTTCACCATTTGAATTTTTGTTCCAAATTGAAATAATCGGAGAAAAAGAAAATCAATGAATATTTTTAAAAGCCAAATCAATGATTGGTATAAATAAAAATAAAAAAAATAAAAAATATTGTTTGTTTTTTTTGTTGTTTTTTTTTCATTTATTCTACAAATAAAATTCTCGGGACTGGCTTTTTCTGTCTAGCTTCACACATTTTGCAGATGCCTCTGGGTATAACTAACAATTAAATCTTGTGATAAAAAATGCTTTAATGAATACCAGCTACCACAGCTTTTGGCCCACATTTTGACTAAGTGAAAATATTAATTATAAAAATTGTTGATTCTATTCTAACACTATATAATTTTGATTATTATAATCAAAATTCTAAAGTTCATTGCAAGAATATTTTATATCTGCTAATATTTGTTCTTTTTAGCATCATAATTATGCTTGTTCCTCTGTTAGTAAGTTAACATGTACATAGTGTACATGTTAACTTACCCAGTAATAGTTTACCTGTCTCCTGTCCACAAATGATACAGCAGCAGTGGACAGTAAATGCTAATACTTTTGTTTACTTCTGGCTAGCTTCACACTAGGACATGGCCATTAAACCATATTGAAACTGTATATGTGTATTGCTAGAGATAGAAGTATGACAAGTCTATTTTACACCCACCTATTACCTCTGATAAATAATAGACCCTTCTGTTTTGATTGTGAGAAAAGATGGAAGTTAATGATAAATCAAAGGCATTGTTTGGTTTTAGTGAGAAAAATGTATAGAGAGTAAGTAAGAAAGAGAAGATAAAGAAGGTTACAACGCTCTCTAACTTTAACAGCTGCTTCAGTGAAATGGATAACATTGTCAATTTTGAAACTTCATTTGTGCCTTCTTACTTTTAAATTATAACCTGTATATCTATTTATTGTAATCCCAAGAGTTGATCCTGGTTAACAATAACCAATAATGTAGCCCACACCCCCGCCTTGGTCTTAAAGTTCCTTCAGACCACTATGGTTACCATCTAGCTGACTCCTCACTCATTAACGCAGGACTCATTTGTTTGCTGGTATTGTGATGATGAGTGCGATTACACTCGACTTGGCTGGTTTTTGTCTTTTCACACCCATTCACTCCTCTGCCACGTTGTGTTGTTTTTTGTTTTTTTTTTTATCCCAGAGGGTGAGAAGATCACTGAAGCAAACTGAAGTGAAGATGGGTTGACTGCTGGAATCTGCACAAAAAAGAATCCTTTGGAATAAAAATTAACTCTGGTTAACAATGTAAGAACAATTTGGTTTATATATGATTTGTTGTATACAGTGGTTTTAACCCTTTCCACTTACTATTATAATCAAAATATACTGGAATCCCCTTTGAAGTCTGCAGCTTGTGTTAGTAGTAACTTAAATTTCTAAGTTCTGGTCTTCAGGGCTGGCACAAGGTCTTGGTCAGGAGGCCTCTGCGAACAGTGTGGATTCCAGTAGCAGCAATGTGGGGACAATCCAAGTTGTCCAAACCTCCAGCTTATATGTCCAGCATGTCATATGTCCAGCATGGGTGGGGTTGACCAGGGTCTGGATTTAGTTGTCTTCCATCTTTAGCATCAACCTTTTTCTAAAATTCCATATTCTAAAAAATATATTTACTCAAGTGATTTCCCAAATTTGGAGTTGTCCATCCTCCTTTTGAGAGTGGTCAGTGGAATCAAGCCACACCTTAACTCCAACTCTCTTCATATCTCACTTCACACCATTGCTCCATATAGGCAGTGCTAATCTATCTCTTCCTTTGCCCACTTTTCAGCATCCAACCTCAGCCCATCCCAAGGGCTGGTAAACTCTCTTTGTGACAAATCCACACTTTCAGTTGGTGTAGGTAAAAAAAAACAAAAAAAAAACAAGAGATTTTCAGTCATTAATCTTTCTTTATCAGCTTGTCCCATTCTGTGATTTCTTGATTGAACAAATCACTCAAGAATTGTCATGGGTGGGAAAGAAAATTATTCCCATTCTCTTTAGTTTATCTTTCCTCTGTTTATGCATTTTTAAGATCAACAAGACCACACAGCCTTTTTGTCCATGATCACTCTAAAAGTGTAATTAAATTTTCTTTATCACTTGTATCCAAAGGAATCCAAATTAATGTTGAATATAAATTTTTTCTTGATAGAAAAATTAACAAAATTGTCAATTTATATAAAGGCCACATGTTAAAAACACTAGCTAGATTGTCTATAAGTTCTAATAAATAGTCAAAGGGATCAGTTTTCCTATGTGGATCATATTACTGCCATTGAGGAAAAGATCTTCACACAAAATATTCTTAAAAAGCAATATATGAGCCAGTTGTAGCAGGATGAGTAGATGCCATCCTATGAGTCCATGAGGAGAACTCTGCAACATTTATCAGATTTAATTGTAACAATGCTTTAATTTCATGATAGAAAGCTAGAAAAAAATTGAGCTACTTAGAGAAAAATGGAAGATTTGGTAGCACTAATAAAATGACTAAATGGATAGTATTGCCATGATTCAACTCTGATTTAACCAGAATTTAATGTATATAAATAATAAAACATAACTAGTTAATCCCTGCTTTTCCCCTCAACAACAATCCAATCCAGGATAATAGAAATGGAAATCCCAAAGTTTGTGAATTATCAGGTGTCTATCAAATTTAACTAAAGTTTCAAATTGTATTCTTGAAATTCTTGAATCCCTTTTCTTCCAAGTGGAGTTAAAATATTATCAGGTCAATGTCTCCCAATAAATAAATTTGATTGGGAACTGATATAAAATCAGATATATCTAACAGATAGGCCTTTTTACAAATCTGTGTCAAGAAAACTTTGATTAACAAATTTTCAGACCAGATTATTTCTTTCTCTTCTTCCACCTAGCAACATAAAGTCACATGGAACACTCAGTTCACAAGGTGAAGAAAAGACTGTATGGAATCCATCTTGCTAATTCCCCTGACCAGCAATTTTCAGCATGGAGAGAGAAGATATAGATTTGTGCCAACTATACTCGGTGTGAATCCCCCTCCCACCCCATTCTCCAGATATTTGAGGTATAGTGAAGTGGGAATGGAAAAAAGGATGGAATGAATGGAATTTAAAAAAAAAAAAAAAAAAAAAAAAAACAGGTGAATGAGTGAAGAAAAGTTAGCTATTACAGAATACAATGAAATTCCTGCAAGTGTTCAATTGTCTTCTAAGTATGATGTGCATTAAAAATCTTTCACATGTCCAGCAGCTTGCCAAGAGAGAAAGGCAGTAGACAGATACTAGAGACTAATATCATTATAAATGGCCATCGTGCAGAGTTCCTTCAGGAAAGAAAGTAACAATAGTAACTAATGATACCCAAAAATGCAAACAAATTGGTCATTGTTTTTTTATGTCTGTCCTGGAAACAAGGGAATACCAATACAACTGGTACCAATAGCAATCAACCACCAATTGAAATAGTCTACAGGCATTTATAATTTGCATATTGGTACTATTAGTATTGTCCACACCTACATATTGATACAGTGTGTCTAACCAGAGTATTGACTTATGAGTTACCTTACTACATGTTGAGAGGGCATCTTTATGCAATGCAATTTAGTAAAATATTAATCTGTCTATATTTCTGAGATGAGGTATTATGTACAGTATTTACATTATGCGGACCATTGTCCTCATATTTGTCGCCATATTTGTCACAACGTTTCGGCCGTTGTACGCTCCGGCTTTCTTCAGGTGGTTGGAATTTCGAACTGAACCCTTTATTTCGATCCCTGGGGTAGACTGTTCTGGTTCCACGTGCCATGTTTGATGGATGTCAGTTATCAGTTATCTCCTGCTAATTTTCCCTCTGAAAGTTCTCCACTGCCTTAACCAGGTATTGAACTCACACTCTTTTTTGGTTTGTCACTGGATCTAACCAACGCCTTTATCCACTGTGCCATGTGTCCTCAAGGACATACCCGGTTAAGGCAGTGGAGAACTTTCAGAGGGAAAATTAGCAGGAGATAACTGATAACTGACATCCATCAAACATGGCACGTGGAACTAGAACAGTCTACCCCAGGGATCGAAATAAAGGGTTCAGTTCGAAATTCCAACCACCTGAAGAAGGCCGGAGCGTACAAAGGCCGAAACGTTGTGACAAATATGGCGACAAAGATGAGGACAATGGTCCGCATAATGTAAATACTGTAAAATATTAATGGTCTCCTTTGACTGCATGGTGGGAAAGTGGACTTTTTACCTTGTGGTCATTAGAAAAGACGTTGTGCCCATTTTTGGACATGGATGACTGGATTTTGTCAATAATTATTATTGACAGAAAACCAGCCCATTGGCACTGTGAAAAACTAGTAATCTCTCTGCAATTTATCAAGGAAAGGTCTCTAAGTAACCTGGTGTTCCCACATAAAATCCCCTTCAACCAAACTCATTATTTTTTATTATCTACACCCCTGCAGAGAACAGAAAATAAGATGGGAATTACAAGCCCTGTTTTGTTGCATATAAACTAACCCGTCTCTAGTAACTCTATCCCCTCCACCTTGAAGAATGAGTCCATCCTTTCCTTATAAATAGCAAATCATTTTGTTGTGAACCCATTCATCAAAATTCTAACTTGGTTATGAAAGAAAAAGGTCCAATTATTGGACTTTGAATCATAAGCCAGGGGAAAGAAAAACTCCCTTTTTTTTATAGGGCTGAAAAGACTTTGATTATCTCTTGAGGATGTTGAGGATTTTATTGCTCTTAATAAAATGTTATACTAAGGAAAGGTTTCATGGCACCAGATATGCTACAGCTGTCTCACAGTACCAGTTGTAAAAAAAAAAACACCTTGCCAAAATGCAAGCAGGCTGCAAGTTCAGTTTTGAGTTTCTTCTTTGTGTTATAGCAACTGCCTAATCCCACTCCAACTTATGACGTGGCATTCAAGGCTTTTTGTGAATTGTGATTACACAGAATTTTTCATCCTCATGCCCATAGTTTTACCTAGATTCAGCTGACAAGCAATAGAAGCTGTAAAAAAGATTCACCAAATAGAATTTGTCAGTATGCCAATGAAAACACTAGAGGTTTATCTCTTGTTTTCTGTTTAGAATTGGGTTCTCTGTTCTTTCTAAAGTATTTTCATTCTCTTTTACTAC
Source organism: Acanthosepion lycidas (assembly GCA_963932145.1). NCBI lineage: Eukaryota > Metazoa > Mollusca > Cephalopoda > Sepiida > Sepiidae > Acanthosepion > Acanthosepion lycidas. Next base: position 41,427,394 of record OZ010584.1, read on the forward strand.
CAGTAGCCCGTTGCAACAGTGGCATTATCACCTTGCTTGTAGTGAATTGATTTTTTTTTTAAATCTATGCTGGGTGCATAGAGAGAGGTATTTAAGTATTCATAATATCAGCACTAGTAGTCTCTATGGATCTCATTGGTTGCATGTGTGTTGAAATGTGTCACGAAAGGAAAAATAAAAAATTTCATCTCTCTCCTACTGTTGTAGCGACGGGCACAGTCTCCACTTCTGAGATGAACTGCCCTCCTTCTCATTCCAGCCCTTTATTTAGAGTTTGGTAACTCACCCATGCAAAACACCAACAAGCCATCTACCAATTACAGTTTCTGCGCCTGCCCACCTCCACTCACTTTGGGGGTGTCAAGTTGACCAACCAACTCATTACACGCCCAACCCAACCCCCATCACCCCCCCACACCAATCTTAAGATCACAAAGCTCCTCAGCTCAAGAGATGGTCGCATCTGTCTGGTGATTGCATCTGCATATACACAACTTGCATGCTTGACACATTGGGATGACCACACATTCACAAGCTCGCTTGCTCTGAGGTGGCAGATTTCCAGATTCATTTCATATCTCGCTGCCATGATCGCACAGCTTCTGCCAGGTACTCCTTCTGAGCAGGATGACAGGGTCCTCATCCTCGGATGAACTCTCGTCCGTTGAGCTGCCATCTGACTTTAAATACACCACTCGTGCACCATCTTCAGAGTTACTTTCATCATCTGATGACGGCTTTAACCCTACAACTGGCTGCAAGTCTTTAACATGACAAGGCACACCATCGACCAGCACTGACTGTGGGCTGATAATCTTGGTAACATGTCCCATTCTAGGCTTGTCCGTACGCTTGCTGTGCGGGGTCTTAACCCACACTACATCACCAATTCTGTATTTTGCTTGCACGTCGCTCGGAGCCATTGCGATGTCAATGCCTCGCAGCCATAAGTGATAGGTGTGTACCATGTTAGCTGGTGCTGTTGTAGGAAAAACACTGTCTTTAGGCGGCGCATTATACCAATAAACTGCTTCAGGAATCAAACATCGCTTCCTGGCTGCAATCACTTTTATAGATCGGCAGTTCCTTTCTATTATGCCATTTCCTGCCGGCACACTGGGACCAAAGCTGCACACCCCACTTCCTTAAGAACTGCGAGAATTGCTCTGAGGAAAACACTGCACCATTATCTGTCAAATATTTCTGCAGGTGGGCCCCCAATAGTAAAAGATGGTCTCCAATTGACGTATTATGCTGGCAGTGTCCTGCCAATGCAGCAGTCGCCAAATGGCAAAGCGAGAGGGACCACAGTTAATAATAGCCAAATAGAGCTGGCTGCCAACATGCGTAACATCTATCCCCAGCCTGTTCCAAACATGGGTAGTACTCAAATTTCCTTTTTGCCATTGCACTGGTGCCAGCTCAATTGACTGGCACACCTCGCACCTCTGCACTACTGTCCTAACATCTGCCTTTTTGACTGCTGGGTTGACCATCTTCGAGAAGTAGAGTGTCCGTTTAATCCTGGGATGCCCACACTGTTCATGTATGCTCATGATCCGCTCGAGGTCCATACTGAGCGCAGAAGCCGTACACGACAGCTGCAAAGGTTCAGACTCTTTCTGAGCAGCAGTCAACCAACGCTGCGGAACTCGAGTTAATGCATCTGCTTTGTTGACTGCTGATTTAACTAACACTACATCCACAGACAGGTTGTACTCTTTGATAGTTTCAGTCAGCGTTGTGAACCATCTTTGTATTAACATCTCGCTTGATGCCTTGGTGGTCAGTCGCACTCTTCCGGTGAGTGCATGCTGAGTCTGTGACGATGTATAGCACTGTTGCTTGCCATTGGAGCGCCAGGTTAACCCTCTTCAGAGTGGCATCTAGTTCAGCCAGGTTTATGTGTCGTGCATCATTTTCAGGTCGTAACCAGCAGTTGTCTTCTATGATGAACCCATTATCCTCAAGGGCAACACCCATGGCCAACAAGCTGGCATCCACCCAAACGGTGAACTCATTCCCCTTAATGCACCAGTCACTTCACACGGGATCATCTTGCATCACTCACTCCATAGTTTCAGTTATCATGCATCTTAGGGTAACATCATGCACCTTGTCATCCAATCCTGATGAAACAGAAGTCATGCAGCGCTTTATGGCTGCTGCTGCCACTCTGAGACAACCGCATACAGGAAAATGGCCTACCAGTTTCCCACACATGAAGAAGGTACTTTAGCGAGTGATCACTGGCGGGACTTCTGGGACGTCACTGCCTCACCTCCAGCGAAGTTTTTCTCCATCACTACTGACGTGTAGTCAGAGTACATTCACTCTATCCTGCAGCAGCTCTGGGGCCTTGCACACCAAGCCAAATCATTATAGATATTCCTTAACCCTCGTTGAAGAGGCCACATTTTCATTGACGTAGACATCGTCAATTTAGGATAACGTTGCCCTTCGAATTTCCTCATTCTGCAAAATGACCACATTCATAATCGCTGACATAATTTTTCTGGCCACATTAAGACCAAATCCCAATCGAGTGAGGTAATATCTCCGTCCTTTTACCATGACAGTCTGAAAGGGCCAGAGTGATCGGTGGACTCGGACTTGGAGGTAAGCCCTTCTTAAATCGAGGATGGCCACATTGCTCCCTTGTCGTCACCATTCCCGCCAATTTCTCCACATTGGCCATATACGCATCTACAAAGTTATTCAATTCCCCGTAGTCCATGACCGGTCTCACTTTCTCCTTATTCTCTTGCACTATTGCCATCAACGGAATCAGGCCTCGAAGCGGTCATAGCTCCTCCTTGGGGTACGGCACAAGCCAGCCATTTGCTATCCAAAGCCGCAATTTATTTTCGTATTCACTCCTGATATGCTCTAAAATCAGGTACTCTGCTATTTTATATTACAGTGGCATGGGCATTCAGCCACCCACTCATTTCTACATTGCAGTCCATGTGTGCCTGTGCTGGTCAAAAGTTGCACTGAAGTCGGGTTCATTTATTACAATAGAGGCTCTGAGGGGCACATTTTCAGCAGCAAAATTCACCTCACCTGAGCCGCTTATATGGACTCCTCCCAGTTTCGTAATCACGTTGACTCCTAGCAGGAGGTCGAGCCCTGGCAAGGTTTGCTGTACAATCAATACCTCCATAGTTACCGGGCATATGCTGTTGATTTTCAGCTCCACTGTTTCGACACCTAGGCTGGTAAGGGTTTTTCCGCCAGCAATTACAATCTGTGCCTCTTTAGGTCTCCACAAGCGACATGCCGATTTACACATTAGTGTCTTTGAACACCCGGAGTCCACCAGGGCCATGTATCTCCGTCCATCAACGAGCAGTTTAATCACAGTTAGCACCTCAATGTTGCACTTGCCCGGGGAGGAGACTGGCATTGGCGTCTTTTCCCCTGACTCATTTCCCAGAAACTCTGATGCAAAATGAACCATCCTTTGGCATCTGAAGCACTGTAACCTTCAGCGCAATTGTCCTGGTTGTTAGGGTTGGCGCACGGACAACACACAGTTTCTCCCATTCTGGTCAGCAATTACTTCCATGGCATTTGCACATGGCTGCTGGGCCACTGAGATAATTTGGTTTACAGGTCTATGGTCCTCAACCAGGATGGCTCGAGCTCTCTCACAGAGCTGGTCTAATGTCAGTGTCCATTTGCGCAGACACCCGAAGTTGCTGCCTGACATGCTGTGGCAACCCCGCAACAAACACACAGGCTATCTATCTTTCAGGTGGTCTTTCTCCAACCTAGTGAGCCAGTCTTTCAATTACCGCCAGGAATTCATTGCCTGTCTCTCCATCACGAAGTCACCGTGTCGCAAACTGTTCGAATGCTATGAATGCATTTACAGCAAATGCAGTGCTGAGGGCATGCTTGATTTCCTTAAAATCGGTTCTCTGCTCTTTGCTGAGTTGCCAATACACAGAGAGAGCCCCACCAGTCAACCACAATGGGAGAATGCGCTTGACCCTTTCTTCATCTGCCAGCTCACAGATCATCTCTACTCGCTCAAGCCATTCTATAATTTGTTCATCCAACACGGCTCCTCCAAACTCAGGAATCAACCGCAGGTCAAAAGGCCTCCTTGCCATTGCTGCTGGATTCAGATAAAGCGTGTCAACGTCTGAGGTTTGCCAAAATAGCTTGTGTTGAAATGTGTCACAAAAGAAAAAAAAAAAGAAAAAATTTTGTCTCTCTTCTACTGTCGTAGTGACGGGCACAGTCTCCACTTCTGAGACAAACTGCCCTCCTTCTCATTCCAGCCCTTTACATAGAGCTTGGTAACTCGCCCATGCAAAACACCAACAAGCCAGCTACCAATCACAGTTTCCGCACATGCCCACCTCCACTCGCTTTGAGGGTGTCAAGTTGACCGACCAACTCATTACAGCATGTGTATTTAACTGGTGTGGATTTTAATAGCAACACAAGACATGGCTGAGAACTGACTCTGAAAGTATTTGCTCTTCTGCTTTCTTTACCAGTAGGTATCCCAAACTGCCCTAGTATACAGTGTAAAAAATATAAATTTGCCTTCTATTTCAACTGCTGATACCTTGTTTGTTTTCAAGGCTATTTTGATAAAATTAGTATTTAAATAAAATTTAATTATACAATTCTTTCCTGTATGATTATTAGTTTTTATTCTGCTTCTCTTTAAATTATGTCACTATTTCAATGACAAACACACTTTTACATTTTCAGAGTTGACAATCTCATAGTGGTGTTTTTAAAACTTGTTGCACGCTAAAATGTCTCCTTACATGCATCAAAATAGTCCCATCTTAAAGGAAAAGGACACTCATCATTTAAGTGGACTCAACATAAGGCTTGAAGTTGTCTTTCACAAAAATTCCTACATTGAAAACTTTAGTGGAGAAATTCTACTCTTAAAAGAATGAAAATTACAACTTGTACAGCAAAAAAGTCTTTAATAATCAGCTGGTTTCATATCTCAGCACCGGTACAACTGTAAGCAAACACACAACTCAAAAAGAGTGCATACTGCATTTATTTCATGTAAATCGGTTGGATCTGATGCATTGATCTTTGTAATACTGACCGAGTGAATTAACATCAGCAACTGCCTATTTTAAATCAGACTTGTTTCATTTGATATTACAGTTTAAATCTTTTTCTTATATTTTCTTTAATGATTCATTTTAAAACTATATAAATTGCTTATTCATTACATTTTGTCTAAACCATCATGCTCAAATCACTTTTGCCTCATCTGTTTTTTTTGTTTTTTTTTTTGTTTTGTTTTTAACATTAAATGTAATTCATATAAAATTAAAATGTATAAAAACAGAATATATTCTTAGTTCTTTAAATTTCACACTCACATTAGTTCATGAAAATAAATTTAGCTTCATCTCTTCATTAACTGTTGAAATAAAACTTATATAACCAGTCAAAGGTGCCCTTCTGTGTCGAGTCTGAACTATTTTGTTTTTAATAATGTAATTTTTCCTAATGTTTATGCTGGTTCAATCTGATAATTATTGATTCCATTAGTATTATATTTCTTTTACATCAAGACTATCAAATAATATTACATTTATAATCTTGGCTTACATCTTCAGTTATACTCTGTTGAAATTGGCTTCTGGTCCAATACCACACAAGACAGAAAACTGATGAACTTTGAATGGTCATAACTTGGTTACTAATTGTGCTACAAAGATAAATTTGGTACCATTTATTTATGTTTTGTCAAGTTCTCTATGCCTATATCAAATGTTTTTAGATCTATTGAAAATAAAATTTTAGTTTGGGGTACATATTACATATATTTCAATAATTCAGCAATCTATCACAGTTATTAAGAAAATCTTTCTGCATTAATATCATTTGGGCCCTTTTATGGGTTCTCTCAAACCATATGGCCTTATCAAATTACCACATTAGTTAGTTTCCAGGCTTCAGAGATGTGGTAAGGAACAATGCAATTCTACAAAGTTCATATTTTATGTTCAACAAAAGAAAGGACAGATTATATTGTTTTCTATTCATTTTTAAATATGTAAATGTATATTTTGGCTTCTTGATAGCCTAAACAGTCTGACCAAAATTTGGGCTTATTGTATCTTGCTTGTACATTGTCTTTTTTCTCTTTCTTTAAAAAAGATTCAAATAATAATTCCCTGCTCAATTTTGTTTTGATAGAGGATATTTGAACTTAGTATAACTTAAAACTTAATAGATAATATACTGTCGGTTCCATAACTCTACATATTGCATATACTTGGAGCCAATCTCCACAATTTTATTTATTTACTTTTTCTGGCTTGGGATTGTTTTTCTAGTTCCTTCTAAAGTCTACTTCAACTCTATACTTTTAACGTCTCCACTTGAATTTACTAATTATTTTTCCCCACCTATCGACCAGTTCACACTCCTTCCTGGTTTAAATCTATACTTCTAATAGCTCCACCTGAACACTGAAATTTTATTCGCTAATTACTTATTTTATTTTTTCTCTACTCCTAATAGGAGTAGATAAGATCACCTATCATCTGACATACTCCTCCTTGGTTTTTTGAAAAGGAGGAGAGCTTTATCCCTTGTTTACTGTTTAGAATTGTGTTACTGGTTCCTTCTAAAGTCTACACTTCAACTCTCTACTTCTGAAATATCCACCTGAACTATGAAATTTTATTCACTAATTAAATTTCGACCTTTTCAAATCTAGAGTTAACTGTTATTTTTCCTGCATAGCCCCAAGAACTTCACTTCTTGGCCTTTCATATGCTAATACAACTCCACACAGTAACTCTCTGCTTTGAGTGACTCTTGGGCTTTGCATTGGGTGAACATTAGTAAAAAGAAGAAAAAAAAAAAAATATATATATATATATATATATATATATATACACACACACAAGACTATTGCATTCCATTTGCTCATAAATTCTAACTTGTTATCCCTGGCATAACTTCACATACACAAATTCCTATTTTATGAAAGTGACACAGGATTCAACCTTTTTAAATGTGTTTTATAAGTTTAACATAACATTTTTCTGAATGGGTTTTAATACTAAATCCCTAATCAATAATTTTTGTTCAGATTCTTTTATACTTAATTCCAACTCCCTCGTTCCAATGACCAGGTTGATAAACGAGGAACTATACTAATATTTCATATTTTCAAGATATCAATGATATCTAACACCTTCAGTAATGTGGCACCACTGTTGCCATTCCTATGGCTCTAATAACATAAAAGATTTAAAGGAAACAAAAACTCAATAACTTTGTTTTAATTTGCATAATAATCTTTACATTTTGTTCAAAACAGGAAAATACAATGAACAAAAGGAAACTCCAACAGACAATAATTGATAACTTTGCATAATCCTTACATGCAAATACAGTTCAAAGCATGAATACATTAAGCAAAAATTATTTTAAAAAAATAAACTCTTACATACTGTACTTTATTGTAATATTACTAACAATCTAGTCATCAAATTATTTGAAGCTTGGTAGTGAAGGACGTAAAATTTTCTAGTTTTAAGTGAACCTGCTTAATTACCTCCATAATTTTTAAAGTAAGAAAAACTTTCAGCAGTATATTTTATTTTTATTTATTTTATATATATATATTTTTTTTTTTTTTTTTTTAGTACTTCAGCTTTCACCTTGCATTTCTGGAAAAATTAAGAATACTATACAAAAAATTAAAATATAACTGCTGAGTAAGATAAAATTTCATAAGAAAGGTACATAATACTATAATTTTATGTACATTTATGAAATTTTAAGGTATTATTTTCATTTTTTCTAAATTTAATGTCTGTCATTGCAACAAAAAAAAAGCACTAAAATTTGCTGTTACTTTAGTAGTCTCTGACGCAAAGAGAAACAAGGTTTTTTTTTTTTTTTTTTTTTTTTTTTTTTTTTTTTTTTAATCAAAAGTTATAATGTTCTAAAAAGGATGGAAAAATTTAATAAAATAATTTAAAACTACTTTGGTCTTTCCTTTTAATATTAATATAAACCTTTAGACGATAAAATTTTGTTTTTGTCTAGTTTAAGACCATTTTTATCATGCTATGCTCATTTTTCAACAACCTCATAAAGATACCTACTCTATCATATTGTACATTACTGGTGGCAGTTCATAGGGCATATTGTAAGTCCATGTGGTCATTAAATATGTATGTTGGTAAGTGATGAGAGGCTGTATTTCAAATGCCAAATATTTATTTGAATTTTTTAGACACTTGAATTACATATAAATTTTGCCATTTCTTTGAGGATATGTTGTTTTAGGCTAAGAGATAGACAATTTCATTTAATCTGCAGCAGTAATTTGAATTTTGTATATGCCGGTAATTTAAAAAATAAAAAAATATTGAGTCATAAATCTTAAAAAGCTTTTACAAAAACCAACTCTGGTACTGAGAAGTACCAGTGTTGGTTTTGGTTTAAATGTATATATACTGAATTGGTTACATTTTTTTTTCTCAATGTTCTTTGTCAAGAAATGTTGGAATATCATCCAATTAGCATAATTTATATTTATGATCATTATATAATCTTAATGATTTAGCCAAAACAAATCAGACATTGGAAATCCATTTGAGTTTTTTTTTTTTTTTTTTTTTTTTATTTTAATAAGATAATTTTAGAGTTCATTGCACCATTAAAGCAATATTTTTGTTCTGGTTTGAATTTGTGCAAATTTTTTTTACTTTAAATAAAGAAAAGAGTAATTTTAATCTAAATTTTGATTAAATTATTTCAGTTAATTTATAACTGGAACTTTTCTTTTTGCATGCCATAGTCTTGAATAACTGTACACAATTTACTGCTTACGAATTTAAGGAATTTTTTGTAAAATGTTCTCAATTGAACATATTACTACTTCACCATATCACCCAAGGTCAAAAAAGAATAAGAACAGATAACAAACACCACACAAAATTTTTTCAAAATTGGTGAAAAATGTTTTTCAGAGTTTATAACTATATACACAAGTGATTGTATAAGTTCAACCGACTTCCTTTTGGGATAAAAGCGGCTCAAAAAAAAAAAACATTCTTTAAAAATTATTAGCCTAAGTGGTAAAAATACAACAGCAGCAGTTTAACTCCAGGAATAACAAGAAAATTTAACTAATAAAATAATACAGAAGTAAACAGAAAATTCCCCAAGTTTTTTCACTCTCAATGCAGGGGCAAATGCGGTGGCAGAATTATTATACAATTCAGATGATGAAATTACCTTTTCTGCTTATTTTAAAAGATGCAAGCAAATTTTTAAAGAATGCAGCAACCAGGAAGACAAGAAAAAAAACAAGACTTTTGTTGAAAAAGTTTATACCAGTAGACTTGTTGGAAGTGTATGAATCTGAAAAAACAAGACAACAATTTTATCACATATGATGGAATCATTAACAAATCATGTGAAAGATTCAAATTAAAAGAACTTATTTCGGAGATTTTTAATGGGTTCATTTTTGTTCAAGGGTTAATGGCAAAAAATACATAGAAATATGTGCTAGAATTCTAATGAAACTTGAACAGATGTGACGCTTTCCTGGGTCTCTGTCCCGGTCTGGTTGCGGCACCAATTGTGACGCCACCGGTTAGTCCTGGTCACAACAACCAATTCTGACGCCTCTAACCCTGGGCTGACTGCAACACCATCTGTGACAATCTAACCCTTGGCTGGTTCAGATGGAAATCTGGTTTACCACGGAACCATGTGTGACCCTAACCCCTCTGGTTGTCTTGGTCACGGTCAATGTCTGGTTAGATTCGATATCAGCTTTGTTGTTCCCAGCTCGCTTCCAACGTCTGGTTACCGAAGTAACTGCTTTGATTTCTAGTCTAACCTACCCACGTTGTGATGTGATCTTAGGTAGACGAAATCAATCAGGCATTGGGCTGTAGTGCAAGCTGAATCCAGGGCAAAGGTGATACCGCACAAGCATATGTAAAAGAAAAATAATGAAACAGACTCAAAAGATTCAAATGTGTTGAAAAAAATAACAAGTATCTTTATATCTGTTTGCTGAATACAGGACTGCATCTTTCTCCAAACCCGCTTCTTTTATGGATTCATGACACTTTGCATTTCTTAAGCGAGTCTTGATATCTTAAGTTGTTTTTCAATAAACTGCTTTTTTGGTATCTTCAGGTGATATTCGTTAAAACTTGTTTTGGTGGCATGAGTCTAAGTTGTTCTTCAAAAAAAATTTCTTTTGGTTAGAAGTCTAAGTCGGAATGCATGAAAATCTTTCAGTCAGCTCCTGCGAGGCTGGTCTCTGAACTCACAGCTCTGTCGATCTGCATGCGTCTCTGAACTCCAACTGTGATTGCACTTTCACTGTGACTGCCCTGCCTGAAATGCTGGGGACATTCGTTTATATGGACGCCGACCAAAACCAGGTGGGGCCTGTCATGGTTTGGGTTCCTCAATAATTCCAAATCCGCAATAAGGATTTTCTTTCTCTTTGGACAGGAAAATTTATCACTTCCCATTTTTAGAAGTTAATTACTTTCTGTTTTAGAGGGGTTCTCCACCTCTGGGGTTGGAGGACGTAAGGGAATTGTCCTCCTAAGCTCTTCCTTTCTCATAGTGGTATCTCACACCAATCCCCTCAGAGGGCGTCAACAAGTTTCCCTTCTTTCTCATATGTTTACCTTCGCCCATCACTCACGCCACCACTCAGCCAATGAACGCTCGGCAGTGTGGGTGTGGCTAGCCTGGCCTCAGTTTACAATTATCGCCCAAAGAAAAAAAATTATCTTCCCTTTTCTTTCTTTCTTTTCCATCGGCCAGAATTCTTATGAATCGTACTGTGGACATTAAATTTTTATCTTATCCTGGGGTCACCTAGAATTCATTAGTGGGATTTTTGCCAACTCATTAACTATTGCTGGTCAACTATTTAACTGTGTGGTCGACTAAATCTCTTTGTCTCATCCGTCTCAATATCATCGCATTCTGTCGCCAACAGCTTGTACAGGTAATAATAATGACTTTCTTTGTCGGGTTTTTTTTTTTTTTTTTTTTTTTTTTTAAGATAACCGAATTGAAATCTTTATTATCGTCATACGTGTGGGCAGATTGCTATTCTTTATCTGTATTCTGTTCCTCTTGGCACTTAACTTTTATCATGATCCGGACATACAACAGATGGGTCTCCCCGTGGGACACAAGAACCAAAACCAAATGATATCTCTGAAAGATAATTACTGGCTATTCTTTTTTTTTTTTCGGGGTGGTCTCACCTAATTCTTTCTCGGTCGCATGCTTGACCCAGTTTCGATTATCTCCTAGCATTCTGCTTTGTAAGCTGCTGACCGAATTCAAATTTTTATTATCCTTTATCCATATTCTGTTTCCCTTGTCGTGTCATGACATTAATTAATTCTGACAGGATCCCATACCTGTTTTTCTTATGAATTTTCTATCTTCTGCGAAAAAATAGCTTTCTTTGTAAATGAAAATAAAATCTTTACCCATTTTTCTTTTGTTGAAAAAATAACATCGCTCAGTATGTCTTTCGTTATAGCTCCTTTTCGCCTTAAGTATTTCTCATTTTTTTTCATTTCCATGCTTAATTAGTTAGCCAATTACCATAGCTAAATAGTGTCACACACAATCAAAAACTAACACTACAAGAAATCTGACAAATGTCAGAGAATCCTAAATCTGAGACACGATACAGAAGAAATTGAAGAAAAGAATGTGCATACAAGCTAAAGAAAAATCTAGAAGAAAAATTAATCCAGGTTTCAGATGTGGAAGTTTACATCTCAGAGATGACTGCCTCTTAAAGAATTCAAATTGCTACAAGTGTGGAAAAGTAGGACATAAAAGGAAACATTCTCACAGAAAAAATTTTGTATACAGCGTTGCGACAGACAAAAATAATTACAGAAAACCAAAGAAAATTTGTGTATGTGAAAATTAATGATGTGGATATAAAAATGCAACTAGATCACAAAATCAATGAGGCCACATGTAACTGGAAAACCTATATTAAAAAGAACTTTGAAAATCACACATGGCATGTTGGGTAAGAAATTATTTTTTATTGGTGAAATGACTTCTAACATTTCATTTTGTAACAAGTATGTCAAAGCTAACACTTGTGTGTTAAAAAATACTACAAACTGATTGTAGTATTTGGTACTGATTGGATTGAATTATTTGAAAAAACAGTAAAAATTTAAAGGTAGAATTGAAAAATGTTTTCCAGATGTTCTGTTGGATGAGTTGGGTCAGTGTTTTAAAATCAAATCAAAATCTAAAATGAAAAATAGGTCAACACCAGTGTTTAAACTGAAATGTAGTGTACCGTTCACAGCCTTGGGTCAAGTCAACAAAGATTTAGACAGACTTAACAGGCAGCACCAGCAGAAAAAAAAAATAATAAAATAAGGAAATATTCACAAATTTAAATGATGGAAAAAAATTTTTCAAAGCTGGATCTTTCTGAAGCATGTTTGCAAATACAGGTTGAAGAATGTTCAGAGTATATAAAAATGGAAAAGAAATGTGGTAAGACAGCAAAATAAGGTCAAAAATTGGAAAAACAATATAATGTGGTAAAAGGAAAAAAATGGGAACACATTAGAATCAGTTGAAGAAAAGGTTTACTGAAGGAAGGCCCGCAAGAACTTATGCAAGTATTGTATAATATTTTTGATCAATTCCAAGAATTCACTGAACATACCAGTATGATTACCAGAAAAAGGAAACGGACAAAAAAAAAACTAGAGGTTTACCCAAAATGAAAAAATCACAAAGTTCAGTACATGCCAAACTCGACAGAACGAGGAGGGGTGAATACTAAGAAATAAAATATTTACTTTAGGTGGGGGATCTCAAGTGGGGATGTTGTGGAGTAAATAGCTTGATGAATTGATTTTTTTTGAAATTGCATCATGCAATGTTATAACTCACTCCTAATGGTTATAATATTATGCTGTGACATCCTTAATTCTTTCTCCTTGTCTGACTCTAAAAGATATCTCCTGACCTACTTTGAGTTCTTTATTTAAGGTGTCTTGCCTATTTCATTTGTGTTAATGGGGTGTCAGTGGAATTATAGGACTTGAATGCATTAAAAACATTTTAATGTTATTGATATTCATTTTTATTCTTTTTACAGAAGTAATAGTTAACAAACTATGAAATTTGTGGCTTCTGATTATTAAATTATTATACTTGCCTCATCTGTTGAATAAAGCCTCCTTCAGATTATATTTTTGCAATTTTATTTTTTTTAAATGAAATAGAAATATATTCTAAATTGCTTAGAAGCAAAAATTTTGAAAAAAAACTCAACATTTCTAGGCCAACTGTAGATTGTCAGCATCTTTTTTAATCTTCTTGTGATGATATTTGTTTTAGATATTTAGTAGCACAAACAAAAAAAACAAGTATTAGGTTGGTGTAAAAATAATGACGTAATAATGTTGTTTTTTGACGTTAAAAAATACGTCAAAAAACGACATTACTGCGTCATTATTTTTACACCAACCTAATATTTCTGCAAGTATATGATTAAGGGAAAAATGTAGTTTCTCTAAGTTTGAAAGTCAGTATTTAAAAATAGAAATTAGAAAATTTATATTTTAATTGGTTTTCTTGTTATTTGTTAGACTAATGTAATTATTATTTCAAAACTATGAAGGTGTGCAGAAACTTCTTAATCCAACCAATTATGATGTTGAGATTTTGGGTTGGTCCAAGAACTTTTTAATACCCACTTGTACTAACAATATAAGTTTATAAAATTCATGATTTATCTATTCTATTATTTTCTATTGATACCAAATATGTCAGACACAAATGGATTATATTCTGAAGGAAAATAAAATATAGTTTTGTTTTAAGATTACATTGATATCGGTAATTTGGGATATGTTGAAAGTCAGTGATGTCTGCTATATCACTTCATTCTTTTAATTGATTTTGTTTTTTATAGTTTATCTAGAAAATTAATTTTCATCTGCATTTTACTAGTAGCAATTTATTTTATCTGTATTTATTTTAAATTTGTAATTTACTGGATACTTAATTTTGTCTCCAAATTCATTCATAAACTTGACTTTTTTGAAAGTCACATAGGAACGACATATTTTACTTTTCAATGTCTCTATTTTTAAGTATTTTTTTTTTATTGCATTTAATAGCATCAAACATCATAAACAGGAGTTTACTGTACTTCACTTTATTGCAAAATTAAAATTACCCTAATTATTGACAATCTCAAATAATATCAACTAACCTTGCTCAATTTTGCATTCAGATGATCTTTGTATATCTGTGTGTGATTTTTTGTTTTTCTATTTTATTTAGATAGATTAAATTGTGTAAACAATCTAATGTTTAGGAGTTTATATATCCTTGGCTTTATGTGAGAAGGTCTATGCCTGAATTAAACCTCTAAAATCTCTAAGAATGTTTAATATTTACTGGACTGACAAGAAACAAAAAATACATTCTTTTCTTACTCGTTTAAATTTTGCTATTTCTTCATATCTTTCTCTCATTCTTTCTTCATTTAATTTTTCTCCTTTCCAATGTCTTTTTGCATGATAAAACATTGTCTCTCAACTCCTTGCTGATTTCAGTGAAATTTAAATGAAGGGAATAAGTGGACTAAAAATATTGTCAGTTAGATGACTTGGTTCCCCTTCTTCACCATTTCTAGTGTGTTTGTTATAAACTTTCACTAAATACAATACTTGGGAATTTTTAATGTTTTGCTTCATAAGCATGTTCTATTGCTGAAACAATATCTGATGTTGATTGACTGGTTTAAAGTATAATCAAGAAATATTTCCTCTTAAGCAAATAAAATGATTATAAAGTTGTGGATGTTTAATTATTCATATTCAAATATAGACATCCAGTACAGAAGCAGTTGGTATTTTTAATGTTATTTTCTATAATGTCTTCACAAAAAATAAATTTGTCCTCTTTTGACACTGATGAAGCTTAAATTTATACAATTGGTTCTGACTCACAAAATAGAATTAGTAGATTGTTCAAATATTGGTTTCTTACTAATGATGTTTATTCATAATAAAGATTATCAAAAAGCACAAATCCAAACTTTTCTCTGTCCCATTCTGTCACTAGAGACATTTTCTCATATTTTTTAAAGGTGAATGGTATGTGACAAAGAAATGTGAGCAATCTACATTTTTCAAAGTTGACATGGTTGCTATATAAATTTTTATCAAGGCAAATAGGGATTAATGATCTGAATACTCCTGTTAACAAGATAGATACATCTTTCAACTAAAGGTTGAGTCAGTGGAAGGCTGTAGGCAAGAGTTGAAAAATTAGAATCATCTTTGGATAACAAAATTGAAAATTATAAATGAATAAAAAAAAAAAGATGTTTTCAAGTTTTCATTTACTATGTCTAGCAACTGTTAATATCAAGTTGTTATATGTGCATTTTGCCACATTCTGTGGCTGTTAAAGCCAAACCCTGGTATTTATTATGTTAAACTGAAATAAGCAAACAGGTAGACAGTAAAAAAAATAAATAAAAGGTAGCAAGGAAGCAAATGAGACTAAGTGCATTTTAAAAATAGTATGTCTGGAGCAAGAGCTGTTAGAAAGGAAATGGGATGTAAGGTTATGAATATTGCAATCAACCTTTCTTCTCTCACTGCACCACCCCACATCCATAAATGCAATTTCTGAGTTGAGAATGGAAGGAAAACAGCACTGTGCTGCTATGGGTGAGACTTTTTCTTTGGTCTGTCTTTTGCAGACGTGGCAACAACAGTAGCAGCTGTGATGATAGCATGGTGGGATAGAAATTATTTCTCTAGATAAATCAATACATTTTACCATGCCTGGTTACAATGGCGTGAGTGTAATGGCAGTGGTTGTGAAGGCAACTGTAGTAGCAGACTATTTGCTACAAATGTAACACACATCAAAACACACTTGTCTCTCTCTTCCCCATTTATTCCGAACATTTGCTTGCTTTGGATTATTCGTAGCTTGATTTATTACTCATAAGTAAAATTGTCCAAGTGTCGGTTCTAAGGATTTTGTCTTTACCATTTATCATTTACAAACACATGGATAGTTTTTTGTTTTTGTTTTTTGAAAAAGACTATCAAAGACTACAAAAAGTCATGGCACTATCAAGTATTAAGTGCTGTCATTTTTTGATTAGATTGATTTAAATTTTTCTCAGAGAAATAAACTATAAAAAAATTGGAGTAAATTATCAACATTTTCTTTCACCCCCACCCTACTCTCTGGAGAAAGGATTTTAAAAAAATTAGTTAAACTTATTTTCATTTTTAAAAAAATAAAATAAAAAAAGCAAGGAATTTACAACCAGTCTTTCCTCTGAAGTGAAAGTATTGGGTTCTTACAAATTTAATGAAGATAAAAAAATAAATTTATCCCACATAAAATACATTCAGACTGATCAACACAATACAGGGATTAATTTTGATCCACTACACTTACCTTAAAGTGAAAACTTTAAACCATTTTTAGTTTTGGCTAAATCTTTGATCAAAGTAGATTTTAGTGTTTCAACATTGAATTTTCTAATATTTGTCTGAATATGCCAGAGGTCAGGCAACGTCGCAGAAAGAAAAATGATGATCTATTGACTAATGACAGGCAGCATCATCAGTTACAATCTGATAAGAAATATTCCATTTCTTGGTCTTGGATAAATATATTTGTTGGATGTGCTTTATCTGTCTACTGTGGCTATAAACATGCATATTTCATGGCTCAGTTGCATGACAACTTGCTTTGGTTTTCCAACATACAGGTAAGTATCTTTTAGGCACATATTGGAATGTTGGAGAGGAGGGGTATATCTGTATACTTGGCTAAAACTCATATTGCCAATGTTGCAAATAAAACAATCCTTACAAATATTTGGCTTCTATTAATAATGTCACTTTTGAGTAAAATACTGAAGAAAATTAAGAAAAAAAAAATTAAATTGCTAATGAAATTGGTTAAATGAAAGTTTTGGTAGCTACTTGTTTAAGTTGGTATTTAAGGGTTTGTGAATGTATAAGTTGATTTTTTTTTTTTTTTTTCATTAAGTATATTTAAAAGTCAACAAATGCTGGTTCTAGTTTTTTTTTTTATCCAGATTATAATATTCAATTTCAAATGGTTTTATTATCTTACATTAACAATAGTATTAATTCTTTTGCAATAAAATAAAAAAAAGTTGTTAACAATGAACATTTTTCAGTCTGTAGAGTTCAGGTGATTTTGGTTTCCTACAAGTACAGTATATAATCAGTTTGCTATAGATTACTATTACTATTACTACTATCACTATTTTGAGCTATGGAATCTCCTTTATAAAATATAAAATTAAATTTCTTTTGCTGAGAAATTTCACTTAACTGGTAATGGCAATTATCTCCTAGACAGTGTGGCAAGTATACAACCTAGCTATATCTGCAAATAGATTATAAGATCAAATTTTTAAAAAGTATTTTAAACTTATAATGGTTCTAGTGATTTGGAATATTGGGCTTAATTTTTAAAACCTTTTGGCTTTAAGTTGTCTAAAAATAATAAATCTGAGAAAATATAATAATGAAATGAGGCCCATGTCAAAAACGTTTTTAAAAAAAAAAAAAAAAAATGTATAAATGCTATGTTACAATTTTGTAATAATCAGTGAATAAAAACAACCTAGGAAGTCACTTCTTTCAGAAAATTTATTTCTTTTTTTATATTTTTCCAATCTGTTACAGTTATCTTTGTTTCTTTCAGTATAAAATATTCAATTTTGTCTAAACAATTGTTTTATACTGAAAGTGTCTTTTATTCTATTTTCTTTTTCTTTCCTATATTCCTTTTTTAGTATAAAGTTTACAAAGTTTTAATATTAGTTGTGTGCAAAGGTTTCTAGCATTTTTTTATTTAAAAAAAGGACTTGTCTTAAAATCTAAGAATTTAAATTCCACTTATTTTAGACACTTTACCCATAAAAAGTAGAATAATAAATAAAGCCCTAAAAATGTTATTTTGATTTATGTTAGGAGCAAAGCAGGATCAAATAATTAGTGAGAGAGAGAAAGAAAATTGATACAAGTAAAGGGTTTCTTACTTAGTTGATTGATCAGTATCCCAACTCCAGAGTTTCATAGATGAATCCTCCTCTTGTAAGTTCTGTAGGTGTGAGATATATATATATATATATAAGAGAAGAGAGAAACTGTAAACGTTTTTGGTTATAATGTGGATTTTTTAAAATATATATAATTTTCTATAAAACTACTTTATTGTAAAAAAATAAATAAATAATAATTCAATGAATAAAAGCACATACAAATTATATATTTATTTTATTTCCTTTACAGCCATATGCATATTTTTAAGATTGGACTCTTAAATATTTTGTACTTTTTATGGTCGAGCTATTGAATACAAAAAAACTTTGCTTGCATTTGACTTTCTCAATTTTTCTTACATTAAAATTTTATTTTTTCATGTATGATTGTAAATTTTCCTACATTTTTACTCCTATTAAATTTCTATTTGAAGATTAATTCAATAAAATGATCATAAACTATTTACTAATGACCTTTGCTTTGTTTCTAGGCAGGCCTACTTGAGTTTTTAAGAAATGCATGTAAATTCTTTTTATACATAAATTCATCTTCAACTATTTTTGATTTCTTTAGAAAATAATAAAGCTGTTATATCTTTTTGCATTTAATGATAAATGCATAAAGGTTAATTTTGTAATGCTCATAAAATGTTCACATTTACTTTTTGCTGTTAATTAGAATATGTGCAGTTATTTGATAAGTTGTATATGTCTTTTTAAAGTCTACTAATATGAAATTATGAATGTACTCCTACATGATAAAACATCAAATTGTTAGAAGTGTTTGTTTTGTAGCTGAATAGCTAAATGTATGTTTTTAAGTTAACATTTTTAAATCTATTTCTTTCCCTGATGCAAACAGATTTTAATTCAAATGTGAAATGCTGCTAGGAATACATTAATTTCATTTTCTCAGCCATCAATAACAAGTTTGTTTCAGTTTCCTTACATCTTCAGAATGCCAAACCTTCATATTTTCAACAATTTTTTCTGTTTACTGTTTTTTTCTGTGAGCTTAAAGTATTTTTTTTTAATAACTTAAAAGTTTTTCTATTTTCTTATTAGTGGTTTTCTGTCATGATCAGACTTCTGTATCATTTTTTTTTTTTTTTTTTTTACCCTTCATTTCTCTTACCACATCATCTTTTCAAAGACACTCATTCTCTTTTAAATTCATTATAAGTTTACTTTATATTCTTGTTTTATATCTGCTTATATTTTTAGTTTTCTATGTCCTTATTAAGAAATATATTTAATAACTGCTTCTGTCTTGTTTACTGTGACATTTGTCAAAGTCACTTACTTTAAAACTGATTTTCTAACTTCAGTCATTGATTCACCCATAAATACAAATAGATACTGTAATCTGTTGAGAAATTTAAATCTGATCAGTTTGGAGTGGTAACAGCTGATTATATTTGCCAATTGATTGGCTATTTGTGTGTGTGCTCTTGATAAAAGTATAAATCATTTGATTTTGCACTACATGGTATATTTACAAACTCCTTATGACATCTGTTCCAACTGATATCCTGTCCCCATTGTTTATTCTAAAATACATTGTGTTTCTCTTCTGAAATGGGGCAAAATATTTTTATTTGGAAGGTTATTTAATTTTAGATTCTTGATTTGCCCTTTCAAGAAGAAGAAAAAAATCCATAAGCAAAAGCCCAATGCTTGGACAGCTGATAGGGTGATGTGTAATGGACATTATTATATCAAGTGGCTTGATATTTTGATGTGCTTTCATAGAAAAGTTGGCAACGTATTTGTAGATGTGTTTTTTTTTTGTTTAAATAAAATAAAAGATCTCTCGCAGATAAGCATGCCTTGCTATACTTTTATCAGTGCAAAACTTAAAAAAAATAGTATATGTATTAGGTTGGTGCAAAAATAATGTCGGTTTTTGACATTTTTTAACGTCAAAAACCGACATTATTTTTTCACCAACCTAATAGATAAAAGCCAAAATATTTTTCCTACTTTGCTTTATTTCTCTCCTCATTAAAATTGGCAAGAAAAGTGATAATGGATAAGTGCAAATTTATGAAATTCATTTGAATACAAGGATTTCCATGAATCTAATAAATTCCGAAAAGTGTCTAATTTTAATGAATAAACTCTTTATTTAATATTCATTTGTCCATTTTGCTTGAGCATCTTGGGTATGATGATAAACTACATCCAACAGCAAGGCCTCTGATAATGTTGCCAGCTATACGTTTTTGAGGAAATAATGTTGCCACCTATACATTTTTGAGGAAAAAATATTAACAGAACTGAATTTTTGACAAAGCAAAAATATTACCAGGAAAAAAAAAAGTTGTCGGCATTAAATGACCGATATAGGTTGATATGCCATAAAACAAACCAAACCATTTTGCTTGAACATTTCTTTTTGTCAGTTGTTCATGCAGAATGTATACATAGGAGTAACATCATTTAATTCTTGTATTGTACTTTATACGTAAGTGTGCAAGAAGACAATCAGGTACTTTTTGTTTTGTTTTGTTTTGTTTTGTTTTTTTTTTTAGTTTTTTTGTTTTTTTTGTTTTGTTTTTTTGGTGGTGGTGTTATTTTGTTTATGAATTGAAAGTGGTTTCTTTGCAAAAACTAGGTGTCATAAGATATTTCTGACAGTGGTCCAAGTGTAACTAAGTAGATAATAGCATCTAGATATATTTTCTTGCATGGTATCAAAATTCCTAGTTAAAATCTTGATAAAAAGATAGATTTAACAACAAACATGTATTTCAGGTAGAAAAATGAATGACTTTTTCCTCTCATAATTTTAGCCCCTTAAGTATAAATGAAGTTGTATACAAATGTCACATAGAATCATGAAAAATGTGTCTAGGTCGGTCCGTCAGGGTTGCCCACTGTCGCCCCTATTTTACGCTTTGGTGTTGGAGCCTCTCCTTCGCTGGCTGAGGGACGGGGCGTGCAGTCCGACCCTATGCGGAATCGCTGTTCCTGGAGGAGCACGAGCCAGGGTTTCTGCGGACACCATTGACGTATCTGCTTTTGTGTCATCTTGCAGTGACATTGAGGCGGTACTGAAGGCGCTTGATTGGTACGAAAAGGTGACAGGGGCCAAGATCAACCGCAACAAGTTGTCTGGCTTGCGGTTAGGTGCCTGGAAGGGAGTCAATCTTCCGGGCCGCTTCGGTTGGACGAACAGCCCTGTCCGTATTCTTGGAGTGTGGTTTGGGCCCGACCTCCAGCTGGAGAAGAATTGGTCTGAAGTACAAGCAAAGGTCGAAGCTGCCAGTCGGACTTGGCATCGACAGAGGTTGTCTGTGAAGGGCAGGGCAGAGGTGTGTGCTACATACATTTTCCCTCTTGTCCTTTATCGATTGTCCATACTTCCTCTCTGTGACGACCATCGGAAGGTGCTCGCAAGCCTCCACTTTGTGGAGTGAACGCGGGAATCAGGTTGACAGACAAGTCTGTGCACAACGTCCGTGTTATGGGGGCTGGGAATGCAACACTTGGTAAGCCATTGGCGTGCCTCGAGGTTGGCTTTCCTATGGCGTGCGTTGATAGATGGAGATCCGATTATCAAGGGGATTGTGAGGGCTGCTTTCACTCGCCTTACCATCAGTTCCCCAAGCTCGCAGGTGGAGCGCCATCGTAAACCCCGGAAAGTCTTCTATCGTTTGTTAGTGGAGGGGGTCGCGAAGGATTCCCTACGTGAGGATCTTGGCTTAGAGGAGGAGTTTTACTCATACTAGTCTTGGGTGCCAGCAGCGGATTATCTCAGTAACCCTGAGTTTTCACTTACCTGGCGATTGGCTCGGAATCGGCTGCCTCTCAATGACAAGGTCTTCATATGGGGTTTGGCGGATTTGCCAGACTGTGAACAGTGTGGCCCTGGTTTAGAAGAAACGGCTTCACACGCCTTCTACCATTGTCCTCAGGTCTGCCCCCTATGGGACAGTGTCGGCGAGCTGCCAGCTCGTCTCGCTCCCAAAAAGCTTGTGACAATGTGTCGCCCCTCTATTCCGGGGTGAAACGGATGGTGCTTCTGACACTGCTAGTCATGGCTCGAATGGTGATTTGGACGATGCGACAGGAGGAAGTCTTGCGAGGCAACCGTCTTTCTCATGAGGATCTAATTCGATTCTTTGAGCATCAGCTCAAGATGAAGATTAGAGCTGATAGAAAACTATTGTATTCGACAGTCTTCAGCAAAAGGTGGGTGAAAGAGGCGAGTTTGGTTCATTTGAACGGGGCTGGCCTTGATTTTCTCTTTTAGGTCAAGCCTATGTCACATCGGGGTGGTTTCCTGAGGAGCCCTCCCCCTGGTTAGGTTAGACAAGCTTTTGTGTACCTAGTTAATGAGAGCAAATGTGGTTCCCAGCCTGTTTCCTCCCCAGTTTGTTTTTGGCCCCACCTTTTTATCTTGTCTGGGTCAGCGTTATATTCTCCCATGCCCGTATGATTTTTCTTATCCGTTTCCCACTCCCTTAGCGAGAGAGCTTCTTGATTTTGTCCCATGGGCAGAATACAGCGGCATCTTTGTTTTTGAGGGTCAGACGGGCCCTACTAACATCTGTTATGTTTAATTTGACTTATGTTTAATATTTTTAGTTTATTATTGGTTTCATCTCCCTCCCCTCTCAACTTTCATCACGAGATTTTTATATGTATATAATTATCATTAAATTTTTAATGGCATGGGACACGTTTTGTAGGTCCCCCCCTTGTGAGGATGTGGTATTATGGTGTAAGGAGGATTGATTGGTGATGGATGAGTTCTTGTGGTGAATGGGCAAATTGTAATGAGTGAATGGGTCGTAAATCGGATTAACTAGGTATAGGATAGTCAGTGAAGACCAGCCTCAACCCCTCCCCTTTTCAGGCCTTGTTCCAAAATTGTATTTTTCGATACAATAAATATATAGAATCATGAAAATAATTTTATCAAAGTAATTGTGTTAAGAATAAGTAAAATCTATTAAACATGTTTTGTCTTGAAAGAATACAAAACATAGAAAGCAAGTTGAATGAATTATATATTCTATTTTCCAGTAGAAAATATTTAAGTTGTCATTAAGCTCTTTATTTTAACCTTATGTTAATAATTAGGGAATATTCATGATATTATCTATAAGATAATTATTGTTCAGTAAATGAATCCTTTGTATCATGTAAATCAAAGAAAAACAGTTTTTTATTAAACTGAATTAATTATAACTGAAGTGTTTGAGGAATAGACTTGCAAGTTCAATGTATAGTAACCTATTCAATATTTTATTTTCAAATAGAAAATTGTGGACACAAGTTCAACCCACATTATTATACTTACGTATCATTTGTCTCCTTATTAAAAAGAAAATCTTATAAAAAATAAATAGTTAAATAAAAATCAAGTAACTTTTTCATTTTATTATTGCTTTTATTAACTTGTAACTCTGCAACTGTCTTGATTAAAGCTTGGTAAATTTATCATCAAATATAAAGTTAGTGATAGCTTCTCTCATTTAAATTGGTAGTAGTATTTGTTGTGTTACTAGAAAAATACTACTACAACACTGTGACAGTATTACAAAATATGGAATATAAGATCACCAATTTGCCTGACATGAAGTACACAGTGCAATGAACTTACGGGAGAAATATAACAAAGTCATCAAAGAGATATGGGACAACCTGTCTTTTAATAAAACACCCATGTCAGCATCAATCAAATACTTACAGAACATGGATTCATGCTCAATAAATCCATTCATCTCAATACCAAGGCATTACAAGAAAGAGATAATGTTACTTGGGATGAATGCTTATCATTTTGTACTGGACCAAATTATGGTACTACATCTGATTATTCATACAAATCACTAAAAACATAATCAGCAAAATTCTACTCATCTTACTGTCATGGAAGATCTACACATGTACAAGGTAACAGATATATAACACATAACAATCAACATATACATATTGAGAATGATCCTACTGATCCTAGCAGTAAAAAGAAAGAAAAATACAATCAAATGGTATATACACTGTGGCTGACAGAACTTTTATAAATCAAGTCATATACATGAGTAAAGATGTGCCAAGGTTAGTTTATGTCAATTATTCATCCATTGTTAAACCAAATCAGACTCAAACCACTTTATATTTCACTTAAATTTAAATTGTGATCAATATCGATTTAGGTCACTTATTATTAAACTTGATATATTTGGAAATTCTCAACTAAACTGAAGGGATTTTCTTATTAATTGAGTATCTGCCAACAAAGAGGGACAGAAAACTCAGCAGCACCAGAAACAAACACTATGACAAGCAGTGCATGGACAAGACTTTCACATTGGAACACCACGCATGAGACGAACGTAGCTGAGACACCAGATAAACAAGGACAAACAAATTTGAAACAACACTGGGTAACAGGAACAAAACTCCTTGGTAACACATGGCAATCCTGTTGTATGGTCAATACAGCATACTACCAACATCTGCCTCTTCCCAGAAAATGCAACTGCTTTTAAGGAACCTAAAACTTTAGCAGTTGGTTAGCAAAGGAATCATTTGCATAGCTAACACTGCTCAGCTCACTGTCCCAATTATCTTATGGGGAAGAACTGGTAAACACTTTCTTTCTTCATAGCTAGGCATTTCAAAGTTTGCTCTTGTTCCGGCAGGGCAGCCATGTGCTCTTTCTTCAGAGACAGCACACTAAGTGTTGTCGCTTTGACCAACAGGGGTGGGCAACATTATCAGTAGCGATTGGCTGCTCTGTCTGCTTTTCATTTCTGCTTCATAAACTCACATAATTTCTTTTCTCAATTTTATTTTAAGATACTGCTAAAAGAATGTACAGAAATACTTTGCATACATTTGTATATATATTCAAAATTTTTTATGAGTTTATCATTAATATTATTCCTATAGTCAATATTTGAAATGATTTGCATTGAGAAAATATTAAAAACAGTAATATATGGCAATATTTTGTCAGGAAGACACCTTTTATCTGTATTTGTATCTGTATTTTGTCATAGTTAATAGCAATATTTTTAAATCAACCTTATGCTATTCATATTGATATTTACTAATTAAGACCAAATGATGGATTATGATTGCCTTGCATCAATTTTTTTTAAATGGGCAAGTTTACCTGCTATGAACATCAGTATTCAAAATCTTTGTCTTTTTTTTTTTTTTTTACTCGAGTTTCAATACTGAGCATGAGTGGAGAAATCTACAACTATCATCACCTGACAAGTTTTTGTATTCTTCATATTAATCAAAAGACAATATCTTAAATGGTAACTGTGTATATTCTTAAATACTGATCCTATTGCAGCTACCGAGCCAAAATAACCAAATTATCTTGAAGCAAAATTTTGACATTTCTAGAATTAACAAATGTAATTTTCTGCTATTTTCTCCATTCCTTCACTCCCCTATTTCATACTGGAAGTCATTTATGCATTTTCCTGGAAGACATTAGAAAAAAAAAACTGCAAAATGATAGTAGAAGGAAAAATATAATATTAAATTTTTATTATGAAGCTTTAGAAAATAAATGAAAAAGCCTACCTCACTTCTGTATAAATAGACACTTCCTCAAGGACTAAATAAATAAACTGATTTTATCTTGTTTAGTATACTATTTTACAATCTGCCCAAACAGTTTGTGTTTGGGGGCTTGATTCAAAGAAATAGTATGATCGACTCATGTTGGTTGGGTTGGGTAAGCATCATTTAGGCAGCACCTCTTCATTGCACTAAGAGTAGAAATGCCCAATACTCAAGGCATCCCAATAGGGCAGTGCCAAGGGAACTGCAATTTTCATTACCAATCCAATGTACACATTGAAATTTGGCTTTTTTCCATATTCCACTAAAATGATCATGCAGATCATGTGTTTTTGCAATTGCTTTCTAAATATTTGCCACTGTGAACTCGAAACATCAATTTGCTGCTAATATTCTTCATAGAAACTATTGTCTGCTTACTTACTCTTTAAGACATTACTTGATGATTAATACAAATCACTCACTAACTCACTCACTCATGTTGTATACTTGTAAAAGAATGTTTTGAACTATTTATTCACACCATGTGTTTGCTTTTTCTTTTTTTTTTTTTGCTCCCACCCAGGAAGTGGAACGAGAAATTTCCTTCAGAACAGAGTCAGGCCTCTACTATTCCTATTACAAACAATTAATCAAATCTCCTTCAATAGCACAAGGTAGGTTTATATGTATATATATGTTCTTACTTATTTTCTGTTTTAAATTTTATCCACTATTAGAATGATTCTTTTCATTTGTAACTTTTTATACAATGAATAGAGAATAAAATGCCATTCCATTTTTATGAGACTATAGAAAATAACATGTCAATAACTTTGAGTCTTTACTATATCCAGTATTGGATGCTCCAATCTCTTCTCTTTCTATATGTGTAAGGGATAAAAAAATAGCAATAGTATTGTTTTATCTAATTTCTTTATCTGTGAAATTTATTGTGTCAAACTCAGCATTAACTTTATGAAGAGTGGAGTTTCCCAGTTAAAATACAAAATTTGAACTTTGGTTTCTGATAAATTTGTCTTTCTACACTCACATAAATTTGTCTTTCTACACTCACATAAATAGTTAATCTATCAATGCATTAAGCTGTAAATTTAAAATATTTTATGTAATAATATATTTCTGTCTACCATAGCTCCTACATAGATTTCTAAAAACACAATTCACTTCAGAATGTATAAACTCATTAATAACTCTATTCTTAACACTAGTAAAACTTTGGACATTTTTATCACAAACTTTAGTTTGGATGGAATATTATTGAGAAAATTAGAATAATTTTGTCACAAAATAGTATATTGTAGCTAGGACATTACAAAGTGTAAGAACACTGTAATATAAGCAGAAGATAGTTTTAACAAATCTTACATGTATTTTTTTAGTGTTGTTTTCATCAAGTGTTACTTATAAACTTTTCAAACTGTAAATAATGTCTGTATTATTAGAATATATAAATTGATTTCTTCTGTTTCTAAATTTGAAGAATTATAAATTGATTTTATGTTAGATATTTTAAAAGAATTAGGGCAATGAACTAATCTGCTACAAGCTAAATTTAAGCCTACATACATTCTACTTTCCACTGTTTGATCTTTATACCCTTTTTATGAAGGATTTGAACTTTTATCTCTTTATTCAAATATTCCATAATTCAAAATTTTATTTTAATGTTTTGTTTTTTGTTTGTTTCATATTTTTTGTCTTGATATTTTGGATTATGAGGGAGAGCTAAAAGGGTTTTGCCATGAACCTCTTCTCAAAATCAGTATTTCAATAATCAAACATATTGATTTGGGGAAGCGGGTTGAGCTTTGAACTTTTCAGCATCCTCTTATGGTAAAGAGTTTTTGCTTTTATTATACTTTTTGTGGTTTTCCAAATTGCTTCATGTTCTTTAGCATCTTTTTGTGTATTGAATGATTCCTTAAATGCACAAAAATAACTTCTATAACAAAACAATTTCTAACATGAAAGTGACCTATTACTTGTTACTTTATTTATGACATCTGGGCCATCTTGAAGTGGCAACTCTTTGATCAGATACTTGTGTAGGTTCAATTGAATTCCTTTCAACACAAAGACTTATGATATCATGACACAAGACAAAATTAGATAAAAATTTTAGGCAGCATGGGTCAGGCTTTAGATTCAAAACTGAAATTAACCCAGAATTTACAAATATAATTCACTAAAGTCTAGTAATATGACCACTTTCCTCATTCTGCCAATCGATGGCTAGATAAATAAGTTGTCATTTATGGTATGGGCCATGTGTTGCATTATCTACATGAAACTGCTATAGTTGTAGAGGATAATAATGTCCCTCTGAAAGGTCATTTTGTTTAAGTGTAGCTGTCCCAACAGCAAAGACATAGATGAGTATTTAATAAGGAATAATTAATTAGGGGAAAGTTCCCTCATGTTCTCTCTTGGAAAAAAAAAAAGAAATGGTTAATAAAAAGTTGTGTAAGTGATTAATGTTCACTAGTGATATTCTGTTCAGGAATGCAGACCAGCAGAGAATCAGATTTACCTTTAGTGTGTCAAAAGTGAACTGAATTGATTCTTCAAATAACAGAGCAAGTTGCACTTCTATGAGAATAGAATGAACACGTATCTGAGGTCATCGAATTTAATAGAAAGAGGTCTTTATTGTATGCTTTGATATAAAAGCAATCTTTAAGGACTCTGAACACTTTCCATCTTCCAAAATGTCTGTAGAATAAAAGTTATTTATAAAAATGAAACTGCATAAATCAGGATTAACATTACCCCCCCCCCCCATTAAACATTAGTTTAAGATGACTGGTTAGCTTTTGGGGGACAGTGCCAGGATGATACAAAATCTTTTTATTAAACTTATTATATTTATATTATATTTATTCTAAAAGCAGCTAATTTCTTAAAATAAAATAAAATTCTTACTTTCCACCAACAGTGATGTGCACACTAACAAAATGTTTTCTCAATTATAACTTATTTATAATGGTTAATATTGTTTTGCAATGAATATTTAGGATTGTAGTCACTTTTTATTCCATCCTATCATTCTGATAAAACAAAAGTTTTCAGTTACTGTTCAATTCAAAATAAGAAAAGTTGACTTCTGACTTTAATAACTGGCTTCTTAAGTATACATGAATATCCTCAAAATGTTATTTTTCAGGATTCTTTTATCTTTGCTGTTTTATAAAAATATTACAATAAAAACCAAAATTCTGTAGCAGTAGAGTGTGTCTATAGCATTTCTCTTTATACATTTGTGTTTTGTTGTCCCATTTTACACTGATAAAAACTTATCATTCCTATGTAACTGCTCTATGTTCTCTGTTTATTACAGGCTGGCATGATTTAATGTATGATAATATTACTGAACATCCCAGTACAATCAACATCATAGAAAGAATGAATATCCATCAAGAGATATTGCTGGCATCTATTTATAAAAGCTTTTCCTTTATTCAAGTAAGTTATAGCATATCCAAGGAGTTTGACACACTGACAATTAGTGCTTAGAACTTTAGAACAGATACCATAAGATTTAAGGTTTTGTCTCTTGGGTTTGATGAGTTTTATTGCAACAAAGACATAAAAACATAAAACATTCATAGTGAATTTAGGTAATGTTTGTGCTGAGAACTTTACATGCACATAATGATTGTGTATAGCTAATAAAAATAGTCAAATAAATTTAACTTGTTCATGTTAAAAATTCATTTAAAGTTAAGGCTTATAACCCAACAAACACATTAAACTATTAGATAAAAATTTCATGTGCAGTATTTGACTTAAAGACACTCCTGGTAAATAGTTCACCTCCTGCTATTAAATAGTATTCTTACAGCTAAAGAATTACCCTGTAGCCTATTTTATATTTTTCTTATCTGTAGATGGAACTATAGAAAAATATATAATTCTCTTGGCTGTAGATATAAGATGACAATAAGACATTTTCTTGTTTTCATTACTATATATGGTTTAAATCTTCTATTTACATGAATACAAATTAGCTTTCCTTAAGTGAAGAATTCTTCTTCATACAATAAAATTTATTGATTTGTCACTTTTTCCTTATTTTTATTGTTCATTTTTTTTTTGTATTATTACAGCATTCATTTCAGCCCATTTATTTCTACATCAACACTATTTTTACTCTTCATGCCATGTTAGTGGGTTGTCTTTTTCTCCTCACTTGGATGCTGAGTAATTCCTGGTTGGCTGGCATTCTTACGTCTTGTTTTTACATCTTCAACAGGTAACTGACTTCAAAAACCTTTGTCTTGTTTTCTCTTTATTCAGTATTCATTATCATCTTATAGATGTTCCATATTCTTCATTGACAAATAATCTTTGCTTTTTTTATTCCACTTGTGAAACTCAATAGTTTCTTTTATTGTGTAAATCATTTAAGCATCTTGACAATTTAACTACATGTGATTTGTTTCTTTATATTTTTGCAATTGTTAATATTTGTCTTCCAAGTGAATTATTAAAAAAAATATTGACCAAACCATTATTACTTAACATTGCCAAAACACATCTGATATTTGGCATTCATGCATATATTATCCCTGTTGATTTAAAATTAATAAATTTTAAAATGGGTTTCATTAAGTTGGCATAAAAAAAAAAAATAAGTAGTACTGATTTGAGATGTTTTACTATGACTAATTTTTTATCTATCAGTAATTTGTGATAAATTCCATCATAAGCTTGTTGCTTTAAAATAAAACACTTTACTTTGGAAAAGTAAGATTATGTATGTAAAGTTTAAATATTTTTGTTAAATTCTATAAAAATTTGATTAAACTTTGTGTCAGCTTAGACAAATGATAGCATTGTTCCAACATGTGTATCAATACAACTTATGACATATTTAATGTGGCATAAAGCAATTGGAGTGAGGAAGATAGTGTTGTGCTAAGTACTGGTTTTTAATTTGGCTCAGACATCAAGAACTGGTGCCAGAGAGAACAGCTATTTAATTCACTAAACAGTTGTTAAATTCTTTCCCTGTATAGTTGAATATTTTATCATAAATTTCTCCTGGTCTATATGCAAAATATTGTGTAATTGTTTTGTTTTGTTTTGTTTTTTGTTTTGTTTTGTTTTGTTTTTTTTGTTTTTTTTGTTTTGTTTTTTGTTTTTTTTGTTTTTTGTTTTTTATCCGTTTTTTTTTTTTTTTTGTTTTGTTTTTTTTGTTTTTTTTTGTTTTTGTTTTTTTTGTTTTTTTGTCTTTTTTTTATAATTAATTAGGAATTAATAATACAGTTTACTATTACACTTTTGGAACCATAATGTCTATATCTGACCTCAGTTGTTAAAGTTCTGACCTAAGTTAATTGATTTGAATGAAGTTGCAAATCCTAATGTCTGCCTAAAAATTAAAAATGAATAAACTTAATTAACTAAGATTAAAAAAAAAAAATTCTATACCCTTAAGATTTGGAAATTCTTTAATTTGAAATTTTTGTACATTCATTGTAATTATTATTATACATGTTCTGAAATTATTTTCTCTCTTTCAGGATGGATACAACACGGGTAGAATATGTGATACCTTTGCGAGAGAGTTTCTCTCTTCCATTCTTGTGGCTACAACTGGTAGCTATTTCATACTATTTGCGAGACAAAACCAATCCAGTTGCCACTGTAAGTGAGAATATATAACTTTTTTCATTCTTTTGAAGTTCACTAGCCTTAAAATAAGAAAGGCTCACATTAATTTTGCATTCTTTCTATCAAAACCACCAATAAAGTAAGGCTATATAATTAATTTCTCTCGGTAATATTCTCTTTCACTATAGCATTCAAAAAATTCAAAGGGTCTTTCAATGTGACTGACTGTTGTCTACCACTGAGAAATACTTCTCTCTTAAAATTATTTAAATAATCATCAAGATGAGCTTTATTATTATTTTCATTTAATTGTTTTCATTTTCTCATTTTTATTTACTTGTATGCCTTTTGCACCTTAGCTAGTTTTGTAATATAATTTAAACATGTACAAAAACATCTTCTACACCTTCTTTCAATTTCAATAATTGTATGTAATTTGTCGACTGCTTCTTAAAACATTCTTATTCTTTACACATTCTCTTTTCCTTTCATTTGATTTTATGTCTACTTCTGCTTGAGAGATGTTGAGAACTTTTCAGCTTTTATGTTAAAATGGCCATTCTCATGTTGACTTAAACAAATAACATTGTTTCAGAATATGCATCAGTACAACTCATTAAATTTCTTTTTGTTTTTGTTTTTTTGGGTTTTTTTAAGCACTCACTAAAATTAATGTGTGGCTTTAGCTGTACATTATGACCTAATCTGGAAATTATAACCTGCAGTTATAATTTATTTGTACAACATAGACTAATTTGCAAAATGGCGTATGTTTGTTTCATGATGAATACTCAATATTATTAATGACAGGATTAAGTAAATGTAAATAGTATAAAATGTTATATTTTCCACATGCTTAGTTCGGTTACTTTGAATAGCTTGAAATAAGCTTTGAATTTATTGTTAACCTAAGTAATTTTTTAAATATAAGAATGGAATGGATAATAATAAACACTTTGAACAAAGGGAGACAACCTCTTTGCCTAAACTTATTTTGAGGGTTCCATGCAAATTGACATTTTAATTTAATGAAAATAAATTTCATTTCTATTTTCATAACTTGTGAAAATTCAAGTGAATTTTTTTTTTTTTTTTTTTTTTTTTTTTTTTTATTAAATGTATTGGTATACAAGATTTTTGTTTTGGGCTTACTTAGTATCACACATTGTCGATGAAAAATGCATATATTGTTTCAGTGATGTTAAAAATGTTCTCTCAAACTTTTTTTCACAATTGTGTAATAATTAATAAAATTGGCAATTTTTATCTGTTTTAAACAAAACTGATAATTCATTTAATGCACTTAATTCTTTGATAGAATCTTCAATTCTTGGTTGTAATTTTGATTTTTGTAGTTTTCTTTTTTTGGTATTATATAAAATAACAATAATATTAAAATAATTTATCAAATTTCTTTAGCCAAGTAAAAATAACTACTTTTATAATACTATTTATTATTTTTGTCTCCCCAGAAACTTTCTATTGCTGTGATTGCACTTAGTACATTTGCCTTCACACTATTCTGGCAATTTAGCCAATTCATTCTCCTGCTACAGGCCTTTTCATTATTTGGAGTTTGGATACTTGATGTCGTCCCCTCTTCAAAGGTTTCTATCAATTTCTATTTTTATTTAAAAACCTGAGAAAAGGAATTTTTTTTTTTTTTTTTTTTTTTTTATGATTTCTGATATGAGATTAAAAGTTTGGTTTAATGAATGTGGTCATCAGATATAACTGTGAATATGGTAGCACTAATTAATGATCCATATTTCAGCAATAGTTGCAAAAAAAAGTATCATTGCTACTAAGGGATTATTTCTTCCTTCTGGACTAAAACCATGTTAAGTATTTTCATTGTGTAATTTCTCAAAAATATATATAGTTTTTTTGATTTCTAAAATCTGTTTGCTTTTTTTTTTTTTTTTTTTTTGATTTAATGTTTGTTAAAAATGATTTTGTGGAAATTCTTCTAGAGAAAAACATTAAATTCAATAAAATAAATAATAAATTACAAATTATTATAATAGGTGTGTGTGTTTTATGTAGAATTTATATCAGTTTAATGAAGTTCCAAATGGAGCATTGACTAAAATAAGAAAAATTGTAATGTAAAATGTTTCCTTTGTTATATTTTTTATATGAAAATTTCCTTTTCCAATGGAACTTTCAGATAAAGCCAATATTAATAATGCAGGCAGGTTCTATTCTCTTTGTGTGCATCCTGCAGTTCACCAACAAAATGTTACTTGGTTCCCTTGTCCTCAGTTTTAATATTTCATTTTGGCTGTTGATTTTATTTAGGGTAAGTAAAAAAAAAAAAATTTAAAAAAATTTGAAATTGCACTTTAAATTTGCATTAGTTTTACACTTACTTAAAACTTTCTTAAAATACAACAAACTTTCATATATTAATTATACTAAATTTAAAACTGAAATTGTTTTATCGTTTTAAGATTGAAAAAGTTTCTTTTCGTGACTATTATATTCTTTTAACTTAATGTTCTAATTTACATGCAGGCATATAGACATGCAAATTTAATTTAAGACCTGGAAATTGCATTTGAATACATTTGCTTTAGATTGGTAAGTTTCTGAAGAATATCTTTTGTTTCCTTGATTTAGTCACTTGATGCATGTCATTGAGCAATTAGTCCCAGATTGATATTTTCAGTGAAGATAGGCAGAAGTCTAATTGAAAATGTTTATATTTATTCTTGAAAAAGACAATGAATTACTGGCTGGTTTCTATGTATTATTATGTTTGGATTATTTAAATAACTATAATTTGTATTTAATTTTTAATATTTTTCATTTAATTTTTATTTTCAGGGCAATTCTATGCATTCAAAAAATATTTTTCTTCAATTGTTGAGAGTGACTGCTTACAGTGTTGCAGTCTTGACACTGATGGTAGTTGTTAATACATTAATTAAGGTAAGATGATTTTTTTTTTTTTTTTTTTTTTTTTTCCCCTGAAAATAATTACAAAAGAAACATAATGGACACTTGTAATTAACTCAAATTCATGAAAGAATGTTAAAGTTCCTTTTAATTATTTTGTCCTAAATTGTTTTTATCTTAAAGATCAACATGGTTTTGTGAATGAATACTTCTGAGAGCATACTAAATCTGATTTGGTTCTGCTGCTGCTCAATAAAGTCTATACCAGACTGGCAGATCCTGTCACAACTGAAAACTCTGAGAAATTATAGTAAGAAAGTAACTTTAAAGCATTTTGGTTTTAGCAATACTATCTCTTCTCCCCAATGCTGGTCCTGTTATTGTTAAAACAACAAATTATTTCAGGATGAGCAGGTTTCTTCGAAAAAAGTCCTTGTATCTCTTTTGTGATGCCTCTCCATAATATTGTTATATCTACTTCTTCTTTATGGGGTGCCTCTGTAAGGTTGGAGTATATAAACTGAGGAGTGTGTTGTGGAATGTGAGTTGACTGTAGACGATGCATTTGGAGTAACTTTTTGGTAGGTTGGTGTATTTGAAAGCAATGAAGTCTCTGATCAGAAAGTTTAATGCCTAATTAGCCACTGTACTGTTTCTAGTTTGCCTGACCGATAAAGAAAATATTTTACTCTTTTAAATAAATTTCGTCTGAGAAGTGAATCTCACTTGGCAAGTTAATGAGCAATTATACTGTTTTGATTATTATTGTGAAATTATTGACTTTAATGCTGAACTAATGTGCCAAGTGTTATTATCGACATATATAAAATGTAATGTTTATCTTACACACACGGACACACACAAGTAGTCGGAAAAAAAACCTCTGTAGAGATGTTGAATCATGCTATATCAGTTGCTTACTGCTCAATGATATTTGTTTGTGCATGTATACATCTCTCCTATATGCCATAAATGTTTGATTGTTGGTTTACATGGAATCTATGAATGGGTGCAAATAGCCACTAGTCAATGACATATTTAGACCCAACCCATGTGCCACAAACATACCCCCACACCATTATGAGACCATCACCAGCCTGCATGGTGTGTAGTTGATAACAGAGCTTTGCTTTACACCTGAACTCTATCATCAGCCTGAAACAACTGGGATTTTGACTCATTGAACCATGCATTATGTTACCAGTCCTTCACAGTCAAATTAGTGACATTATGAGCCTAGATGAAGCGCTGTGTTCCATGTTGTGTTAACTGGTGTACCCTGTGGGATCTACTGCTTCCATATCCCATGGGAGCTAATGAACACTTAACTTACCTGCTGTATATGTATCAGGTACCTCCTGCATTGGATGTGATTTGAGCCAGTGTCATTTATCTCTTACCACAGACAATTCTGGTTAAACTACACTGACTAGGATCATTAAAAACCGATGGTCAACCACTGTGCTGTTCATGGTGGGCGGTAATACCTTCCATCAGGTATTCTTGGCACGATGTTGTTGTTCAAGTGATGTCCAATATCCTCACACATGTCACATTTGTCTAGCACTCACTATCCTACCTCTTATAATTGATGTCCTCTTGCCTTTCCATGAGCAATGAAGTCAGTGTTCACAATGACTCACCAGATGTCAGAATACAACTGTTATGATTCTGAGCATTTTCATGATATCAAGGAACTTACTATTACTGCTATTCTATGACACTATAACATCTAGTATCTTGTGTGTGTGTGTATATATATATATATATATATATATATATATACATACACACACACACACCTTTTCAGTGTATAGATACTACATTCTGATTTTAGGCAGAAGTGCCAATCCATAAATAAAAGAATAACTGGTTGAGGTGACAGGTAGTATGCTAGTATTTTAATAAATTTTCAACTTGTTTCACAGTTCCTTATTGGGTTGGAAGCAGACGAACATATATTCAAATTTGTTCAGAGCAAATTTGGTTTTGGTTATTCCAGGTATGTACTTTTTTTGTGGTAACAAATCAATTGATATCAAATTTTTTCAAAGCATTAACAGGGATAATTTTAAAATAATGATAATAATGAGAAGGAAAGAATAAACAACTGAATTTCAGTGATTCCACTGTCACCTTTTTCCTCACTACCAAAGGAAGCTGATACAAAGATAATTATTTACATTGTTCGGGTTATCATCCTCATCTTTGTTGCCATATTTATCACAATGTTTCACCCATTGTACACTCGGTGACACATGGCACAGTGGATAAAAGCCTTAGTTAGATCCAGTGACAGGACCTAAAGAGTGTGAGTTCAATACCTGGTTAAGGCAGTGGGGAACTTGGAGAGGGGAATTAACAGGAGATAACTGACATCCATTAGGCATGGCATGTGGAACTAGAACAGTTTACCCCAGTGAGCAAAATAAAGGGTTCAGTTTGACATTCCAACCGCCTGAAGAAGGCTGGAGCGTACAACAGCTGAAACATTGTGATAGATATAGCAACAAAGATGAGGATGATAGTCCAAACAATGTATAGTGCACATAATACCTCATCTCAGAGATATAGACAGATACTAAAAGATAATTATTATTTTAAAAATATTTTTGCAATCTTATGTATAAATTTTTAGAATTAAATCAGGGTTTCTGATACTAAGTAATCTTGTACTATTTGTTGCATGTTACTTGGCGAGAAGATGGGTTCTGCTGAATAATACCACTTGCCCACTGAAATGTCAACCCTGATTACTTTAGGACAAACAAACCAATTTTTTTTTTTTCACATCTATTACAACCAATTCCAGTGAGTGATTCTACTTATTTATTTGCTTTTATAGCAGCTGCCACTTATTGTCTAGACAAACTTGGTTCATAGTTAACATCTGCTGTTAAATGCATGATATTTATTGGCTGAATAGGTTTTAAGTATTTTGCCATGTTCAAGTAGTGACTTGTCACTGCCTTCTATCAAGTGGATGATTGTATCATCTCCACCACTTTCTTCACTGCTTGCTATTTGAAGGCCTGTTACATCTTTGTTGCCTAGCTTTTGGTTGATGACTTTCACTCTTTTTTTTTTATTATGGTTGTACTGTATTCTTCTTTAACAGTAAGCTTTCCTAAAGTTTAATAATCTCATATAGATAACGAAAAACAGCCCACATAATAATAGCAGACTCATCTCTCAACTTGCTTGCACAAAGTGGAGAGTAATAGGCATGACTTGATCTTGGGTTAATTCCAGGTTTGAATCTTCATTTTGCTCTGTACCAATTCTTTTATTTCTCAAGCACAATTTGTGTCACATTTCATCATTCCTTATTGTGTTACAATAATACTTCCTAAGAATCCTTTCTCTTTTTTTTGTCTGTGTGTGTATACCAAAAATGTACTTCTACTAAATGACTTGGTTACTAAGCCTCCAGACAATACTTTTTGATTGCACTTGAAGGTAAGTGTCTTGCCATTCCCTGATATATCAGTTTATAGTGATGTGCATCAAATATTTTCCTACTGCTCACACAAAAATAACCTTGAGTAAAACTTTGTATCAATGGAGAAGCAAATAAATAAATGAAGCCTCTCTTTCACATCCAGAGAATAAAAAGCATAAATTTAAAACAAATTCTCTAACTATTAAGCTACGAGTCAGATGAATTGAACATTCCCAACACCACCACCCTAGGATCAATACTCTTGATTGCTATCTGCTTATCACAGCAATGTGATATTTTCACAAAATGACCCATATTGATGTTGGTGTGCTAAATTATTATATTTTTGTATGTAAATATCTAACTTCTTTTTCTTGCAGAGATTTTGACTCCAGACTTTATTTGTGTAATGGTGCTTTTGGTTTCCTAGAATGGGAAACCTTTCTTCGTCTGAGTCGAGGTTTTGTGTTTCCTGTATATGCTGTAAGTCATGCAGTTCTTATATATCTGCTGGCTCTGACCTGCTTCAAATATTGGAGGTTAGTATGTTACCATCTATATTGCTGCTGGATCATTGTAGAAAGTTGAAATATTTTTTTTATCATTTCATCCCAAGCAAGGCAATAAAGCCACCAAGATGCAAGGGGTTACTGAGTGTAAGAGAATATGAGAGAAAGAAAACATTAAGGAGAGAGAAGAATAAAAGAACAGGAATTAAAAACACAGAAAATAACAATTGACATTGGGGTTTTAATTTTTGAAGATCAAATTTGAATGAAAAGCAATAAGCCAAAAAAGATTTCCACAAGCAAGAAGTGCGAGAGAAGAAACTGTTAGCATAGAACTTACAGTTATGTCTAGCCATTTCAACTATAAAATGAGATCTTGCCACCAATCTAGTACTGCACTTAAATTCATAAAGTCTAGGTACAAAAGAGAAAAGCTCATCAGAACAATTATCATGAAAATATAAAAAAATTAATGCTAAATCAATGGGAAAGTGACTGATGTTAAGATACCAGGTCAGGACCGATAACATTGCATATTCTTTGGATTTTATCAAGTACATAGCAGAAGTACCAAACCAGATGTGGCAGCAATATTCACTGACTTATGTGTAAGATTGGGAACTGTCGAGAACTCACCTAAGCAAACTTCTCTAAGTAAAACAAATATTTTAAAGCATCAAAATTGGGCTGAGAAATACATGAAAATTGACTTTTCTAAAGTAAATTTCATAGACAAATCTCTAATAGCACTCAGTGGACCTAATGGATGAGCCAAAGGATGGATTCTATCCAATATAGATATGCCTGTGGCTAAAAAATAGCAGCAGTGTGATATGAGCTTGAATTGTTGACCATACCATTATTGAACCATTCCAATTTGATGAAAGTGTTAAACTGAACACTGCTAACTGAGGGGGCCCCACCATCATCCTGATCTGAATCTGATTAAAAATTTGTGGTTAATTGTGAAGATTAAATTATATGAAGCTATTGATGCTTACTTTAAATTTAATAAACATACTTTTATGTCCATTAAATTTATTGATTTTTTTTTTTTTTTTTTTTTTTAAGTAAGCAAATAACACTTTGCAACTGTGACTTTTATTGATGTCTAAAATAACTAAAATTGATATGGGATTCAATCTTCCAACTAACATGAAAGAGTGTGAGAAAAATGTAATGGTTTAAATTAACTGATGTCTAACAAAATAAATTTAATACTGTATTTGTTTTTAAAACAATTCTTCAGATAGATATCAAGCACATTTTCATCAGCTTCACTGCTGTCTGTAGGAAAGTCAGAGGAAATTATCATGTCTTTTATGTTGTCAGCATAGTAGTTGTTTTTATCATCTTCAATAGTGATATCATTATCAAAAGTTATCTTATCCTTCTTCTACCTGAAAAGATTTTTTTTTTTTTTTTTTGTTGCCATGAGGGTTTCAAGGATGCTCTGCCCAATTAATAACCACTAGTCACAGACAATGTTTTGTTTTGTTTTTGTTTTTTTTTTATCATTCTGTTTCTCATTGTGTGAGTTTGTTTTCATTATAAGTTCATTGCATTTTTTTTTTTGTGTGTGTGTGTGTGACACCATATCCATGCATTTGCTCTAAATAATCTATAAGGTTTGTTTCAAACCATAATGTAGATTATATAAATTTCAATTTTTATTTGATGTAATAAAAAGTTGAGCAAAATATTAAAGTGCTACAAATTTCAAAAATCATTGCATAAGAGATTTTTTCTAGAATTTCATAGTCCAAAGTTAGGAGTGCCATACATGAATAATTATACTAATATACATATTCACAATCAATGTGAGGGGAGTAAAACAAATTGCTCATATTTTACAATTTAAAAATTTTCACCAGTGATTTTAAAATGCGGCAAACAAATATTTCCAAAAAAATACATTAGCGTATCTAATATGATAAAAAAAAATCAAGCTAACTGGAAAATGATCTGTGGAAAATACAAAACAGAAATCAAATTTAATAAAAATAAATATAAAGTGAAATATTGCTACATTGACCATGGAATTTTATTTTCCATCATCTAATATTTAGGAAAATAGGAAGAAGAGAAATGCCATGAATTAAAACTAGCTCAAGGCTATATGCTAAGTATCTTAAATGGCCTGTTCATCCAACTGAAGGAATTAAGGAGAGGAAAATATTCTCTGGGCCCAATCACAAACTCAGACATATTGCAATTAATTTTAGTCCCAGCTACCCTCATGCAAACAAATTTCTTTGTCTCAATCTCTACATGACATAACTCAAGCAATGAGATGTCATTAACATAGGCAGAGTACTTTATCAAGATGGTTGCACCAGGTAACATGATTCAATGTTGTACAAATTTTACCTTCAACCTTCACAGGAAAAGTTCTAACACAAGGACATACAACATATGTGAAAGCAAACAATCTTGATAAATAGATCTACTCAACATGAAAGACTACAAATGTCTGTTCACGTCTACCATAGCACTGGCAATTCCATACTAAAAAAGAATCTCTGTGTGAAAATCTGACTTTAATCTGGTCACGACACACATCTCTCCCTAAGTTGATCATCACAACTTCATTATTGACTTTCTATGTGATCATGCACACCAAATGCAGGTTATCTTGGATCACTCTACGCTTCCTGATAGAAGTCTGTTCAGGAGTTATCAAATGATCCATCATAACTTGCAAGCAGTTTACTAAGACCAAATTGTTTTAATCTTCAGCACCTAAGTCCTGATAATTACTAATCCCATCTCCACCATGTTTGTGCTTGTGTAACAACTTCTATACTCCTATTGAAGAATACTTTTTTGTTTTATCCACTTGTTATAGATGAGTGCCAGCAAGCGGATAAGCGTGTGTGATAGCCTCAAGTGCACTTCATACAAAAAAAAAATACAAAAACATCAATTCCAGGTGTTTTCTTCATCCCAACTTTTTTTCATTGCTTCTCAGATTTCATCCTCTGTTATAGGGACCCTCACACCTGGCTGATTCAGTTGCCTTGAAGTGAGGAAAATCAGCTAAGTAGGCATGAAACAAGCTCAGACTAGGTTCTCTGGTAAAAAGCTTCTGGTAAGTAATCACAAAATACTTCACAGATGCCTTCATTTATAGTCAGTTTGTTTATCTGTTGATCAGTGGCATTCCAGAGTCTATCTGCTTGCAATTCTGCAGCCATGTTTGTTGCATTAGCAAACATTCTTTCTAATTTAGTTCTAACTACCAAAGCCTGGTCCTTCTTGATAAGCAATTTTGCCATAGTTATCACTACTTGGGCTAAATTTCTCCATTTTATAGCCATCTCTACTCTAGATTCAAGTGCTTTTTGTGCTGGTAATGTAAGTTAGAAGCTAAAAATCTAACTGTACTTTTGAGGTAGTCCTACCACTTATTTTCAACTACAGCCCATCTCCACCCACTTGGATTAGTATCAATCTGGTTTAACCTATTGTCTGAATAAACCACACAATGGAAACTTGAATAATTTAGGAGTTCTGAGTCAATTTTCCTAACTAAAACTCTATTGATGCTGCTAGAACACTGCACCAAACCCGTGAAAACTATTAACAATATCGTATAGTGAAAATGTCAGAAAAAATGTCTTAATATTCCCTATTGTCATTGGGTTCATAAACCCCACTATAACAAATACTTTCTTGTTTTTATATCCAACACACACAATCTACCTGTCAGACCTGTGAATAAGTTAACTGGTGAGGGGGGGGGGCTTAGTATTTGTCAAATAACTATCAAAATATACATAGGTGAAACTTCAATAACAGATGTTCATAGTAATTTGGAATGAGTTAATTTTCTTGCACACAACATATAGGTAGCAAGTGAATGTATTCTTTTAGATTACAATTACACCTCTTGGCCATTCAAAGATAGTAACCAGAAGGCTATGAGGAATTCAGAGTATTGCCTGACTTGGGTGGGGGCGGATACCTACTGAAAACAAGGATAGTGATGACTTGTTCTATGGACCTTTGTTTTGGAACCTATACCCCAATATTGCTCAGGAAGATTAATTTTACTATAGAGTGAAGGGTTAATAGACACAGTGACCCTTTCAGAACAAAACTGTTTAACATGTTTATTTTAAAATATGCCACCAGAGTCATTTCAACAGATTTGTTTCCTACAATATTGCCCAAATCTGCCATATACCCAAATTGACCAAATTGTGCAACACTGAAAAGGTTTGGGGCTTGTATAAAATTTGTGAGAACCTCCACATTTTTCCCCCAGTTCCATTATGAGAAAATTGTTGAGGACCTTTCAAGTCTTTCAGTTATGTAGATGATTATTTTGTTGTAACTAATCTGAAGGAAGACAGGACAATGGAGAAGGTAGACATCTCTGCTGGCCTATTCTTCTTTGCATTCAACATTTTTTTTTTTTTTGTTTTTGTTTTTGTTTTCATTATCAAAATCCTCTCTTCTTCTTTTTCCAGTCTGGCATTGATGCAGCTTTTCATTTTCTCTGCATACAAATATGGGGCCATGCCTCAGGGGTCATTTGTATCATTGAATCTGGGGACCAAAAGTAACTAAGACCTCACTACTTGGAGCTTCCTTCTGTTTTTCTCACCATTTGCCTTTTACATTCAGATTTCTCTGAAGAGCCAAAACTGTTTTTGACAGTAGTGAAGTCCAGGGAGAGGAGGGAACCAAGATGTGGCCTAACATCTGGCTGGTAGCAGGTGAGACTGCAATTGCCTCCTTTTCCATGGTTGAGGTAGGTGGAGGAACATCTTGATGCACAATAGCTGATTCTTCAACAAGATCATCTTTCCAAGACAATCTGCAGAAGGATAACCAATCTCCCTACAGTGGTGGTTTATTTCCTGAAATGATAACTAGTAGCTTCCAGTCTTCAGTATCCAAGTAGCTGGGAATGGAAGTGAATACTTTGCAATTGATCTTAATGTCAAAATTCCACTCTCCATTTGATCAAGACTCATGCACATGATTTTCCCATATTGAAAGAAGAATGAAACTAAATGGATGCCAAGACATAGCTGTGTACCACAAAAATGATCACTCTGCTTCATTAATGACAACTTTAAGTCTGTGCAAAAAATATTTTCTTTCATAACTAAATTTGGTACTAGCTAGTCTGTTGAACTCCAAAACTCAAATTTAATCACTTAGTCATTTGTGGACTTGACAATTCCTTTTATTATTATTAGGTTGGTGCAAAAAAAATGATGTAATAATGTTGTTTTTTGACGTATTTTTTAACGTCAAAAAAACGACATTATTACGTCGTTATTTTTGCACCAACCTAATATTTTTTTTTTTTTTTTTTTTTTATACTATCAACTATGAAAGACAGATACAACTTTCTTTTTAATGACCCTCAATTTGGGCAAATCGACCTACAATAGGCTAGACATTTTTTGTGCATATGCTGGTGGATGGGGGTGGGGGGTGATTAATTACTTTCACTTGCCAGGGAAACAAAATTTTGTAATTTTCTTCATGAAGCTCAGTGTTTTCTTCCTGGATGAAAGCTGGCATCAAAGTTTTGTGCCAGCATGGAAATACCAAGTGAATCTACAATCTTCTTGATTTGCTCCTGCCTATTCAGTTGCTATATCCCACAAGAATAACTTCTGATTATACCAATGCAATAGTTCCAATCATAACAGATGCCTCTTTATATCCATTTGTATTGAGTGTAAATGTGTCCTCAATGAGGCAAATTAACTATTTAATGATAAAATGAGACATCATAAAGCCTCTCACAAGTTTGGTTCTAGAGATTACTGGCAGCACTGTAAGAGTGTGTTGTACAAGAATAAATCCTCAATCCCTCTCTTCAATCAGTTCGAAGTATTATCATCATCTGCTGATAAAGCAGAATGTTTTGCTCAGAAATTCTCTCCCAACTCCACTCTCAATTCATCAGGAGTATCTTTGATTCTAGGGAGAAAATCAGACAAATTTCTACCCAGTGATATGAACATAACACTGTCCATAGTTTCTGTTCTCATCTCTAAAATAAATCTCCAAAAGGTTTGTATCTGAACTGGCTCCTGTTTTCTCCAAGCTCTACAGTAAATGCCTTGCTAATTTTTGCTTGTCAGCTTGTTAGAAATCCTCTTCTGTAGTTCCTGTTGAACATTTTCATCCATCAAATTATTGTCCTATTAGACTTTTATTTCTTTTCTTTTTAGAAGCTCTAATCGACTCTGAATTTGTTAAGCATTTCACTTCACATGGCCTTATTTCAGATAAACAATTTAGCTTTCATCTCTTTATGTCTGCCACCAATGTGTGAACTGTATTCACTGAATTTGTCTATAAGCTTTAGATAAGAATGGCAAGACTCAGGCTGTGGCTTTAGATATCTCAAAGGCATTTGACAAAATTTGGCATGTTGGCCTTCTCTACAAAATCAAGGATCTCTGGCCAGATATTTGACTTAATCTAATAGTTAATGAAATTCATGTTGAACAGCCACTCTTCTAGATCATTTCATGTTAATGCAGTGGGTCCTCCAGGGCTCTATCCATTGTTTCATCAATGACCTTCCCAGTGTCAGATTTCTAAATCTATTATTTCTTTGTGCATTGAATATTGTTTTCA
The DNA here is from genome assembly GCA_963932145.1 of Acanthosepion lycidas. Lineage (NCBI taxonomy): Eukaryota > Metazoa > Mollusca > Cephalopoda > Sepiida > Sepiidae > Acanthosepion > Acanthosepion lycidas. The sequence goes on from OZ010584.1 coordinate 41,472,173, forward strand.
TATCTGGTCTGGTGCTCCAGCCATATATCTCAAGATTCTCAACAAAATCCAAAAAAGGGTTTGTAATGTTATCGATCCTGACTTTCCCACTTTGACATCTTGACTTTAGTTACTTTCCTGTGACTTCACTCCATCTTTTTTTTTTTTTTTTTTTTTAATAAATATTTTCATGTACATTGTTCTAAGAAGCTCTTCTTGTTATCTCAACCACATATGAATTTAAGCATTACTACTAGATTGCCTACTAGGTCTCATCATTTCTGACACTTGAAATGGCTATAAATGTAACCATAAGTTCTATTCTAATACTTTCTTTTCTTGCATTTCTCATCCTCTGGAACTCTCTTCCAGTTTCTTGCTTCCTTGCTGCCTACAATCTTCAAAAATTTAAATGCAATTTCAATTGCCATCTTATGTCTTCCTGAATCCTGTTCCTTTTATTGTCCTTTCTCCTCCCTAAAGTCTTCTCGTTCTCTGCTCTTATGTCTTACTGTTTTTATTGACTTGCTTGGAGTAAAATGATTAAAAGAAAAAAATTATTTAAAACTATTCAAACCAAGGCTTAACCAATTTCATTAGGGATTGGTTAGTTGGTTGTTGTTACAGCATTGTCATCATAAAGCTCCTGCCAAAATATTTTATACATTATAACATGAATAATAATACAGTTGAATTCACCAAAAAAATAATATTTATTACTTATTATTCATACATGAAAAATATTCTCTGTTTATATTTTTCTTATACCATTACTTTTGGACATGTTTTTATTTTGTTGTAAGTTGTTAAATGTAGATTGTGTATACATCCACCTAACGCTTATAAATGTCCTCACTTAAAATATTGTTGCTGTTAAGTTTTTCTTTTAAATTTTATTTTCCATAAATTAAAGGAATACTGTGCCAATAATTTCAATCAGCCATGTGTGTGCGCTCATATTGAAGCAGTCATAGCTATAATAGACATATTACTCTGGTCTGTCTGTAGATAATGTAGTTGCAATGGAGAAGCTTGATGCAGTGTTGTGCAAACCATATCTGACATTAAATTATATAAATAATTATAAAATGTATTTCCTCAACTACAGTTTTATTTTACATTTTGACTAAATTCTTTTTCTAATTCGTAGAATGACTGAATTTTTTCTTTGTGGTTTAAAGAACAGTGTGACAGTTTATTTCCCAGAATGATTGCAGTGTGTAAATATTTGCTTCTAAGCACATCTAAACATGTTCCAACTTCTGCTTTCTTGAGACCAGATGAGTCATTTATTGCTGAACAATAGAGGAAGTTGACTGTGTTAATGTTATATTGTCGGCAGAATATGTGTGAAAGGAATTTTGAGTAACAGATTAACATCAAGTTTTGTGTGAAAATTTGTAAAAGTTAGTACCCTATTAAAAATGCTTTATGGTAAACATGCTGTGAAGAAATCTAGTTTTTGAGTGGTACAGGCAATTCAAGGAGAGGTGAAAAGATGCACATCTCTTGATGACACAAAATGTGTGTAGACAAAAACACAAAAAACAGATGTAAATGTGGTCAGAATTGTAGACCTTGGTGCTTTCAGATTGAAAATGAATTACAGAACTGAATATGAATAGGGTAACTGTGAGGCAAATTCTAACATAATGCTTTAGGAGCTGGTGCGTTCCTGGCTGAGAAATCCATTAAAAATAAGCCATCCTCCTTATTCACCAGACTTTTAGCTCTCCATGAGCATTGGGTATTTCCAAAATTATAAAGTGCCCTGAACATCAAACATAATGGGACCACATTAATGAAAATTATTAGAGAAAACAAGTTCCAAGAATGTTTTCAGCAATAGCACCATTTCATTAAGTGCATAGCTTCACAAGAAGCATACTTTGATGGAGATAATAGCTAATAATGGCTAGGTTAGCAAACAGCTTTCATAGGGCCAAACCAAAGTTTTAAATTGTCACACCTTGTAAGTCAATTTGTAAATGAGGAGTTACCAGATGTACATATTTAAGAATTTTTTTTTTTTTTTTCAGCATCGGCCCAAATTCCAACATAACAGGAAATCGAAGTTTGCTAAGATCTCGACCTGATATGGCCTTTCACATAGGTTCGTAGAACTGTTGTATATATGTAATTATTTTATAATTATATTGATAATTGAATGAATGTAGATAAGTTGCTTAACCCAGTTTTGAATCAGTAAGTGTTGCTTTATATGCCTCTCATTATGTGTCTGTTGTAATAAGGATGTTAAACTTAATGATTTTTTTTTATTACAAATAAAAATGATATTTTTATAATTTTTCTTATCACCCTTTTCATTAATGCTTAATATATTGGAGAATGATAGGTTGGTGCAAAAATAATGTCGGTTTTTGACGTATTTTTTAACATCAAAAACCGACATTATTTTTGCACCAACCTAATACAAAGCTTCTTTTTTTTTTTTTTTTTTTTTTCTCTCTATTTTTCTAAAAATCTTTACATTAGCTCAATAGAGACCTGCATAAATATCGTATCAATCTGAATTCAGAAAACTTGAATTTACTGCAATGTCATGCAACTCTGCTAATTGTGGGTTATTTTTTTTAGTAAAGGAAGTGGGCAGTGAAAGAAGTTTAAGTAATAATTCTTCAGATGATATGAAAACCATTTGAACAGAAGACATCATAAAGACAGCAAAAAAGCAAAAGCATTTTTATCATAACATAATATAAAATATCTTTATATAAACTATAATATATCGCTCGAAGATAGAAAAAAAATATATCTAACAAATTCACCATCATTAAAGTTAACAGCAATTGTGAAATGTAAAATTTGTTTCAATATTCAGATCATCATTTTTAAGATGTTATGGATGCTATAAACAGAAAATTGCTATTACAATAATCTTAATTCATAAATGAAAATTTTTATTTTTTCTTATCCTCTCTGTACTTATATTTTGGAAACTTGAAAAAATATCCTGGAAGACATTTTTAGGGTGCATTTAAATATTAGCTAGAGGGATTGAAAAATTGAGAAAAAACCTTTTTGTAAATTTACTCACAGATTGGCTTACTTAAACTATATTTTGTATTTTTACAATTTTAATAGAGTATTGTTTCCTGATGGTTCCTGCAGACATTTAAGCAATAAATACTAAAAATCCAAATGCATGTTTTATTATTTTGACCAAGTTGATCTAGGTTATTATACACACAATATTCAGGCCCTTTTCAGATGGCTGTCATCATTGTATTCTAACATTGAGAATTTTAAACCAAATTCTTTATTCAGTCTATAGAGATACTTTTCATTTTCTATTTTTTCATATTTATGGAATATTTCATATCAGTTAATACTTATTTTGTGTCTCTTGTCCATTTCTTCTACTGTACATGATGTTACAGTACTACCAAGCTCAGCGATTGAATTCACATATATTTGAACTCGCATTTTAATTCACTAAATCATGTCTCTTTAACAATCAAGTAGTGTAATTTTTCGAGCTATAATTCTAGTCTGGAGTCAGGACACACTTAAATTAGGTCATAGAATTTTTAAGTTTCCTTTCTTTCTCAATCAAAGGCTTCCAGATGTTATTCATCTCTATGCTCAGTATTTTTAATGCTGAATATCTGGATTCTATCCAAATGCACTATTTATAAGAGACATGTTTGATGTCAAATAATTAAAATTCATGCAATACTTGAACAGGAGAATTAACAGTAAAACCTGGAAAAGTCTAACATCCACAATTGTCAGTGAATAACATGTCTGCAAATGAATGCTCCATTAAAGATTTTATATTTTGTTATTCTTAAAACTGGAACATTTTTCATGTCTCTACTTTTAGTGCAAGCTGCTTTCTTTGGATGCCTGGCCATGAGCACATTACGGATGAAGTACTTGTGGACCCCCTATATGTGCATTTTGGCTAGTGTTGGTCTTGCAGACTATAACTTCTGGAAAACTCTCATTTCAAAATTCTCCAATCGAGAATCAATTGTAAGATTTCTTTTTTTTTTTTCTTCAATGAATGTCACTTTCATTAATCTCTTTTTTTACATTCTTTTGACAATTCATACAGTAACTGCTTATTCTTTATGTGATGAAGTAAAATCAATTTTGTGAATTAATTTTTGACATTTGTCATGTAAATGGTCCTTTTGGTGATAAAAAAAAATCTCATGATAGTAACATTTCTCTTTCTTCCATTTAAATGTGAACAAAGTTAAAAAAAAAATAAATCAATCAACTTGCCATTATTCAGTACTTGACAATTTTCTAAAATAAACATTTAATCAAGTATCACAACAACTTGACTCATTTATCAAACCTTTTGTTTATCCCTTCTTAAAAATGCATACAGACTCTTTTTATGTTTATTTCCATCTCTTTCTGCACATTTTCTCTAATTCTCCACAAATAATCTTGTTTCGTTTCTTTTTTTTTTTAGATATTTCTTTTACGCCATCTTGTCACAGGAGTTGTGCTTGCCTCAGTTTTAATCACTGTAAGTATCTTTGACTTATCTGGTTAAATTAGTCTTTCCTTTTAGAAATACAAATTTTGCCACGTCCTTTCATTTTTCAATGACGCACAACTTTTATCAAATTTGTTTTCATTATATTTATGGATTTCTCTCTCTCAGTTTTTGCCTGGTGTCTACAGAGAATTAGAAGATTTGAAAGAATTTTGGGATCCTGATACAGTTGAACTGATGGAATGGATTAAGTAAGTTTCTTAAATTTATGAGTTGAATAAGTTGTTGGAAATTTCTTTTTTTTCTTTTTTTTAATGAAGTGGTTATGTAAAAACCACCTTGTTTTCTTTTGATTCCAGAACCAATACATCATCTACAGCTGCCTTCAGTGGTAGTATGCAGTTGTTAGCAGGTGTGAAGCTTTGTACAGGTCGGCCCATCACCAACCATCCCCACTATGAACACAAAGGCCTTCGATACAAGACAAAAGAGGTGAACTTGTCATTCATGAAATTAAGAAGTTTCAAAAGATCAATGCAATTGTTTTGAATACTTTTTTTTTTTTTTTTTTTTTTTTTTAACACATTATCAAAAACTGAAAATTAATACGGAAATCTGTCCACTTGCAATTCACATATAAGATGCTGAAACATTCTTGGTCAAACTAGGACACCCTTCCAACAAAAAAAAAAAAAAAAAAAATTGTTTGGTCACATCTTGGAAAGTATCTCAGGCTGAGAATTTTTCAACATTCCTTCATAGGTTATAATTAGGAAGTTAATTAGTTTCTGATGTTTCTCATTTGTAATATATAAACACATGAAACCAAATATCCAATCAATTGTTTTGTAATCACAGCCAATATTAATTATAGTTGGTGAATCTGTAAAACCAAAATTTCATTTATTCCTTCTTGTGAATTTCATCCACAAGCTCATCTTTAATTTTTTCTTTTTATCTCTTCCAGATTTACCAAATATATGGCCGGAAACCCCCTGCTGAAGTATATTCGATCTTAAAAAACTATAGAACAAATTACATCATTTTAGAGGATAGTATTTGTCTGTCTGCTTCTCGGGAGGGTTGCCGCACACCTGATCTTGTTGATGTAGCTAATGGAGAAGTAAGTATATTTGAACTGATATCTGCTATTAAAAATTTCCTATCTGCAATGTGACATTAAATGAATAAATGGGATATAATTTGGGATGACAAAGTATGTTGCAATGAGCCTCAAACGTTTCACTGTTAATTCAGGCATAAATTTTGTCGACTTTTATATCAAGACTAATAATTGTCTATTTTATTCTTTACCATTCTACAGATTCCAGAGTTTGGGGAAAAAGAACCTGGTTTAGTCCAAAATACACATCCAAGATTCTGCCATGAAATTCGTTATGGAAATGAAAATTATGCCAAATATTTCCGGCTTGTTTTTGAAAATCGGACATTTCGTGTGTATAAACTGTTGTGAAAAAGAAAATTTACTTTATATAAGGTTTCTATGTGATTTACCAAAAGAGCTGCATCTTTCTCTTGCTCAACTGGATGTGCTACTTAACTTTCATAGCACTAGTACAGTAACTATGGCAACAACAAAGCATTTATCATTCATACAATAAAAATATGTGAATTGTCTGTATATTTGTTTGTTTGATTCCACCTTTAAAAAAAATTGTCAGCTTTGTAGAGATAAAAAACCATTCCTACTATGAACACAAAGGTCTTTGATACAAGACGAAACAGAAGAGCTACCATTTCATGAGATTCATAGAAACACTCTATCTAATTATAGATGGGAGACTTAATATCTTCACAAATATTCATGATGTACAAATGTGGTGTTTAAGATCAAGGTAAGAAGTGACTAGGAAAGATTAAAACTTTAAAAAAAAAAAATTTATTTTTCAAGTAGTTGAATCCTGTTTACAAAAGATGATTCTATGTGAGTATACTCAGAAACAGGTTGACTATTTGGCAGAGTTTGGTGTTCTCATGAAAATAAAACATACATTTATGCATTTCACCTGTCTTCAGCAACCATCCTCCTGAGCCTCTTACAGTTTTACATTCTTAGAACTTAATTTTTCTGTTACTGATTCAAATTTTTAGATGAGTTGTTAACAATAATACATGTTGGGGCCTGCTCCATTTACAGAAATGATAATTGTTTAAGCCCAATCCTTGGAGAAGACATTTTAAGAAATCAAACCAAAAGATAAATTACTCTTCTAACAATCTCTTTGCAAATTTTCATAATTTATTCTTGTGTATGTATATATATCTTGTAGCAAAGAGACAAGTGTAAAATTGAAGACTTTGATCTGGGCATTTCTTTACTAAAATAAAATTGTTTTTACTAATATAAATATTTCATAGATATGTATTAAATCTATTAAATATTTTTTGTGCTTTAACCAATATAATTCTTCCCAACTGTTCAAAATGATAATCTTTATAATAGCAAGTAGCTTTCAATGTGCATATGACTTTGTACAAATATGATACTTAAAGTCTAGATTAGAACAATGAATACATTGACAAAAAACATACTTAAGGGATTTATTTAAAATGGAAACAAATCAATTTTGATCTGTACTATGCATGAGTTTTAAAATATCAGTGATAAAACTGCAATTTATTAATATATTTATTTTTAGATTATGAAGACATGAAAATGGATATAAAAAAAAACTGTTTTCTACTGGCATGATTTCTATTTGCCTCAAGTTAAGGTGTTTATACAATTTACAAGTTCTTATTTCCCAAATGTCCAACTATCAGCACTTGATATGAAAAACTCATATTTCAAATGTTGGAAAGTAAATTTTCATTTTTATATAGAACAATACTGTTGCTTCTCATAATATAGAGTATTGTTTTGAAATTTCTTTTGTCAAAGGCATGATGGGTAATTTAAAAACAAAATGACCAGATTGAGAGATTTGTGTCAAGAGCAAAACTGTCATATTCTTTACATTAGCATTTATGACCATAGTTCATCAGAAAGAGATTTTTAAATTAAAGAAATACTTAACATCCTCAATGATTTTCAAAAATCCTTTCCAACAAAGAGATTCTGCTTCGAACACCTGATATTAGCAAAATGGTCTTCAGTTTCCCATTCCAGAAAGAAATATTCCAATAAAGAAGCAAGAACCAATATTCTGTGTAAGTGTATACACATCCATATATAATAACATAAAAGGTCTTTCTTTTTCCTTTTCTTTTAAATTCCATTCATTAGAATGTTACTTCACCTCTTTATGTTAATGCAACATTCAAAAGAGATGAGTTGTGATATAAATGTTGTTGAAGTACAGGTAGATGTGATTTGTCTGTTTAATGATGCAAATAAGACATAATTGAAAAATAAATATCATAGCCAATGGCAAATCCAAAAAATAAAGGAAGAAGAAAGATGAAAGGCATCACCATCTTGGATAAGGGAAGAGGAATCTTCACTTTGCTGCAAAAAACAATTTGTAAAAAGCATAAATGAGAATTGGAAAAAATTTTATTGTCTGGCATTAGCATTCACTTTGTTGGGTATAGAAAGTCCCTCTAAAGTCAATTATTTGATGAGAATCAACTAAAGGATGGTAGAAAACGATTTTGACATAATTTTATTATAACATATTCACTAAACAAATTGCTCAGAAGCATCTGTAGTTTTTAACAAACATACCAAGACCAAACTTATCCAGTGTTAATGTTTGCGTTAACTTTGTATTATTAGTGCCTAAATTTTATATAAAAAAAAAAAAAAATTATCTTTTATGGCACTTTGCAGCAATTTGATTAATACAGTAGCAAATTCATACCTCTAGGTGCTTAATAATGTGACTGCAAGTCTTAGGTGGACATACATTTTCTCTAAAAGGTTCTTTTTTTTATTATTTTTTTTTTAATCTCCATAAATTTGATCATATTTGAAAACAGAATGTACAAACATTACAGCAATTTGTTTTAAAATCATTGATTTACGAATTAACAATTTATATTTGGTTTGTGTACAGTAATTGTATTAGGTTGGTGCAAAAATAATGACGTAATAATGTTTTTTGACGTATTTTTTAACGTCAAAAAACGACATTACGTCATTATTTTTGCACTAACCTTAATATTAATATAAAAATAGTTTGAGATGGGGGGATTAAGTTTTCTGTTATTTGTTTAGAATTTTTCTTTTTTTCAAGACGATGTGTGATTAACTTTTTCTTGAAAGCTACAGGTTTTGAATGTGTGATAATTTATTTATAAGCAAATAAAATGAATTAACTAGGTGTTTAATATTTTATGTTTCAAGAGTTAAAATAAAATATACTTCATTATTTCTTTTTCTTAAAAACACTTCTAGTTCCAACGTTTTTCTTATAAAATATTTGTACGAAATATTAATGTTTTGTATGTGTTAATGTCATGCACATGCATAAGTAAAAGTGCAACCACCACCACTACTTCTAAGACATACATTTTGCATAAAGTTTACTTAAAATCAGTTGAATTCAGAGTTTAATGGATAGCAAAAAAAGTCATCCTTCAGCTCATCTTTCAATAATTCAAACTCATGCCTTCAACAAGTCTCCTATGTTGGCCAAGTTTTCACTTATTATTATTATTATTACTATTAATACATGACAACATCCTCTATATCTAAAGGAAATTTAAAGATAATTCTCATCAATTTAACAAGAACATTTACATTTCAATCAAAATGTTATATACCATGAATGTATAGAAGAGGCACAATTTTAACCAATTTAACTTCCAAACTACTCAGTAGTGAACAAAAATCAACATTGTTGAGGCAAATTTTCTTTTAAGATTGAAATAAAGCATAGAACTATTTGTTATGCATCTAAAATAACATGTAAAAATGTTAACAAATGTATTTTACAAAACAGTATTTTCTAATTGACTGAGTTGTCATTAAGGGAAGAGCAGATAATTGGAATAAAGGAAGAGGGAACTCCTTTCTCCTTAAATTAAAGGGAATTGTTTTTATACTAACCTGTTTTCTTTGTTTCTTGTTGTCAAAAACATGGTGAAAATTAAAATGTTCACCCCATTTAAAGCACTTGATGTAAATTTCTCCATCACATCCAGAAATCCCTACAAAATATAAATTAAATATAAACAAATTGCAACATCCACTGCAGTATTACTAATTTTAATTGGTTAATATTCTATTTCTGCCTTTCAAATAAGGAACAAATTTCAAAAATCTTTTTCAAATCTGATTAATAAAAAGAAAACAAAGAAACTTTTGAAGTCACTTTTTAGATTCCCAACACTAATATTTGGCATCATTATCTTAATACAAAAAAGTCATAAAATGTGAAATTGTTTGGCAAAAATAAAACAATTCATATGCCATGTACTAAAAAAAGTCACTTAGACTGAAATTATTTTTTAAATTTATAAATTATTTAACAGCTATTCAAGAAAATAAAAGTGAATTTGGAACAATTCTGAATTAAAAAATTTAAGATACAACTTTTGTATCAAAGCTTTAGGATAAAACAAATATTTTTCCATTTATGATTCCAAACATTTTAACAAAAAAAAAAAAAAGTCTACTAACTGGATGATAATTGTTAAAATTCACAGGAAAATGGTTTGAAAAATTAAGAAAATTAAAAACAAAATACATTAAAAAATCATGTTTCAAAATAATTCAAGGGAGAATCAATCCCAAATTTAACAAGGCGAAATGCTGTAAGATTGAGCAAAACCAAGATTACCGGTCCTTCCCACTGACGAGAAAGAGACCATTAAGGTATCTGCAAAGATGTCAGATAAAAAACGCTGTCAATAAAGAGAGCAGAGTGTTCACCAAAATAACATTTAAAGAGTGCTCTGAATTTAAAAAAAAAAAAAAAAAAGCCAGGAAAAGAAACATTTGGTTTGAATCAGCCATTCAGAAGTGAAGTATCCTCACAGATAGAGGCCAGCTTGACACATTCATCATTATAATTTTTGTGACATTCGTCTAGAAAAATTTGTTTATATCCAAACATTAATCTGGATTTTTTTGGATACAAGTGATAAAGGAAAAATTAATTACTATTTGGGAGTGACCATTGACAAAAAAAGGCTGTGTGGTCTGTTGATCATAAAAACACATAAACAGAAGAAAGATAAACTTTTGTTTTTATCACTAAGAACAATTGGGAATAATTTTCTTTCCCAATTCTTGAGCAATCTGGGCATTTGGAAAATCACAGCATGGGACAAGCTGATAAAGAAAGATTAATAATTGAACTACGCCATCTGAAATTTAGATTCATCGGAGCAGGCTGAGAAAGTAGACGGAAGAGAGAGATTAGCACCACCTATATGAGACATGAAGGGAGTTGGAGTTAAGGGGCAACTTGATTTCTCTGATCACTCTCAAAAGGGGTGCTGGACAACCCCAAATTTGGAAAACCACTTGAGTAAATGTATTTTTTATATATGGAATTTTAGAAAAAGTTGATTTTTAGGGTAGAAGACAGCTGAACGCAGACAGACCCTAGTCAACTTCACCTCTGCCGGATGCAGACTCCAAATAAGCCATAGGTTTGGACATCTTGCAGAGAGTCCCCAAACTACAGCAACTGGAATCAACATTGTTTGCCAAGACCTCCTGACCAAAACCTTGTGCCAGCCTTGGTCAGGAGGTTAGAATGTTAAGTTACTACTAAAACAAGCTGCAGACTCCAAAGGGGATCCCAGTGTCATTTGATCATAAGTGGTAACCACTGTATACAACAAAGCATATATAAACCAAATCATTGTTACATTTTTAATTCTTAATTCCCAATGATTCTTTTTTTTGTGTACCTCTCACTTGCTGAACTATCTTCACTTCAGTTTGTTTCATCAGCAACCTTCTCATCCTCTCAGATAAGAAAAAACACAATGTAGCAGAGGAGTGAATGATCAAGAACAGACAAATGCCAGGTGAGTAGAACTATGCCTACCATCATGGTACCAGTGGCAAATGAGTCATGCATTAATGAGTGAAGAGTCAACCAGATGGTAACTACAGTTGTCTGAAAGAACTTGAGGACTGACTTGTGGTTACCATTTTATGGTCACCATTGACGAGAATTGACGGGTATAAACTCCAATATGAAATGAAAGACTGACAAGAACCTAAAAGAATTTACTAAAAGGCAAAATTTTTTTTACTTTTAATATAACACTATATCCTTCATATTGCCCAACTACTAGTCAAAATGTAAACAAATATGATACCCCAAGGTCAAAAGCAATGGTGAGAGGAGTAACCTCTAGTGGTTGCCTCAACTTCAAGAATGGTTTGTCCCAATGGACTCGGGTCATTGCACTGGACATTCTAGGAGATATTATTCCTTATTGGAAGCGCTCCTCAGCCAGTTACCGTTATCTTAAGACTGAAGAAGTTTTCTATTAAGGGATTGAAATGATAATTCCAGTCATGCAATTAGCTAGGACTGATTTCTTGGATTGGAGTAAGAGACAAAATGAATCAAGCATATTTTACAAAAGATGTTCCATATTTCTTCTTTTTTTTTTTTACAAAAAAATTGAATATATTTGGTTGGCTTGGTGAAACAGCCAGAATTCTAGCAGTTCTATTATTGGTATTATAAGAGGAAAGAATAGAAATTGGTCTGTGTTTGCTCTCCTTTGGTTCTATGAACCAATAGCTTTGGGCTCTCCTGCCAACTCTTAAAAACCAATTAAGGTCATTCTCTCTCCAAATCCAATCACCATTTACTTGTAACACAAAATGTCACCTCCTATTATGGACTTGGTTACATTGATAAGATGGTGGATGAGCAAAATTCAATCATTCTCATTTTTACATAGCTTTCTTTGATAAATGTCTTTCAAAAACACATTGCCAGGAGGCAATATATTTTTGAGAGGCACTTTGGGGCTCAGGATGTCCCGCCCAAATTTTGGATAGTTTGTAGTTTTAAAAAAACTTAGCCAAGGAATGACTCACCTGTTAAAACTTAGCCTATTTTGATTAGTGAGTAGATTCAGGGGTTTATTGGATTTACTCAAATTAAATTCAGGTTCAATCTCTAATCTAATTATACTTATTGAAACTAATTAATCGTTTTAATTAGTTCTTTTTCTCAGTTCCACTTCATTACATTATAAGAGTAGTGAAACCATTTTTTCACTCTTCTCCTCAGCTCTGTACCACCAAACCAGGTACAATGACACCTTAGTGCCAATTGCCATTAAGTTTCTCAGCATCTTCTCACTTCTTACAAGTAGCTCCTTTCCATCTCATTACATGACAGCCAGTCATAGAAAATATCAACAAATTTGATCTGAATATTGCAGTCTTGTCTATCTTTTCAGCAAGAATAGTAAAACCACCTTTAATTAATGTAAGAAGTAAGAATAAGGAACAGGTAAGATGTTTTTATTCTTGACCAAGATTTCAACATGTAAAAATGGATGATTAATGTCAAATAAGCATTTTAGGACTTAAAAAAAACTTTAAAATATTTTATTCAGAATTGTGCCAAAGAATTTATCTTCTTGTTCTTGAAGGTAGCAAAAATGAAAAGGTGTGTGTAAAATTAAAACTTTTTTTCTTTCTTTTTTTTTCATAGATATATTCACTTACCTTTGGGTTCAACATCGCAATTATAAATATTATTCCAAAGAGTATTAATGATATAAAACTTGAAGTACATCTGAAAACAAATGAAAAAGTTACAATAATTAGTACAATTAATTTAAATCAAAAATGACTTTCCAAGAAAGGAAATAGTGTTTCAGCTTTTAAAATTGGTCCTATGCAAATCATATTGGTAAGCATAAAAAACCCAAAATATTTTAACCCCCTCATTGCAACCTTCTTTCACCTCACCTGCTGCTGTGATAAACAGGAAGATGAAAGAAGGTTGCAATATTTTAATGACATTATCAACCCTAAGTGAAATATATTATTATTGTTATATGTTAAATACATTGAAATAATTCTGGTAATTTTCCATTGTATCAAAATTTGATTTCTGATACCATTTTTATGTTATACAATATAATTAAGAGATAAACATTCCAAAACATTAAGCATTTTTAATCATTTAATAGTTTTGTAATTTCAATAAAAATAAATCTCCTGAATCCAGAACATGCCCAAGAGAGAAGAACAGAAGTAGGTAATTCTTTAATAGGATCAGAATTTTAAACTAAGTTTAATAATGTTTACTCAGATTTGAGCCTTTGGAACAATTTTTCATGAGAGATTTTATAATGAAAAAGGAAGACAACTTACTTTTTACCAATATCCACTTTTTTTTTTGATTCTTCTGTATATTTTGATGAAAAGCATTTTGGTAAATTGGATTCAACAATGCCACAAACTGAACAAAAATAAATAAAAATGAAGGAAAATAATGGAAAAAACAATGACAAGAATGAAATGCAATTGTATAAAAAAAAAAAAGACACCAAAGAAAAATTAATAAAAAGGAATAGAAATAAAAATGAAAAGTCAACAGTAAAAATGAAGCCATTTTTATGTGTATAAAAAGTCAAATAATATTTACTGCTGTTTGACAATGGGGAGCAGTAAAAAATAAATGAAGAGAAAAGTATAGATGTGAAAACTAACATGCTTTGTTTGGTCACTTACTTGTATGATGCATGGCTGTACCCATTGTCATAAAGGAGACAGTAATGCTTATCATTATAAACACTTCAACAACTATAGCCACCCAAAGGAAAGATGGATGCTTATGACGAATGATCTGACAGGGATAAATAAAAAAACAAGTTTAATTTTTGTAAAGAAAAAACAAATCTGCCTTTTTCCTCAACAAATGATAACAATTTGAAAAGGCCAAGCTTTTCCCATTTAAAAAAAAAATTCAAGCATTCCTTGATTTCTTAATTCTATTATTGGGTAGTGTGTACATCTCTTTACAAAATGTTTCTGTATATGAGAGGGTGTCTGGGTATTTATGCATCAGTAAATATACAATAGTTTGGAGATAGACAATATTAATATCTTTTCTCATAAGGATTTTATAGAAATTCACTTGTGAGATGAGAATTGTAATTTTTACAAGTTTTGGATTATATTTTAAAAGCCTCATCCCTAATATTCTGACAAGATGTAGGAAATATTCAAATTAAAAACCTTTTTTTTTTTTTTTTTTTTACTTGATTTGTTTGTTTGGGTTTTATGGCATATCAACCACTGTGGGTTATTTAATGCCAAATCCAGTTTATATGAATTTTAAATGCCTATTTTGTATAGAATAAAAAATGTATAGCTGGCAACATTATTGTTTCAAAAAAAAAAAAAAAAAAAAAAAAACGTATAGCTGGCAACATTATTCCTTTACAAAAAAAAAAAAAACAAAAAAAAACGTATAGCTGGCAACATTACTTTTTTATAAAAAAAACGCATAGCTGGCAACATTACTCTTTTACAAAAAAACGTATAGCTGGCAACATTACTTTTTTACAAAAAAACTTAGAGCTAGCAACATTATTGTTTCAAAAACTTAGAGCTGGCAACACTATCTCTCCGAAAACACCATCCGAGACCCCGCCGCTGGATGCAGTTCATCACCGTACCCAGGACGCAGATGTAGTTTATCATCACACCCAGGACGCAGATGTAGTTTATCATCACACCCAGGACGCAGATGTAGTTTATCATCACACCCAGGATGCGGATGTAGTTTACCGTCATACCCAGGACGTTTTTTACTTGAAATGAACAAAAGGAACTTTATATTTACTTAGTAAGAAACTGTATGTAGAAAAAAAATCTTTTTTCTGATTTTGAGATGAGAAATCATCATTGTTATACACTGATTTACTTGGTTGTTATAATCACAATGTTTCAATGAAGATCAGGAAACTACTTAGTTGAAATTGGTGTATAATAAGTGGTAATTTCAGAGTACAAACAATGACAAAGAGTGGAATCAGTATAATTACTGGACATTTATATATTTTCACATTATGATCACTATTAAAAGAAATAAAAAAATCTTATTCTACTCTCATCTTAGCACTAAATTTGTCATGGTGGCTAATGAAGCGAAGATACTTATTGTTTCTCATTAAAATCTCCAATAAAAAAGGTTCATTTGGAAATGAACAGAAATATAGGAGTACATTCTGTATACCTTCATAATAATTAAAAGAATCTATAACATACATACATGCATGCATATACATATTTTCTAAAGTAACAATGGATTTTTTATTTATTAATCCAACATTTTTTTTATTACTTTAAATGTTATTTTTAGTGGATACCCATATTTAAGTAGACCCTCCTTTTATTTTAAATAGTATTTTATTTTATCTACTGACTTGAATATTTGAAAAATCTTATTAAAGAATATGTGGCCTTTGCAGGAGAAACCAATGTTAAATCAAATATGCTTGAACCAATTCAGCTACAAAGAGCATTGTGATCAAGCAACATTGTATTTTGCATTTAAGCACATTTTACTCATTCAGATTTTTCACAAGTTCATAACTGCTATCGAAAGCATGAAGCAATTTCTAAAGAAATAACAGGTTTTTATTTATTAATGCAACATTTTTATTACTTTAAACATTATTTTTAGTGAATATTTGAGTAGACACTTCATTTATTTTAAAATACTGTTTAAAATGAACATCTACACAAATATGGCTATCCACTAAAAATAATGTTTAATAAAATATATGTGTGGGTGTGTAATATGTAGATAAATTGTGGTTTGTGGGATTTTCACAAGTAATCTTGAAAATCTGAAATCATAAAATTCAATGAAAAAAGCTTTATCATATTTGGGAAACAAAATTGCCCAACTTTTTAAAATCCTTTTGAATTCTTTGTATGAATTTTCATGTTTGTTTATTCTTTTTAAACAAATAAACTTATCATATTTAGTTAGTCTAATAATTTGATTTCAGTTGCAAGAAATTTAAAAACTGAAAGAACCTGAAGCAAAATCTTGACATAATTCTCAACTGTACATTTCATTAATATTTTTTGCCAATACTATCCAAGATATTAAAAAGAAAAAAAAAACTCACTCTTGTCAGTGGCTCTGTTGAGATTTCTCCATTTTCTTTTGCACTAAAGAAAAAGATAAAAATTGAAAATGTTTTTTTAAAAGTATTTTTAAATATAAGCAATTTATCTTTATAATTCAAATTTTGATTTAATTGTCATCTTTGAAATTTGAATTTTCCGTCATTTATTATTTTAAATAGAAAAAATACTCAAGAAATTTGATAAAAGAAAATGTTTTTTCTTTTGTGTTTTTTTTTTATGTTTTACCTTTTCAGTGAGTTGCATGGAACTGGAGAATGAGAAGATTGGTTAGTTTCAATCATTGGTGTACAGTGTTGAGGTACAATTTCAATCACAGCCCAACACCTGAAAAATGCAAACAGTCTGGAGAGAAACAACATTGACATGCAGATATAGCTCCGAGTTTGAAGATAGATTTATTTTAAATATTTTTATATATGTATCTGTCTATATTTATTTTTATTTATTTTTATATCTGTCTTCAAACAAGATTCTATATCAAGCCATATATTAGCAACACTTATCTTTATATTACAAAAAAAAAAAAAAAATCCAACTGATTTCATACAATCTTTCTACTTCTAAAATCTTTGATTTTTATAGGATATACAATTGTTCTTAATATAATGTTTACAATGAAAATGGTAGAAAGAAAGTTTATAACCATGACATTTTAGAATTTTCTCTCAGTCAATAAAAGTGAATAAATCTAAAAAATAATCCTGCATTGCCTCTGATAATGAACATCACTGATTCATTTTTCATTACACTAAAGAAACATGTTTCTTTGGTGTTACAGATGAATGGAAGTTGATGCGTGTGTTTTATATCTCTTTTTGCCATGCATTTTCTATTTCTTCAATGAATTTATGGGGATAAAAAAAAAAGACAAAGACCTCAAGGATTTCATGTTGAAGCACCAAACATTAAAAATGTAAAGTTATCAATAATTTTTTTTCCAACTATTATAGATATATCTACCTGAATATATCACTTGTATTCCTAATTCACAAATATATGAGTATCTAAAGTTATCATAGCTAGTGGTGATAGTGGGGACAACTAAGTCCAATTCCAAGACAGAGAATGGGCAAAGGTGGAAAACTGGCACCTCATAGGGTAGATGGAGCTTAATTAGCCTAGTAAGGCAGTTCATCTAGGGGAAGGAAAACCCTGATTTAAAACTTTGCTGCCTTGCGGTCAAATCCAAATATGGAAAAGGTTATGGATGTAAATCCAGACAGAAAATATGGAGTGGTTGGCTGTCAACACTGACAACTTTCCAGCAATTCCTGCAGCCAAACTGTACCCAAATGTAATGCCCTCTATTCCTGTGGGATCTTGTTGGTATAGCTGAGAGGTGGGGGCCTCCATATAATATTGCCTATGTCTGTGCCCTGGATTGGTCACTATTGTTTCACCAGCAAAGAACTGAATTTTGATCAAACACTTTTATCCTATGAGATAAACAGATGCCTAATACTATATATTTGTTCATCCTCCACATGCAGAGATGACCTTGACTTTGAATTATTGTGGGTCAGGGTAGGAGTGACAAAGAGTCCGATCTTTACCCTGAAAGTTCATTGCAGTTGCGACATGAGATGTTGGGATTGAACAAGACCAGGAGGTGGGTCCCTCTTAATATTCCCTTTTCTGATATCTTTGTTCTTTGTCCCTGATTCTTTTTTCTTCAAAATCAGACACTCCAATACAATATATATATATATATATATATTAGTAATAGTAAAAATCTATTCGTATATAATCCAAGTGGATCCTAGTAATATAAAGTATAATATATTACAACTGATCCATGAAAAACAGCTCAATGTATTTATTAATACAGAGAAATATAATTATTAAATAAATAAATCTAAAATTACCTCATATGGGGAATAACCTATTTTGGCAGACAATGATATTATTATAAACTGTCTGTCTTGTCAACCTTGGAATGAAATGAGTTCATTTCTATAAATTTAGTTGAGGTAGGAAGTAGAATTTAAATTAACCCAAATCTAACTTACCAAAAATGTTTAATTCAGAGTTTACAATTTTCAATGTTTCAGTCAGACAAAAGGCATGAGGCAGGGGTCAGGTGAGGTTGAAAAGTATCTCTCTTAAAGGGAAGAAACTTTACAAACCCGAATCTTAACCTTATGACACGGATTTGGGGGTATATGGAAAAAATGAATTTTTAATTATAATTAAAAGGGAAATAAAAAATGTTATCCAAAAATAAATTTTTCCATGGAAGATTTCTTCAAGATCTTCAAGGAAATTACTCTGACAAATTAAACAAAATCCAATAGTTACTTGTCAAGAGTTATAGAATGATTTGCTTTCATCAGGAATCTGTGTCACTAAATGGACAATAAGCAATGAAATTTATAGGAATAATCTAAAGTCACATTCCCTTCGGAAAACTCCACTGCTATTGAAAAGACACAGAGATGACAGGTTGAAATTCATTTGTGAACATAAGCATTGGGAAAGAGTATTATGGACATACAAAACCAACATTGAGTTGTTTGAACATAATTCTAGAAATCATATATGATGATACCTCCAAACAAAAGCACACAGTTCCAACAGTGAAATTTGGTGGTGGCAGCATCATGGTTTGGGGATGTTTTTCTGCAAAAGTTACTGGCAACATATCAGTAATAGATGGTAGAATGAATGCCTCAGCATATCAAAATATTTTGGAGGCAAATTTAATGATTTCAATTGAAAATCTTGAAATTCCTCCTGATTGAATCTTCCAACAAGATAATGATCCTAAGCACACTGCAAAATCTATAAAGAAATGGCTTGCTGAAAATAATGTAAATATCCTGAAACAGCCAAGTTGGTCCCCATATTTAAACCCAATCAAGAATCTGTGGTGCTATTTGAAAATTCAAATCCAATAAAGAGGTCCAACAAAACATCCCGGATCTGAAGACCATTTGTGAAAAAGAATGGAACAAAATACCAACTAAAATTTGCAAATCATTAATTGGGAAAGAAGAGGTTGGTTACTGTAGAAATAAATAATGGCTATTCTACAAAATATTAAATGAAGATTATGTATTTTTTTGTATTCTAAAAATACTTTTTTCACCCATTAAAATTAAAAGATTTATTTCTATTAAATCAATTTTTTTTTCTGCTTTCCATGCATATTTAGTTATTATGCATCTGTGTACAGTTAATTATATGAAAAGTATGTTTATTCATTAGTTGCAAATACAATAAATTAAACATTTGTATGTGTACAGATATTTGTTTCCCCCCCACTGTGTGTGTGTATGTATGTATGTATGATTTATTTTTTTGATTTTAAAAAAATATTTTTGGTAAGCATTGATATGAATTTTCTGTAATTTTTTTACTGAAATAACATCATCTGGGATTTTTCTTTATATAACGGTAAAAAAATTTATGACCCCTCCCCTCCACAAAATTAAAAATTGCATACACGATATCAAAAGAGGTGTAAAACAGACCCCACAAAAATACTTACAAAAGTTTTCTAATAAATTAACCTATTCAGTATACAATTCATTCATTAATAAGTACTGAAAATTTCATTTGAATTTGAATAATTCCCTGATTTTTGGAAAATATTTTAAAGTGGGGGCAGGGGTAGTGAATTTTGCTTTCATTTTGGAAAAGAAGCATCCATTTTGGTGGTACGTAATTTAACCACATAACAGGCCTACTGATAGTACAACACAGGGCTAGAACTAGAAGCCTATTTCAAGATGTTTTTATGTCAGAAATTTTGGGGGCAATTATTAAATAAGACAAAGAGGAAGACAAAACTAGTAAAAGATCTGATCCACTCAATGTTGATATTTTGTTAAGCAAAAACATTACTTTTCACATACATTATATAAAAGTTCTTTGTTATATGCATTTTAATCTTTGAAGTAATTATCAACCTTAAAAGTGTTTTAATAAAACAGAAACCATCTCTGAACTATGACTTCCAAATAAAAATATGAAATGAAACGAGACAAATTTGAAAGTAACTTATTTTATTAATTTCATTGTTTAGAAATGAAATAACTATTGTTAGGCTGACTCGTTTTGTCATAAAATTACTTTTTATGACTAGAGGAGTGCCTAGAAAAATTACTCTTCAAAATGCATAGTTTACCAGCAGGGTTATGGTTAACATTTCATATACTTTGCTTATATAAAAAATATTGAATTAAATTTATATGACATTAACTTTACACAACATTCTTAATAAATGACTTTTTCATTAATTTTGTAGTATAAAAATATTGTATTTGTTTCTGTTTTATGTTTTTAAAAAGTAAACTAAACTAAAATTAACCATACTTCTTTATTAAATACCTTCTAGAAAGAAAAATATAATTCACTCATAAAATTTATCATCAATATATTTGTTATTATGAATAATAATATCATAGAAAAAAGTATTAAATTAACTTTATGTGACAAATAATGGCACTTGAAATAAATTTTGCCATGTAAAACAGAATTGAAGAAAAGTCTCTGTTAAAAACTAAACATTTTTTTACCTATTAGAAACATAAATACAGCTTATGCAAAAAAAGAAATAAAATATAGTTAATCATTAGTTTATTTGCTTTTATGAATAAATATTTAATACAGAAGAATATTAAATTAACTTTAAGTGAAAAATGTTAAATAAACTACCAAGTGACAATTCTTTAGTGAATTTTACACAAAAAGTGTGTTTTAGCAATAAAAGTAAAATATTAGGTTGGTGCAAAAATAATGTCGTTTTCTCACATAGTAACATATGTGAGAAAACGACATTATTTTTGCACCAACCTAATATAAAGAAAGCCAAAGGAAAAAAATGTTATTTGTGCTTCTATCAAATAAGCTAAATTTATTCCAAGTGTAAAAGAAAATATTCTTTGAATTTCTTAAACCAACTAGAATAAGAAACCACAAAACCAAACCAAAGTAATCTTGAATGGCCACTCTTCTAGATGTTTTTGCATTAATACAGGTTTCACTTTGAACCCACATTGTTCCTAATTTTCATTAATGACCTTCATGATTGCATCAGTTCTCAACTTGGTATCTATACTGATGACACAATAATTCTGTCTTAATAGTAATTCTGATCAGTTCAATGAGGTCAAATTAGCAGGTGATCTCAAAAACACTCTAGTGCAGTATTAGTTTGGCAACTAGGTCTCATCATTTTAGAGTTGAAATGGCTAGTTGTAACCGTATGTTTTATTCTAACAGTTTCTTTTATCACATTTCTTGCTTGGAGAACTCTCTACAGACTTCTTGCTTCCCAGTCAACTTTGATCTTCAAAAGTTTAAATGCCATGTCAACTGCTATCTGCTGTCTTCTTAATTCTTGTTCTTTTATTCTTCTCTCTCCTTAATAGTGATTTTTCTTCTCATATTTTCTTACACTCATTAACCTCATGCATATTAGTGGCTTTATTTCCTTTCTTGTGGTGAAATAAAATTAAAAAAAAGAAAAACTAAAATGTATCTATAGTGAAATGAATGTTGGGAAGTCACTGGACTGAGTTGCTTTTGCTGCTTGTTTCAAACTATTAAATGCATGAGCAATGGCTTAACACTTGGTTAAATACTAGTGACTTTGAACTAGTAAAATTATTATTTTGGTAGTGCTTCTGGCCCTTAGTTGCATCTTGAGAAGGCATGTCGTATAGAAATCCATGCTTAATCAATACGTGTATCTTTTGGGTTTTCAATTAGAACAACAAATAATGACCTTCTCACCTATTACAATTGGTAATATTAGACGTTATCAAGGTTTCACATAATTGTCTCCCCTTGACCGGAAATTAATAAATTGTATGCTTTGGCAGAAGTGACTAGAAAATTTCTGTCTGAAGTGTTTTTTGAGTTGAATAAAGCCTACGAAAAGGTATATTTCTTGTTAATTCATTTCTTAATTCATTTGTACTATTGTTAACAAAATACACAATTTATCATTACAATAATAATCAAAAAATATTTAAACTATTTTATCTAAAAGAAAATCTTTACTATTAATTTTCTCTCAAAGTAAACAAGTCACATGAATTCTTGGCTATATCATGGAGAGCAGTACAAAGCTTTATTTTTTATGTAGGTAACAATAAACCTGGGGAACAATAAATATACTTGCATATTTTACTCAACTACTTACCACAAAATATTCAGAATTGTACAAGTGACAAGAGCCATTACAACTGCAAGTCGATATTTTTGAATCTGAAAATGGATGCCAAAGAGAAAAGCTAAGAAAAGACTACTTGAAATATAAGTTAATAGGAACATAATAAAATATTGATTATGTCAAGAATGGGAATATTAGTCATGACTGACTTACTTGACTCATGAAAAGTAAATGAAGGAATAAAATTGAAAGAATGAATGGATGTGTTTACCAGCAATTTGGTAAATGCTACCAATGAAGTGGGCTTAAATTTGAGTCAAAGCAAACCAATGATAATAATAATGTAGCGGTTATGATATTCCAAATAGGAGCTGCAGTTATATGGAGTCAATATTGGTCTTACAGTCAAAGTACCATTGCCACTACTTTTTATGTTACAAGCCTATACATAATGTCTACTCATACACAACTTCAAGAAAGGAGATAGAAGTATTTGTGGAAATTACTCTCACCAGGATCCTTCTTAATTGTCTCCTGATCTTTTCAGAGAGCATCCTCCCTGAAAGTCAATGTGGTTTCTAAGCCAACAGAGGAACCATCTATATAATTTTCTCCATGAACCAATTTCAGGAAAAAATGCAGAGAACAACAAAAACCCCTGGGAATGTTTTTTTCGATCTTGGAAAAGTGTTTGAAAAGTGTTCAAAAACCAGCCATGTGGCAGGCCCTCAGATGCTATGGATACTCCAAGAAATTCACAGCACTCATCTAAATTCTACACAAGGGAATGATGGGTCATTTCTAACATCAAATCCACCTTTCAGACCCTTTCCCATCACAGGGGGATTGAAAGAAGGGTGCATACTTGCTCCTACCCTCTTCTCCATCTACTTGACAAGCAATGCTTCAAGAGATTTCAGACAACAAACCTGGAATCAACCTTCAATATCACACAGATTGCAGCCTCCAGTCCAGAACTTGAATGATAAACACACAAGTCACAGAGCTCCAATACACCAATAATATCTGCACCTTGGCCCATGAACTTGAAGACCTCCAGAACTTAGAAGACAATTTTTCCAGAGCATACATGTGCTACAGACTCAGCATCAACATGGCAAAGACCAAGGTCCTGTGCCAACCACAACCAGGACATCAATCATTACCTGGAGTCAAAATCACCATCAACAGACTGGACCTAGAGAATGTTGGACAATTTTCATACCTTGGTAGTATACTAAGATCAAATGAATTGGTTGATAAAGATATTGATAATCAAATTAAGTTTGCCCATGCATCATACATGAAGCTATTTAAAAGAGTGTTCAGCAATCCTGGACTAACACAAACCACCAACCTCATGATCTTCTGAGCTGTTATAATCTCAACTCTTCTCTATGACTGTAAGATCAAAGAAACATCCACAAACTTGAAAGATTCCATCAAATAAAACTTCTTCAAATCCTGCAGAACACATGGCAGTACCAGATCACAAACAACAAAGTTCTCTGTGTAAAGATCGAGAACCTAGAAGCCATCATGACTCACCACCGACTTTGACATTCTGGACTCCTTGCACAAATGCCAGACATCTGTTTACTCAAACAAATCTTCTTTTCAGAGCTCATATCTGGCAATCGATTCAAGGATCAACTCAAAAAAACCACGCTGAGGACCAAAATCAATCCAGTTAATTGGGAAAAAGAAGCTGCAGAAAGAACCAATTGGAGAAGAAGAGTCCATGAATAATAACATCCTTCAAAAATGCCAGAAGACAATGAGAAGAGAGGCAAAGAGAAAAGCCAGGGCTTTCCATCCCCTAAACCCTCCTACCCTACCATGCAGTGGCTGTGGATGTCTCTTCAGATCCAAAATAGCACTCATTTCAAGCAGAAGGAAATGTTGATAAGCACACCAATATTGACAAGTTCCACCAATGATGACAACTTATACATATATGCTAATTAGTGGTAGCACTAACCAATCACTACCACATCTCCTTAAAGGGAATAGGCTTTATGCCCTTCATTAATCTCAAGCTCTTTTTTCGATTTATATTTTCATTTTAACTTACTTCTCTATCCCTCTCTAGAAATCTGTATGTATTTTTCTCTATAGGAGATCTAGATCTATCATTTGTTGGTGAAGTCCTATTCTTCATAATCAATGCTTGAATCATCCAAGCTGTCTTGGTCTTCCATTGATTTCTCATCACTCATTTCCTGTTGGTTTATGTTATAGTGTCTGAGCTGGACTCACTTCTTAACTCAATTTCCATCTCTTTCTTTGTATTCTTATCTGGATTTTATTTTATCTACATGAGCAAGAACATTATTGCTCTTTTTAGACATTAATGCTGCATTGTGTCCCTTCTGCATTATAAAATTCACCTTTCAGATGCAGATTCTCTATTCTTCTTGTACCACATTCTTTTTATTAATGGAGTATGACATGGTTAATGGTGCTATAATCTGTCTCCCATCAATACAGACTGACTTTCTAATCTGTCAACATGTGGTATAGTTCTGTAGCTAAGCAATTGTCTTGATAGGAAATTATCAATCTCATCTTGTTGAAGAGAAAATGCTCATAATCCCGTTTTTATTGTCTGCACCATTCTTTTCTACAATTCCATTTGATTGTGGATGATGGGGTGGGGTTTTATATAGGATACATCCAATTTTCCTTCACCAAGAACACAGACTTTCATCAGAAAATTCTAAGGAAATTAAGGAATTATCTGGCACTAATGTTTTTGGCACTCCATTTCTAGCAAATATGACTCATAATATTTGCCTTATTGCACTAGTTTTCCTATCATGAACACAAAACTTCAGGTCAGCCAGAAAAAGTGTCAACCAAAATAAAACACTATCTCACACTTTTAATGTGTGCATGATCAAATATGGAATGCAAGACCCAAGGTTCTGTCTCCTTAGGCCACGTGTGTTCTTTATTTTTATTTCAGCACATTTCAGATAATTTGTTTACCACTGTTTGCAATCATTGTTAATTACTGATGACTAAAAAAAAAGTTTTTTCTTAAAGGACAATTTTAGCTTATAAAAAAGCTAGATTTCTAGGATTTGGCATTTTAACTGTCATGAATTGAGAGGAAAGGGACATGTGGGCAGCAGCCCAATTTAGAAAATTTCAAGACTTTTCAAGAAGCTTTTGGGCTATTGCTGTTTTTCCAGGAATTTTCAAGGTTTTCAAAGAGTTGTGAGTTTAATACCAGGCTACAGCAGTGGTGAACCAAAAAATTTGGACAGTGGAGTTAAATAACTGAGACATCCGGAAGAGGCAAATGTTGTGAATATGGCAATGAAGATGAGAATAACAGTCTGAATACTGTAAATGGTTAACTTATGTTTAAATTCTTTGTATGGCCTTTCAGCTTTTGTATTAGTTTTTTATTCTCGATATCAATATCGTCAATTTCTACCCAGTACAAAA
The DNA here is from genome assembly GCA_963932145.1 of Acanthosepion lycidas. Classification (NCBI taxonomy): domain Eukaryota; kingdom Metazoa; phylum Mollusca; class Cephalopoda; order Sepiida; family Sepiidae; genus Acanthosepion; species Acanthosepion lycidas. Next base: position 41,498,276 of record OZ010584.1, read on the forward strand.
ATTCACCTCTCATATTTTTTAATATGCTGTCTTTTTGTCCCCTTTTAAAATGTAATCTGAATAATACATCTACATGAGAAATAACATTTCCTTTTACATATTCAATATCAAAATCAAAAAGCCCTTTATGGCCAATCTTAATTTTCTGGAAGATGTAACATTCAGTAATTCCTTCATGGGGTTAAAAATGAATCCTAGGGGAGTATGGTCAATCTTCAACAAGACTTCTGCCCAATAAAAATTGACAAATACTACTAGAGCCACTTTTTCTATATTTGAGTAATTAGAGTTGTCTGACATTAATACTCTAGAAAGATACATAACTAAGTGTCCTTCCTGAGCTAAGATTTGCTAATATCAGATAATTTAATAGCATCCACAGTTAATATCATTTTGGAAGTCAAAAATCTTGCTAATAGGGTTTTTTGCAAAAGCATTTTTCAAATTATCAAATGCTGTTTATTCCACTTAAATTCATTGTTCTATTTATGCAACTTACTAAATAATTCTGAATATATGGGTAAATTGGGATCAAATACAGAACAAATATGGATTAGAATTCAACAATGATAGGATAAAAAAAACAAATAGGAAACCCTTATCAATCTAACATATTTCACTTTCATAAAAGCATCATCAGAGAATAAGATATGAGGAAAAAGAAAGAAAGAAATTCTGGTATATTTTATTTTTGTGCTGATTTTCATTAGCTTCAAATGCATTTGACTTGTTAAACAACATTAGTATAATTTATAGCATTCTGAACTCAAGGAGAGATGATGTGTCCTTTTGAAACTCCAAGAAATTAATGGTGGATTCCGAGCTTAATTGAGAAAACATAAATATTGCTTTATGTACCTTTATGTATATAAGTGTATCATAATTGTACTTTCTCTATGTTATAATGTATATTCCTAACTGTGTATGTTTGAGTGTGTGTGTCTAGTAGACATTATGTTTGGTGGTTGTTCACATGTTGATTAGTGAATGTTTTTATGCAAACACCATTTGTTTTAGATAAATATATGTTAGATACTTATTCAATGAAGGTTGGTGATGCAATATAGTATTTTTAATGTGCATTTATTATTGGTAAAATATTTATCAGTATTCCTCCAAAGTATTTCCTGTGTAAAGAATTATATTCTTTATTAATTAGAGTAGTATTTGTAAACTCAAAGTTATGGCCAGTTTTGTTCCTGTGTATTACAAGCGAGTTTAAAAGGTTGGCCAAATTTAGATCCCTTTTATAATTGTAGTAATGGGCTTTTAGATTTCAAGATGTCTCACAGATAAAAGTGCTTTTACATTGCAAGAAATTTATTTGATAAATACAAGCATCAGAAGTGGTGTTGGATTTTTTCTTTTTTTTGTTTATTTATATCTCCAATTGTATTGACATTGCCGATAACTTCATATTCCTACCCACTAATACTATCTACAAAATTTGAAAATAAATTAGTTATCTCTAAGGCAAGGATCTTTACCACCAGGTCCAAGAGTCTTAGTCATACTTAGTCTACTTAATACTTTTTTTTTTTTTTTCTTTCAACTCTTCTTCATTAGCAGGAATGAAATGTGTTTCAACTCTTCATTGGTTGCACTCAAACATATCATCTTGATATGTTGTCATATTTTTTTATGTCTCTTCTTAGAACATTTTCTATTGCTTTCTGAAATATGTCATTTGCTATTTTCACCCCATAAGGCATACAATTCCATCTAAGCAGTTCAATTAGGGAGTTAATAGTGGCATTTCGTTAAATTTATTATCAATTTGAATTTGATAATATGTGCTTTTTATATCAATTTTTGTAATACATTTCATTCCTGCTAATGAATGTAATACATTTTCAATGTTTAGGATAGGATAAGAATCTGAACAAATTTTATGGTTTACGACTACTTTATAGTCACCACAGATTCTAAGATCACTATTTGGCTTTCTCAGAACTACTATAGGTGACACACATTTATTTCCACAGTTAATAAGTGAATTCAAATCTGTAATATTCACAATTGCTTTATAATCTTTTAAGATTCTATTTTCAGGATTAGTTGATTCCATGCTATTAACCTTAAACAAATTTATTCCTTTTAATCCATAGCTTTTATTACAATCCACAACTACAATTTCAATCCCTGATGTTCATTTCAAATGTTTCTTCAAAATATCCTAATGTCTTTATGCATGACTCATCAATCTGTCTTAATTTTAAATGACTTATATAGTTTTGGTTTACCAATTTGCTCCCAAAAGTTCACAGAATTACATCATTGCTGGTATCAATTTGCATTTTGAAAATTTATCCCATTCAATTTTAATTCCATAAAAGTATTTTCTTTCTTATTCTTCTGTGAAACAGCAGTTTCACTTTTTAATGTGTCTTTCATTCCCCCCACCCCAAACACTTTATATTTTTCTTTTTTGATTTACACACCAATTAAAGACGATTTTTCTTTTTACAATTTTTACACATCTGTCCTTATGCTGGACATTTTTCTTTAATTCATACTCAATATTTGCATTTTAGTGCAGTTTTCTTTATCACGTGTGTGTGTGTCCATAATTTCAGGTTGATTTTTGTTTTTCAATATCTGTCTATATCTCTAAGAGGAGGTATTAAAGTAACAGTGGATAAAGATCCAGTGACTAGACACAAAGAATTGTGAGTTCAATACCAGGCTACAGCAGTAGTGAACCAAAAAACCTTAGAGAGTTGAGTTAAAGGGAAATAACTGAGACATTCGGAAGAGGCATGGCACATGGAACTAGAACAATCTACCCCAGCGGACAAAAAGGGTTTGTTTTGAAATTCCAATCACCTGAAGAAATCTGGACCATACAACAGCTGAAACATTGTGAATATAGCAATGAAGATGAGGATAATAGTCCAAATAATGTAAATAATTTTTTTCCTTATTGAATTTTTCAATCAACTCTACCTGTTGTATAAATTAGATACATGCCCTTAAGGAAATTTGGTTTAATTTCAATCATTCTAACATTTTAAATCTATGCAAAGTATTGTACATACCTTTTGTCTTAATTGAATCAGTTCCTTTCAATAGACATTTCTTCTTGAGCTAAACGTTGAAATTCATAATATCTGCTGGTATCTCTTAGCCAGTGCAGAAATTTTATAATTGTTTTCTTACATTCTTATTTTAATGACAAGAACTTTTCCAAACAACCTTTTCCTTCATCAAATATTCCTAAGAATTTTAATTTGGTTAAATGTCAATTCTTATATATATATATATATATATATATATATATATATATATATGTGTGTGTGTGTGTGTGTGTGTTGAAGCAAAGATAGGAAGACATTGGAAAGAATGCATAAGTCATCAACAAAATCTTCCAAATAATTTTTACTACTGGCTGTTCCAAGAAATAAATTGATGATTTCATTTTCACCTCCATTTATTTTGTTGTCTCAGAGTTTCTTTATTCTAGCAAAGGCTTCAAAGCACCTTATCCAAGTTTCAACAAAGTCAGGGTCTTCTACATGGAACAAAGACCCTATCAGTAACACCATATTGTTACGATATTCCAAATAAGGATTGCAGTTGTATGCAGTCAGTATTCATTCTACAGTCCAAGTACCATTGCCGTTATCATACATAATGCCTACACATGTACTAACCAACTGCTACTACAGTAACTAAAATTGTAATTACATATTTTAAAATATTGTATTTTAATTGTAGTTTTAACAATTACAATTTAGATTTTTAAAATTTTAAAACCTAGCTGTTATAAACGTTTTAAAACTTTGTTGTTATACTCATAACTGATTTTATTTATTTTTGGCCATAATTTTTATGTAAAGAGCTTCGAAAATTTGAAGATTTTGGTTTTATTTTAATGGTGGAGTATTGTCGCTTAATATTTCTCTAAATCATGAATGTAGACAGGAATGTTCCTTTAAATGTTGAGAGATTGGACTATAATCATTCATATTAAGTATAAGTTTTTTTGACATAGTCATTTTGGTAAAACCAATATATATATATTTACATTTTTATCAGAGATACAATCTCCCAAAGGACATTTAAATTGATATAAATATTGGTTTTTTACACTAATTGACGGAGAAGAGTTATTGTGGATGATTAAGTTGGCTGTATTAAATTTAGTGTAGTATATAATTAATTTTATTTTTTTAATGGGGTCAATAGTGGATATATTAGTATTTAGGATTTTTTTTTTTAGGATTTTTTCATCTTGATTGTAGCTAGGATGTATTTGATTGCAGTATAGTAGGTTGATATGTTTTGGGTTATTTGAGGAAGTATTATGTTCTTTTTGATTTATGTTAATATTTATAACAGCAAGGTTTTAAAATATCTAAATTGTAATTGTTAAACTACAATTAAAAAAAAAATATTTTAAAACATGTAATTACAATTTTTAATAACAATTTACATAAATTAAGTTACCACCCTTACATAGCAGTAAATTTTAAAAATTTTACAGCATTTACACACACACATTCATAAGTTACATTAATTCTTTGTCTTAAGCAAATTCACCGCTGAAGATGATTTTGGATGAAATTGAAAGTAATTGGGAAGATAAAAAATAATATTGGATAATTACAACTTTTTTCTTCATCAATTTTGTACAAACACTAAGAAATTAATTTGTGAACCTGAGAGGATTAAAATAAAAACAAACAGACTTAATATGTCTAGATTATTCAATCAAACATGAATAGCACAAATCTGTAAACAATGACTGCTACTGCTGTTAATTCAATGCTTTTCTATGAATGGAGCATTCTGAATCACTGGCATGTTTATTCAAATATGTAAAAATTCACCTTCCTCTCTGCCGATAGCTTAGGGGAAAAATCTCTGACTGATGCCAGCTTGAGGCAATTGGATGTCTAGCCACACTGATTAGCAGTAATACAGTAAAACAGTCTGTCTGTGGATGACTATATATATATATATATATATATATGTTATATTCTGTGCTAATAGGAATATGGACTGGACAAACATGGCTGATAAATAGTAACAGGTTTATTGTAGAAACCACTACAACAAGCAAGGAAGTAATAGTTATGCACACAGTCGTCTCAAGTCAGTATAGTTGTGTGTATGCTGCTAGTTCTCACAGATCCGAGCTACTGTCTGCTATCCTAACAGATAGGTGGTTACTATCTATAGTGCTGCCACTCATGGGGTTGGCAGATTATTCCATTACATCAGTGTGTGTGTGTGTGTGTATGTATGTGTGTGTATATATATATATATATATATATATATATATACACACACACACACACACACATACACTTCCATACTGATAATGTGATTATTAACATAATGTTAATTCATTGGGGTTGCAGGATTTAATGATGTTTTTGGGGGGTGGAGACTGACTATAGATTATGAGAACACAGTTACAAAGAGTGGGTATTTGGACTTAAGTTAAAACTCAATAATTATTTTATTCTCTTCTTCCACCTTACTAACTTTGATCCATAAACCCTTTCCTTGTTAACAGATGGGGAGGAGGATTAATGGCATTACTAAGAAACTGTCACCTGAAATAAATTGATTGCAAGAACCTGGGGCAGGAGGCTTGGCAAAGGAATAAATGCCATGAAGGGCCACAAGAGAGAAGAAGCTGTGGAGAGCTATAAAGGAAGAAGAAGAAGCCAGTCTGTGCACAACTATTCATAGTAAATATCTAAATAATACAATAATTCAATAATAGTCATAGATTTTTCATTAAAAGAAAATACCTGTGAGGCATCATTTTCAATTTTTCTAAATAAAAATGGCATTACTAAGAAACTGCCACCTGCAAAAATAAAAACATTTCAATGTATACTCTCATAAAAATTCAAATTCAGAATTTTAAAAGTTTAATTTTTCTCTATAACAAAAACAAAAACTGAATTACTAATCTATTAATATGTGGAAAAGTTCCCAGCATCATCTTTTTCAAAAATTAGAGACTGAATTTGTATGAGAAAAGTGTTTTTAAATGTTAATTTAAAATAATTTATGTTAATTTTTTTTTTTAAATCGATGTAATTTTTTAAAAAAATAAAGAGAAAATTACCAAAATACTTCAATTTCACTAAAGACAATTTCTTTCTCATAGAAACTTTAATTTTATTAAAAATTTTAACAAAAATATTTTTTAGCATATATTCTTTTTAAAAAGAAAATTTTTTTTATATAAAGGAAAACAGCTAACCCAAGTAAGGGAGATAATTCACTCACGTCACCACATAAGAAAGTGAAGGGAATCAATGCAATCATAATTATTTCCCTTTTCATTGTATGCAGTTAAGTTTCATTGAATTGTTTTTTTATGATTCATCAACATTTTGCCGATTATTTAAAACCTGAAAATATTTTTAGATTGTAAGAATATTTTTGGAGATAATAATGATTTAATGATCCAAGTCTTACTAATTAACCCATAGTTGGGGGGTTAGAAGAGATGGCTTCATACCTTTTCCAAGGATATTTGTGCTTAAGTGACTGGAATTGGAATTCAGCTTACCAATTTCTAATTCTATTTGTTATCCATTACACGACCTGTACATCTAAGCTTACAGCACAGTCACTCATCTAGGTACTGAACAGGCTCAACTTCAGTGATTGCATGAGAGCCAATGTTTCAACATGATATGGCCATAAGCCACAGTTACGTCTGCTCCAGTACAAAGTTACAAGAGTCAAACATCCCCTGAAGACTCAATGCATTTGCAGTGTTTCTCACTATTGCTAAACAGAGGATTCCCTACAGAGTTATCAGTAGATTAATGCAGATACTGGGAAGGGGGTTCCCACTCCTCACCAACAATGTTTCAGCTGGTTTATTCTCCAGCAGTCTTTAGCTATTATTGATGTTGTAGAGTGTTGTTGGTTAGTTATCTGACCAAGATATTGGATAAAGTCAACTTTGATACAAGATCAAATTGACGGAACTCTAAGTGAGGACCAAACATGATAATAATAACACATAAGACTTGAATGCTAACAACAGTTCTATAGCAAATTATCTGTTACTAGCAGCATGGCCCAGCGTTGCCTGTGCTTGATTCAAAAATTATATGACTCATATATTATTATTATATGACTGATATCACTTGACTTAAAATATTCTTGCCCTTCCTTGCCTTTAAAGGAGTGCCCTTTGCCATGCTGATGTTGCTACATGCCTTACTTCTTGCCTATCTCACACTGCAAATTTTTTCTAAGCTCTATACTAAACATTAAATCTGTTACGAAAAAAGAATTAAACAAAATGAACACAAAACGATCAGCTTTAAAAAAGGACTCGTAACTGGAAAAACCAAATGAAAAAAGAATGTTAACAACAAATACTTTTTCACACCCAACCCAGTTCTGTGGAACCAGAATCAACGTTGAGTTTAAGCAAGCAAATGAGCCAATTGGAGTAAAGTGCCATGCAGATTTAAATTTTTCCCACTTGTGACAAATGCAGCTATGGATTTTTTTTTGCATGCTAGCATGCTAGTTAACATTGGTGTCAGTCAGCTGTTGGCTCTCACGCTGGCCAATAGAATCTTCTAGCCTATTCATGGCAGCCAGCTATAGAAGCATGAAAAAATCAATTATTTCCACTATTGATGGGGCCTTCCCACTAACTTTGAGCATGTGCATGTAAATTTTGGTGCAAATTTGTCGAAAATTGCGGCCATGCATTCGTTACGCATACACACACATCCTGCCTTTTATAGATAGAGATAGAGAGTTGTTGATCAGTTATCTGACCAAAATATTGGATGAAGCCAACAAAAGTGTTATAGCAGATTATCTACTAGATTAATTGATTAGGTTTCATAAGTTTAAATCCCTTTTGGTAAATTCAACCTTTTTTATGATTTCTAATCCTAGTTTTCTTCTGCCATTCATCATTACAAATATTTTCTTTTCTCATAAATCACTTTAGAGCCAATGTTTTGTTACATTTAAAAAATAAAAATTTCATTCATTAACATTTTATCCAGTAATATGGCTTGATCTAGTAATTTTCTTTCTTAACAAAATCAAACTCTTAAAGATTGCAATTTCTTTATTTTGTAACCAAATGATATATCAAAATAATTTTCTTGTTTTCCAAAGTTCCAAGCTAATCTTAACACTGACAATAAAACAATACAAAAGTAAAAATCCTGTATTTTCCACAAATTTTGTCAGAATATTAAAATATTTTCTTACCTAAGGCAACTGTGCTCATCAAAAAAGAATCTTGAATATAATTAAAATTATTTTTGACATTTTCTTGCACTTCTGAAGTTACAAAGAATGTCACAATCACCTAAAAAGAAAACAAAATTAAAAATGAAAAGCATAACATAAACATAAAAATTCTTTCCATAAAAAAATATAAAAAAGTCAAATTTAAACAATGTTAAATGGCTTCTGTGATCACGTTAAAAAGTTAATTTTTCTGTTTTAATAGAGAAATAGATAAAATTTTACAAAGGGAGAAAGCAAAAAGGTTCTGGCTTAATGTAATACATTTTTTAGAAAAACAGAGAATCTATAAAACAATTTTATTAATAAATAATATGAAATAATTAAAAATGAATAATTCATAAAAACAATTAAGATAATTATAAATAAATATTATAATAGTCTAGGTTTGTCTTTTCACTTACTTTTGAGAGAAGTCTATTTAAAAGTAGGCCAGATGGTTTATAAAAAATAAATTTGATGCGATATATTTTCTGATAAAGATTCTAAATTTAGAATTGGTTCTAAAAAAACAGCAGAAATAATATGGTCAAAGCAAACTGATTTCATTTTTCAAATTAAAAAATATATACTTTGTATATAAAAGAGTGGCTTCCAGCTACATAAATTTAAAGTTAGGAGCCATCTAGAGCCTCTTCAAGAATATATAAAAAGACAGGTCAACAGATAATTTGAAAAGGTAAAGGAAATTTTGACTAGAAGGAGCAAAAATTTTGGAGAAGTAAGAAGATGAGAAGACATGAAAATTTCATCCTGAAATCATAAAAATAAGGTTCCAGAAGGAAAAGCTATTTTTGTTACCTGTGAATGAGTTGAGCTGTTTCTCATAAAGGAAACAAACAGAAAAAAAGTAAATCAAGCAAAACTTGGGACTAGAACAATGTTCTAAAGAAGAAAAAATTGTTAAAATTCCCAGTGATACAAGTGGATTTGCCAAAACCCTTGTCTTTTTTTGTCTTTCTACTTGGTAGGCATACATTTTATGAAAAGGTATTTTCAACCTTACTTAGTTTTTGTGTTACCTTCTCAAAGTTTTTTCATTATTTGAAGATTGTATTGTAAATCTTTTTAAGAGCCTATATATATTTTGATCTGTTATCTGCTTTTACTAAAGGCACACAATAGGAAATTTTTGTGCAAGCTTTTTTGTAAAAATTGTATTTTGTTATATTGTTTTAATGTCTATGTTATAAATGTTTGTTCCTTTCAAATTTCACATAGTAGTTTTGAGTTTTGTTTGTTTTTGTATTCAGGATAAGAGAGGTGTTCTCTCTTCTATTCTTTCCACGGAAAAATATTTTTTTAATTTTCTATATAAATTATAAGATCCATTTTAGTAGATTAGTTCCTGAAAATTGTACTTTCTTCACACACTCATTTAATATTGCAGCTGCCATACTTGTATTTATCTGAATGGTCAAAGTAAGTTTATGAATGTCAAACATCATTTACATAACATACACGCATCACTATTCAGATCACTAAACCATTATTGGTCTGTATAACATTTTACCAGGCAAACAGTCCTAAAGGAAGACAGCAGCTTGAATAAAAACAGTTGACTAAATAGAATAAGCCTAATTAACTAAAATAGTGATGCAATCTCATCACGATATTTTGACAATCATTGAACAATTGAATCACTATAATTGAACTACTGAGGCTGTGATGTGGTTAAACATTAATTCTAAGCAGAAAAGGGGTTAAACCCAAAATTAAATATAAACTGGGAGATAGAGAGATAAAAAGAGAGAATGGAAGACATTTTCCCTGGTAATGTGGAAGTGAAGAAAGGGCCATCTGGGTTGCCTCACTCCTACAAATTAGATTGATACACCAAGAGTTTACTTTTTTTTATTTATCAAAAATCTGTCATGTGGGTAAAGCAAATTGGGAAATGGCTTGGGAAATTAGAAAAACACATGTCATTAGTGAAAAGAGAAACAAACAGGAATTATATTTTCGTTAGCGAAAATAAATGAGAAATGAAGAAAGGGAATGAACTGTTGTGAGGGTTAGGATTATGAAAATCGATCTGTCACAACAAGCAGGTGATCTGGTTTATGTTTTCACTAAGACAGCAGCAACTGGCCCAAGGATGGAAAACAACATGTCTCATTGTTGAGAATTTACATAAATAAATATCTTTTCGTTGACAAAAACAAATTGGGCAATAATTTTTATCTATCACTTAAAATAAGAAGGTGGTCTTGGTTTGTATTTTTGCTGGACAAGCGGATCCAGGAAAGGCATCAGAGAATTGAAATTAATGAAATTAATTAACCATGCCCTTTCTCCAAGACACTTTAAAAATTAGATTTGTCACAAAAACAGTTATTGCAGCCCTGAGAAGTGGGTGGAGTTAGAATACCAAGAAGGAAGAAGGAAGGGGCAGAATTTAGCCCCACCTGTGCAGAGTAGTGGTGTGAAATTTGAAGTGAAGCAGGTTGGAGTTAAAGGAGGAGCAATCCCTGTGACTACTCCCAAGGAAAATTGATTAAGAAAGCAAAAATAGGGAACAAAGAAAATCTTTATTGGAATTAATGAAAATACCCAAGTACACTTTTTAGAAATTTTTACACAGCTTAAAAAGCCTCTTCTTTGAAAGTGTAAGATTGCAAATACACTCAGCACCATAGATAATAAAACACAAAGGAGTCAAGTGTTGATAACAATTGTTTACAAATTGATACCATCAAACAAGAAAAAGGCCCATTGGAAGACTTCATAACCACTGTCAAAAAGTTGTAGTAGTATGGACACATCAGAAGAAATCAGAACAATCTTTCCACTGCCATCCTACAAGGTACCAACAGAACAAATAAACAGAGGAGAAAATGGGCTGACAATGTCACTGAGTAGATTAGAAGATCATTCAAAGAGACTCTGACATTGGCACACAACTGGGACATGGAGAGAGATGGTCAGGTGCTCAGTTATTCATTGATCCTATGACCACACCCAGTAATGGTACTGACTGTGATATAGATATGTAATCACTAGATGAATATTTTTTTATATCTTCCCAATGACATTTACATAATTATCTAAATGTTCTATTTTTTAATCATTTCACCACAAGCAAAGCGGTAATGCCACTAGTATGCAGAGGGTTACAGGGAATAAAAGTGAAAGCGAAGACTTGTAATAGGGAGTGTTGAGGAAAGGACAAAAGATGATAGAAGATGACAATTGTGTGACACTGTAAGGATGCTGAAAGGATTAAGAAATAGTCTGATAACTATACCAAGAAACGAAGCAAGATTTTGTTAAATCTAGAAAGTTTATTTTTCTTCCATGAATAAACCCTAAGGGAGGAAGAAGGGCTGACTTGAAGTAAAATGGCTTTATTATTTTGAGGAATTTAGTCAAAAAGACCTTCTGGATAATTTAAATCCACAAAGGTTGGGGAGAAATGGTGTAAGAGCATTCGAATTTGGTCAAGAATTTTGTTCAACATGGCAGAAATGAAGGTGTGGTTTATGAAAAGTCTCCTGATAAGCACAGGTATAAAATGAAATCAATAGAAAGATAATATTTTTAAGAGTTTGAGGAACAAAGGCAAAGTTAAGAGAATTGATTTATTTCATTTCTCAAAAAAGGGTGGAAAGTATAGATTCCTTTGGATAGGAACTGAACCCCGAGTGTCACAGGTTGAAACTTGCTAAGAAAGCTGTCAAGGGGACAGCTTGTGAATGTCCAACTGAGAGAATGAAGTCTGGGTCAAAGAATTCCATTGACAAAAATTTTGAGCAATAATTATAATTAATGATTTGGAGCTAAGCCCCACCTGTTTGACTATGCAGTCTAAAAATCAAGTTTGTCAAAATGACAACCGAAATGAAAGGCTCAGTTGAAATACCAAGGGGGATGAAGAAATTGCCTATGCCCCTTAATAATGGTAGTAATGGTATGAGATACCAATATGAGAAGGAAGGAGTTAGGATGGATTGATATTCTGCCACCACTACTCTTAGGAGGATGGATCTCCTCAAAACTGTGCATACTGTTACGAACACACACCACACCTAAAATTATTATAAAAAATATACCAATGCTTATATTTTAGAAGCATTCTAAAATAAAGAGTCCAGTACTTGCAGAAAATTTAAAGAGATAAGGTAGAATTAGTGGTGACAAAGATTAACCAGAATGTACCCTTTCTTTCCCTTTTGGTCAATGTGTTGACAGCATGATTTACACAGATTCCAGATAGGAAAAGTTGAAGCACTTTAAAGTAAACTCTCTCTGACCCTGCAGATGAGAAAGGGGGTCAATGACCTGATTTTGCCTGCGATGGGAAAAAGTTCATATTTGAAAATTGATCACACAAAAAGAAAAAAAAAGAAATGAATAGTGAAACAAAAAAGTTAGTCTTGTCCTGATCTTTAGGCTGGCCGGACATGTTTGTGCAAAATACAAGAGCCTTGTCCCGGCCTTCGGTCCAGATGGATGCATTTGTAAAAAATGCTAAAGTCTTGTTCAGACCTCAGCCTGAACAGATGCAGCTGCAATAAAAGCAAAAGTCTTGTCCAGGTCTCCAGGCTGGACAGATGAAGTCTGCTATAAATGCCAAAGACCCTGTCCAAGTTTTAAGACTGGAAGGGCTAGTCAGTGAAAGAATTGGTTGTGTATGAGAAAGAGAATTCAAATGGAATAGATGGACGCATTTGCTATGAACACAAAAGTTTTGGTTGGTTATGCAAAAAAAAAAAAAATGAAGTCCCTCTTCAGACCTCAAACAGATGACTGAACGCAAGTGCGATGAATGCAAAAGAAATGTTTGGATTCTTGGAAATAAACTACAACATGCACTGAAAGCCGCTACATCGGGACGAAAGAGAGATAGAAGAAAGCTTCGATTTATCCATCATCCAAATCACAAGACCAGACACTTATAGAAAAAGAAAAGAAGAAAGGAAGAAAAGATCTCAAAAGAGAATGCCTCTACACCGAGATGGAGAGAGAGAAAGAAAGCAGTTTCAACTTAATCCTCACTCAAGCCCCTAGACAGGACAAAAAGAAAAAGAGAGTAAATAAGAAAAGACCTCAAAAGGAAACGCTTATAAAAAGAAATAGTAAAAGAAAAAGAAAGAGAAAAAAATAGTAGATATAAGAGACATTAGCGGAAAAGAACTTACAAGATAAGTTCATTGTTTTCCTTGTTCTTCATTTTATTTAAATGTACTTCTTTTTCATGTTTGTACTTTCATGCAAGTCTAGTATAAGATCCTTTTTATCACGTGCTTCTTTCTACTTGTCTTAAAATGGTGATGTTTGTAAATTCATGCAAGTATGGCACATGTTCTGTAAATTCGTGCAAGCCATACGTTGATTTGTGATTTACCTTTCTAAGAGGATGTCCCTTCCCCCTATTTTGTCCACAATGCTTAAATGTTTATGAGAGTCCATATAAGCAGACCAAAGACAGTAGTCACTCAAGTTGAGATGAGAGATGATCACTTCGTCTGGTTTCATATGACTTGCTGCCTGAAGAAAACCTCTGACTTGAGCCTTGTGTCAAACTTAGTCACATCAAGAAACGTGTAACGTTAATATATGAATCGGGAAGGGTGGATAATTCTGCACAAGGAATTTATTTTCTGCACAAAGCACATATATTCCTGCCTAAAGAATTGATAATTGAAATATCAGTTCTGTACAAAGAACATTATATAAAACATTCTCTTTTATTCAAATTATTTTTTTTACTTGTGACTTCGCTCTGCCCAGACCAAACCAATGCAACAATTCCTGTCAACGATTTGATCCTTGCCAGCCTTGTGATCCAAAACAAACACAATGTGGGACATGGCAAGACATGGATCAATTGATCAACTCATCGATCAACCATGGGAATTGGATATCAGATGGCCTTGCAAACTACTGATGTTGTATTTAAATTTTTGAAGATTGTAGTTATCAGGGAAGCAAGGAAATGGAGGGGAGTTCTACAGGTTGGAAGTGTGAGAAAAGAAACTCTTGGAGTAAAAGTGGAGGTTGTATTTTGCTATTTCAACAGTAAAATGATGGGACCTAATTGCCAACCTAGTAGTATGCTTAAATTCATGTAGTCAGGGAACCAGGGAAAAAATTTCATCAGAGAAGTAGCCATGAAAATATTTGTAGAAAAGAGAAAGGGAAGTGAGAAAGTGACTGAAGTTGAGATGCCTGATTGAGATCAGTTACATTATAGATCCTTCTTTGGATTTTGTCAAGAATCTCTAGATATATACAACAACAGCATCAGACCAGATATGGCAACAGTATTCAATGCATGGATGATTTGTAATTGCACAAGATGGATTCTGTCAAGAAAAATATACTTATTTATTTTTGTATTTACAAGGTGGGTTATCCATGTTAAACTTACATGAATAAGTTCATAGCCTAATAATAAAATTATTTTATACAATAAATATTTTTTTTATATAATTTTTTCCCTTTTCAATATACTTTAAACTTATATACAGGCTTTGGACTTAATTTTCTTTCATGCATCTAATTATTGATATTTAAAGACAAACGCTAAATATGCTTCATTATTTGTGGCTGATAAGAATCAACAATTATTAAGTATAAGCTAAAGATATTGGATCAAATAAATATTGAAATGAAACAAAACAGTTACGTTTATATTCACTTAATCAAGTGGCTCATCAATCTAAGGATATTTCCAAAGTAACATTCTTTCCTTTGTAAAAATTAATTTCTTTGTATATAAAATTTACTTCTATATGAAATAAAGTCTATTAGGAAAAAAATTTACATTTTAATGTTATTGTTTTAAATATAAAAACAAAAAAAACTGATTCATCTTGGAAGATCAATTGTTCTTAACAATGATGCCAAATTCTTCAAACAAAGTAGATCACAAATATAAGCAAAATAGAATTTTAAGATTTCAGTGCTCAAACCAAACTACATGTCTAAATTGATCTTTAAGATATTTTTTAAATGTGCAGGATTTGTTCTAATTAACCAAGAAATGTAATTTTTTCACCTATTTTTATCTTAAACCATCTACTTTTAAGTGTATAAAGATTTGATCTGAAATTTCTTTTCAGAAGTCAGCCCAAAACGCAATCAAAATGTTAATATTTTCCTAATAAACAAGCAATAAAGTAAACAAATGAATCAGTGTGAAAATATGATGAGAAATATTATGATTTCAATTTCATGACTCCAATATTTTTAAATTAAAAAATGTAATATAACATTGTGAAAATTTATTGATGTGTACAAAAAAGATTATTCCTTCATAGCTGAAGATTTTAAACACAACCAAACATTTTTATAATAATAATAATAATTGATGCAAAAGTTCACAAACAACTCACAGGCAATAGAATGCACCAACCTAAGGCAGATGTTGATTGTCTATATCTGCTAAGGAGCTGTGGGGGTAGGGGCAAGAGTCAACTGGAATTGTCTTACAAAATTTCAACAATGGGACTTTATAAGTATCTTGCAGCTATACAAGAGTGGATGTTACAACTCTTAATGGACCATGAAAAAAAGTAAAAAGCTTTATTCTGTATGAAAAGAAGCCCATAAAAATATGCAAGAGAATTCGAGTTAAATGTTGAAAATAGTACAGAAGTAGATTCACAACTGCCACAAAATCAACAAGAAAACTGAAACAAGAAGCAAAAAGTTAGGCCAAAAGCTAATAGAAGAAAGCTGGAACCAAATTATTCTATATAATCAGTATCTTCTCTGAAGCAAAAATGCTGATGTAGATCAATTCACAGCCCACAAGTGGCTAGGGAGTTTAAGATTTAAGAGTGAAACTGAAGGATTTATTCTTGCTGCAGAGGATCAAAACCAGCTTGTACACAACTACCAAACAAATATCTTACATAATAGTACAGACCCAAAATATAAGTTCAATGACCAATATATTGAAACTATTGATCACCTGATCTCAGGATGCTCAATACGCTCATTCAATGAGTAGTAAAACTGCCATGACAGGGTAGGTCAATATCTGCATTGGAAGGATCTGTCAACACCATGCGATTAAAAACAGCTGTAAAGTACAAAGACTTGGAGGTTGAAATAGGAAAAAATGTGGTACTCAAAAACTAAAACTGTTCCTGTTGTGAGTGAAGTTTTGGGTTTGATAGAGAAAGGAACTCAAGAACAATTCAACAAAATCTCTCCACAAAATTCAAACTACAAATTTCAGAGACTGTTCTGCTTTCATATTTTTTTCCTGTTGTCTTTTTTATTTAATTTTAATTTATTTTATTAAAAGCATAAAATAAAAATACTTACAGCCATAGTGAAAAGGCTTGCCTTAATAAAAGTAAGTATTGAGACAACAGGTTGAACAAGGTTAACAGCAAAAACTATAAGTAAGGCAAGACACCAAGTGAATACAGGAATCACATATATGTAACTGAAATTAGAAGGAAAGAAATAAAACAATAAATATATGTTAATAAGTAGTGAATTAACATATAGTATTATTTTGTAAATTCTTCAATAAATAAAGAATTTTCTGATTACTTAAAATTAGGTATCTCTACTAATATGGTATACATAAGGATTAAAATGAATTTTTAAAAATGAAAAAGCTTTCTTGAAGTTTTCATTTTTAGCTTTAATTGAAAGCTAAATGATTTAAAATTTACTATTTCCAGTAAGCAAAATACTCTGGTGTATTTCAAACAGAAATTATATTGATCAGAATCAATTTTTTTTTCACTAAAATTGATCGAAACAGCCATTTTTGACACATTTGTAAACAAAATTTAATTCTCAGTTTTAAAAATCTTGTAAAAAAAACTATATTTCTGAAACTTTATTTGAGGAAAATTAACAAATTTAAAGTTAAATTAATCTGGTTTGAAATAAATATTACTTATTGCATAAAAGGTTGTATACAAACACTTCTTAACTACGGAGTCTTGTTTTTTTGATGTGTTAATCAATTTATTAACAGTGGATTGACAGCCAAACATGTTCATAATTAATTTTGGTGGAGCAGAAAATAAGATTTATAAGCAGGGACAACCCTTAAAACACGTGACATTTTAATGATTGATTTGTACTTCAAAAATTCTGCACGTAATCACACATATAAAAACAAATTGAAATTTTAAAAAAATATTCTGAGTCACTGGATTATAATAAGGTTTACAATATATGATTAATAAATATAGTTTTACTTAATAATAATATTTCCTAAGAATTATCACAGTGAAAATAAATTTTAAAAGATTTAAAGCTTTGTAAATTATTCAATTTAAAATTGTAAAAAAATGAAAACAAATCTTGTAATAATTCATTTTTCATCAAAAGATTTTTCTTTCTTCAGACAATATTGTCTTTAATATATATTATTCATAAAAGTAATTAAAAGCTTCTCTAATTAAATAACATCTTAGTTTTATTGTGTTTTTATTTTTCGATTCAGAATAGATTTTCAGTAAAACAGGGTTTGATTTTGCAAAAATTTGGTGATTTAAATTTTTTAAAAATTCTGCTTATATAGCCACTAAAAATATAGCCACTAAAAATTATCACATTGGATTTCTCAAGTTTTCATAAAATTAAGTAAGAGGCTGAAATATGTAAAAAAATTAATTTTTATCAAGATTTTTTCATTAAAAATTTCAAAAATAAATCCACTCATTTGTGAATAAATCCTGAAAATTTTATTAAAATCAGACAATTATTTGATTTTTTCAAGAAATTTCAAATTAATATGTCTGTCACCACATCAAAAAATCATCATAAAATACTTTGATCCTTCCTGTTAATAATAACAAAGATTTTGACAAAAAAACCATGTTTTCATTATGTTAGGAGTATGTTTTCATAACAGTATGATGATTTTTTAGCGTTTTTGTGGAGGTATGATGGAGCAGCTCAGATCGAGGAATTGGAGAGCCGAGTTCAAATTCTAGTTGAATCCATTACATTCACTTATATTCACTTGGGAAAGGTATGAATCCTCTTATTCTCCCCCCATCCAGTCATGGAGAAATAGCAGGACAGACCAAGTTCTATAGCCATGGATGGCAACTGGTCTACCGCAGAAAGAAATGGCAACCTACTGCAGAAAAAAAATCTGCCTAGTCAGTCATGTATCACACATGGCACATAACTGACTGATCTATTTAAAACATTTGTAGTTGTCATGTAAACTAGACTGGTGATAATTGTAAGTTCAGGAATTGCCTGAATTTTGTTTGATCTAAAGAGATGATAGGTTCAGATAAGTTATGGAATGTCATTGATGGAAATTGATAATATTACACATAAATATTAGGTTGGTGCAAAAATAATGTTTTCTCACATAGTAACATATGTGAGAAAACAACATTATTTTTGCACCAACCTAATAATTTATGAACTGCTGATAACAACTGTGAGGATTTTATATAAAATTCATATATAAGAATATTTATATATATATAGAAGAAAAACAACAAAATAGATATTGTTACCTATAGTGTAAACAGTGATCTGGTGTGTATTCTAAATTGCTTTTTAAATGCATATTAAACAGATACAAAAAAAATTATCAATATAATGCTACAACACTGATGAACATTTGTTGAATGGCATTCTTTAATATTTACAATGTTTCTTACAGTTCAGTAGTTTAATCTAAATGCAATCAAACCTGAATGTGGAAATTTTGATTTTCTAAAAGAAATTGCAATTGTGGATAAAAAGTATAACAAAATAAAATAAAATTTGTTACTTGATTCCAAGTATTTCACCATAGGCTTCACTGCCTGCAAGTGAATAAGCAATACACATTGTCATCCTAAGAATATAAAAAGATAAAATCATATTAAGAAACAGTTGTAGCATTAAAGAAATGCATAAAAACAGAAATGTCAAAATGAATCAGAAAATTACAAAGATAAATTAGCCATATATATTATATGTGTATGGGTGTGTGTGGGTGTGTGTGTATATATATATATATATATATATATAATTACACACACACATAATAAAATCAAAATGCAAATTTTGTATATGTTCTGATATGTCCTGGGTATAAACTACATCCAACAACAAGGCCTCTAATCGGGAGGTTTGAGGAGCATAGAACCACCTCTGACCCAGGATGGTAGCACCTGTTAGGGTCCCAGCTATGGGACCACCAAACTGGGACAAAAACACTATGAAAGTATAAAAATACCTATTTTTCATAGTTAAAAATATTACTAGCAATACATTTTTGAGAAAAAAATTATTACCAGCAATGCATTTTTTGTAAAAAATTACTAATGCTCCCAAGAAAATTAAATTTTGGCATTAAATGACCCATAAGGAGTTGATATGCCGCTAAACAAACAAATATCTTCTGATGATTAATACAGGTCTGACAAACTATTCCTAGAGTCACTCAATTAACATTGAGTGATGACATTTCTTTGTTAATAAACAAGCATTAAATTTTAACAGAACTTTTGACAGTTGTAAATCATTGCCAATGAAACTAAAGACTGAACTTAAATCTCACCTTCAAAACTAATGTTTTAATGAATGGAGGCTATTCAGACCATTGATTTCTGTGGGCCACTAAGGTTTTGCAACTAAATAGTGTATGCTGATGTCCATCATCATCATCATCATCATGTAGCAGCTAATATTGGGTTACATGGTACCAGTAGCCTTTGTTGAGTGGTCTCTAACATATTTTGGGTTCACAGGTTTTGCATGATGTACATGATTGGGAAGAATTTCTCTTATATTAGAGCTAATAATATTGCATATCTCCCTCATGCTGGAAGGTCTTCAACGGGCTCCATTCCAAAGAATGTTGTCTTCTTTCACAGCCAGTGATTGCTAGTTGGTTTTGATTCAGAGATAAAAAGACATCAACAAAGGGGATTTTAACTTAACTATTTTATTAAACATGTTGACGTGTACATTTCTAACTATCCAGTGGGGTTACTCTCTAACCTCACTGGGAAGTTGCTTCCCAGACATAAAGGAAACACATCTACATTGTATGACAGTTTAGACTCAACTCTTAAAATCCTTTCTCTGTATCTATTATTTCCATGCTGGCTTATCCAATCAAAATCGACTTCCTTTGTCTTGTATCTGACCATAAAGGTCAAAACGAGGAAGTCAAAGCAGAAATACACTTCACTAAAAAATAATAGTCTGCTAAACTATTATTTAACAATCAAAGACATTATCATTTGTCTGGGTAGCGGAGCAATGGCAATTTTTTTTTTTTCAGAGGATGGAGTATTTTATTTTCTTCAGGACAAGGTACCATTAGTGATTTTATAACATGTTTATGTTATAAATTGTTTAAATAAATAATTATATCTGCTCTACTTTGTATTGAGCACTCTTTTAAGAATACTAATTGTTGGTTATTGGAATTCATTCCGTATACACCAATTATATACTTGGATATCAGCTCCTATTATTGTCGAGCACTGTCTATTCTATTCTTATAATATGGATAGAACCAATTTCGGATTATCACTTAAGAACATTCCCACCATGAACAAAAGGGATTATTTCGTCCATTTAACTCAGCAAACGGAAAACCTTATCAGAAGAATGAGATGGAAAGCTTACTTCTTTCTTCAGGACAAGGTACCATTAGTGATTTCATAACATCTTTATGTTATAAATTGTTTAAATAAATAATCATATATATATTACTTTTATGGAAAAAATCCAGTTTGTAATTTTCTTATTACTACTACTACTACTACACTGATATTGAAATTTGTTTTATTTAATGCATATTCAGTTCCTTTTAGATTTCTTTGTTCTTTAAATATTTTCCCTGCATATGTAACTTATAAAATGTGAAGAATGATTTGGCTTGTTTAATTAAAATGAAGCAAAAATATCCACATTGTTTTGCATAATGAGCCACTACAATCAATTAGTGATCCTTATTTTTATTTTAGATTGCTATTCCATCAAATGGAAATTAATCTGATTTCCTTTTCTTTTTCTTCAAAGGTGGTAACATTTTTGTTAAATTTTCAAAATGTTTGTCCATTTGCTGGGAAATTATAAGTCATCTGCTTTACCCCACAAGGATGAGATGTAAATGAAACTCAATTCAACAGGATATTTCTTGTGCATTTAAATAAAAATGTTGAAAAATGAGAAAATATGGGATTTATATTGATTATCTTCAAATGTCATTTCCACCTGTCAATAAAACCCTAGCAGTGGCTGGAGTAGGGAGCTAGGTTGTTACCAATAAAATGAATGGATTGATAAAAATTTGAATGATCCAAGTAAATTTTGTCATTTTTGTTTAAAAGGAAAACTCATTCTTTTATTTCTTTGGATTTAGTTGATTGACTGAAGAATTAATCTGCTTTATTATCGTCACAACAACTATTGTATATCTTGATACTCACAGCTCTAAAACAATGATGATGTCAAAGACATGTCTAATGCCATAACATAGAAACATCTCCCCTAAGAGATGCAGGTCAGGTGATCTTATACCTTTCTGTTCTGTAAGTATGACATGCCCTGCCAATACTGGACCTGAACAAAAGAAACATAAAATTCTTTAAGGAACAATATTAAACTCACATTAAAAATAACAATGAATTATTTAAAAATGTTTTCAGGTTTCAATGCCAAATCAGAATCTTGTTTATAAACTGAGGAGTATTAATAGTTATTTAAAAAAATTCTCCTGAGATCAATGTTTACCTCCATTCTCAGGTTGACCTTCCAGTTCATCACATGTATCTTCATCCATCATCTCATTCAAGGGCAACAACTCTGACTGGGGAGAAAAAAATAAGCTGAAGTTATTTATTATTTGGTGTGCATCACTCAGCAGAGGGCTTCAAAAATATTTCAAGTCAAGACTCAGTGAGTAATTTAAATTGATTTTAATTGATTGAAAGACTGTGTGCAAATAGGACAAAACTCTGGTTAGAAATTGTGAATTTTAGATACCTTCTACCCATGTTGACAGTTGACAAAAAGAAAGAAAATGGAGTGAAATATATCTTCATGCTGATGAATCAAGGGAATTTTTAATGGTCAACAAATTGAAAGTGTTTAAAAGAAAGGAATATAAAACATATCATCTGAAGATGAGTAGAGAATACTCTGATTAAACACTGTCATAAAAGCTGCAAAGATAAAATTAAGATCCTTGAGACATGATGAAAACTCATAAGAAATACCAGACCTGAAATGAAAATAGAAAAATATTTATTACATTTAATTTTACAGCTACAAAAATGTGTTGATTTTATCAACAGCAAGGATAAAAACGTTCTTTTAGTTCAATCTAAAGATTCATTGCTAGACTGGTCAGTTGGTTTTGTTCATTGGATAGGCTATCCTTTTATAAAGCAGACCTCATTGTCTGAAGGTTTTCTCTGGAGACACTGCAGCATTAGAGAATTGTATTTACATTCTGAGTCAGGCCATATAAAATGAAAAAGAAGAAGCAAGTAGGTTAGATAAATGTTCTTTTGATAACAGCAGGTGAAAACTGAAGATCAGAGTTAGATTAGTTGATTTTATGAAATATCAACCTTTGTTGAGTTAATGTTGAAATCCGTCTTTTTTTTAAAACCAGAACTAAATATATAAGTCATATAGGATAAAAATCATTTTAATATTAACTTTTTATATTAATTAATATCATTTCCATAAATATTTTAATATTTTACATAATAAAAAAATTCATTTTTAATTTAAAAAGTAAAATTTAAAAGTGAAAATAGAAGTAACATTTATAATATTTAAGAATTAGCTTCAAGAGGCAGAAATGATATGTTTAAAACATTTTTTTGCTAACAAAGAGAAAATAACACATGCTATAACAATGGACTCTCATACATATTCTATACTCTTCTGGTGGGCAAACCTAAGGCCATTCTATGCTGCAGTCTGTAGCAATCTCCAGACAGCTTCTGTTGCTTTTGATGACTGACAGCTTACTATTATTCTTGCCCTCTTCCACCTTTAAAAGCATATCATGACTGAAACAAGTAAACAAAATAAAATTAAACCAGCTTCTTTCTTCAACATTTGTAGTATTCATAACAATTTCTGCAGTGTAGAATTATTGCTATTGGGGCATTCTTCTGACATCCTAGCTGTGAAACTAATCTGAAGCCTTCAGTCTCTTCCAGTGGATTCTGTTCCTAGCTATCCCCCTTTCTTTTAAAAGGACTTTAATGTTCACATGCATGGCTTTGGTGTTTATGTTTGCAACCATCTCCCACTGGAAAGAGAAATGTCTCTTGAGTCTCTGGACTGTTCTTACATGTGTTTCCATCTTTCACTAGTAAACTCAGTCAGTTATTACTTCTTATTACTTACTTTCCTTATTCCCCTTCCTCTCATGACTGTTGATTTCAAGATAGAAGTTCTGATAGTTTAAATAAAACCCTCTTCTCTACACACATCTGCAAATATTGCTGTGTTCAACCAATTATATCAAGTGGCTTCATTACACTAATGCTGCTGACCTCGCAGGCATCCAGATTTTGAACTACTCAATTGTTAAATCTCTCACTCAAATAGTAGACACTTCCCTATACATTTCCCTAGTAAATCTGATAGATATGCTTCTCTTCTTGATCTTTACCTCATCCACAGTATCATGTCATACACTGTAGCTCCATCCTTTTAGTAACTCTAACCATGTGGTAGTGTCTATATATATATCTCTTTCTGCCCTATCATCATGCAAGAACCTATTAAGACAATATCTTCCTGTAATCAATGCACTGACTGGGACTTATTCTGGAATTTCCTTTGTAATGCCTCTTGGATTGATATTTTTAATCATTCTGTTGATAAATATGCAACTGGAGTGTCTTCCTGGGTGAAAGTTGGCATCAAGGCTTTTGTGAGAACGTGGCAAGACCAAGTGAAACCATACTTTTCTCCTTGGTTCTCTCCTGCGATTTCAGCCACTATAACCTACATCAATCATCCTTTTCTTTATACCAATACCAGAGTCATAGGTTTGATGGTAACAGTCACCTTTTCTCACCACTCATAATGAATGTAAGCATGTCAAAGTCACTATTTGCTGATAGAATAAGACACTGTATAGCCTCTCATAGGTTTGGTTCTATAGACTATTGCTAGCTCTGCAAGTGTGTACTGAACAAGAGCAAATCTTTAGTCCCTCCTTTCTTCAATCAATTTGAAGTATTGTCATCTACTGCAGATAAAGTTAAATGCTTTGCTTGGAAATTCTCTTCCAACTCCACTCTATCTACTGATGTTGCTGCCAATATGGTTGGAAGACAATGATATTGCTGCCAAATTAGGTACAAAAAAGAAAACATATCCAGATTCAACATTCAAGCATTTTCACTGTATAATTCATCAACAGAACTTATGTTCTAAGATTTTAAAATTAGATCATGTGTTGAGTTTTGTCACAAAAACAGTGAACTATATCAGAGGTCATGCTCTGCATCACCGTCAGTTTAACCAATTATTGGAAGACGTGAATAATCAGTTCACAAATATCCCATTCTACTCAGAAGTTTGGTGGCTTTCATATCACAAGTTACTGAAAAGATTTTTTTTATTGTGACATGAAATTGTTGTGTTTTTGGAGATGAAGGGTCAAAGCACAGATGAATTGAAAGATGAAAGCTGGCTCCAAGATCTAGCTTTTTCAGTGGATATTACTGCCTAATTAAGTGACCTTAATTTGAAATTACAAGGTAAAAATAAGTTCATCATTCATTTATATGATAATATGAAGTGTTTCATTGCAAAATTAGCATTACTGAAGTCCTAGTTGTCACATGAAAACTTGATCTATTTTCCTATATGCAAGTTGAAAAAAAAAACAAAACTGCTAATACTGAGTCTGTATTTATCTTTGCTAAGTACGAAAATTACGTGGAATTGCTGTCAAAGGAATTTCAGCAAAGATTTTGTGATTTTTCATCTTGTGAAAATCAGTTTGTATTTTCAGCACCATTCACTTTTGTTGTTGCTCAGGTAGAACTACTGAAAATGCAAACTGACTGAAGAGAAAGTACCTAGAAGTAGGGGTACCTGGATATATTTTATTTTTCATACCTTCCTCAGACATTTAAGAACTTTAGAAAGCTTGCCACAAAGATTATGGTGATGTTCTGTTCTACATATGTCAATGAGCAGTTATTTTCATTTATGAAAGCCACAAAAATGTCTCACAGAACCAAGATTAACTGATGAACATTTGTCATCTTTGATCAAAGTCGGATCTACACAGACATTCCAACCTGATATATCGAGAATAGTTTGTCTAAAGTGATGTCAATCATCAGGACAACATAAAAAATGATTAAATTGTACTACCTTGTATTATAAGTATTTTGTATTTAAAGTTTAGTTACCACTAGTTGTGATTAATGTAAGAATGTAAGCAGGTGCGGCCCTCCATATGCCCTGAGTTTGACATACCTGCTCTAACTTACACTGTTTCTGAGCTACATCAACAAACTTCTAAATGTCATAGGTTCCCAACTAGGTATCTATGCATATGACAATTATTTATTCTTGTCTTAGCAAGTTCAACAGATCCAGCAAAGTAAACCTGGCAACTCCACTCAAAAAAAAAAAAAAAAAAAAAAAAAAAAAAATAATGTCTCTGAAATAAAACTGCTTTCATTTAACCACCAAAGAGAATGTTTTCTGCTTGCTAAACTCCAGTAGAGCAACACTTTGGACCTTCTTAGACTAACTTTGTCCACTAACATAAAGTCGAGAGATTATATTGAATCTATTGCTAGGAAAGTTGGTTCACTTGTCAGAATCCCTTTTGCACATTTATAAATCTAACATTCAACCATGCATTGCTGCCATATTTGGTCTGGTGCTCCTACTATATATATCTAGAGATTCTTGACAACATTCAAAGAAGGGTCTGTAATATAAACAAGCCTGACATCTCAACTTCAGTCACTTTCCCACTGATATAACATGGCCTCCCTCTGTCTTTTCCACAAATATTTTCATGGCAATTATTCTGATGAGCTTTTCTCTTTAGTGCATCAACTGCATGAATTTATATGTGCTAGCAGACTGACAACTAGATTTGCTGTTGAGCTAGCTAGATGCAACCATCAATTCTATTCTAAAAGTTTTTATTCTCACACTTCTCACCTGTTGAACTCCTTTCTGATTCCTTGCTTCCCTGCTACATACAATCTTCAAAAAAATATATTGTCCTTTTCTTCACCTCTCTCCCCACTAAAATCTTCTCATTCTCTTTCACTCCCTGTAACACCCTTCATTCTAGTGGGATGAAATGATTAAAAAAAATGAAAATAAAAAAAAAACATGTGCTCATATAAAAATATCATTACAACATAAAATTGAAACATCACAAGACAAATGTATATATTTTACATTTTTTCCTATTTTAACAGAACTAACAAAAGAAAATTGAAGATAGGTATATTTTCATGCAACCACCAATTATGACACCAAAGACATGAGTTTAGAAAAAGGGAGATAATTAGATGATGGAAATTGGTTGGTTCAAAACAAAAGAAGGAATTACTAATTAGAAGTTTAAATTTTTCAGAATTTAAAAACCTTAAAATCTGTTGTATTCTTATATCTTAACAGTTTTTATTTCTTTAACATTATGACCAGATTTTATTTTAAAGTAATTTTACATTTATAAAAAACATGATTGCAGAATTAATAATATAAACTTGTGTAAAAGGTGACAACCTGTTTGGAAATAGAATATCTGGGACTTTCCATACAATTTAGATAAATGCATGATATTATCTAAGGCAAGATGATTAAAATAAACTGTCCAAGTTTATAAGCCTTGGACATTACACAAACCAGAATAAATGCATGGGTGAATATTTGATCTTTCTTATTACCATAGTAGCTTTTCCTGAGCTTATAAAAAGATAGATCAATAAGCTTGACATATAGATATTAGCTAAAATTTGATCAGAAATTTTCACTGCATAATGTTCAATCTCTCTGATTAATATTTACCACTGAATTGAGTTCATGGACAAAGATGAAGATTATGTTGTAAAATAAGCATTTGTTATTTAAAATGAATGCTTTTTTTTATTGTAAGGCTGTGGACTTACTAATGCATCTTACTAAAAGTAAACAGTTAAATCTATATTAGGAATAATTTCATATGAAGAATTTATGTAGTTGCACATTCACCAATCTTAGACTAAATAAGAACATTCCGATTTTTATATACCATATATTTGTGCAGATAAGGTGAACTTTAGATAAGATGATGTGAAAATAAATGGCAAATTTTCATGAATTTATCCTATACCTCTAGTATAAGATGACTGCTTATTGATTATATAAAGATGATGTTATTGGATATGTAACTGTATCCTTAGAAATTCAAAATAAAAAAATAACAAAACCAATTTTATGTCATGTTTTTCCTACACATGTCCCCTAAAAGTTTTGTTTACATTTTTTTCATCATGTGATCTCTTGCAAATACTGATTCTTCTTCCTCCTTTCCTATATCTAAACAGTTACAAACAGCCTGGTGTACTAATTTTTTTATTCAGTCTGTTCCTAACTTCTGTTTAAGCCAGTTGAAATATTGAATATTATGTTATCCTTGTGATATGATCCATTTCCTCCATTAATGGATCTCTCTTGACCAAATATAGGCAGGAGAACTCTCCTGTTATGCAGAGTTAGTTAAAGCTAATGGCTAAGCTAATTCTTATTATCTCAGTCAATTATACTACAATTTAACTTTCTGTTGTTTATCATTTTGATAATGGCTAGTTTACTCCGTCCAGAGAAACTTATTATAGATCCCAAAGAGTAAAATATCTACTAATGAAAGATCTATGTTGCTGCCTAATATTAGGGCACTACTTCTTGTGCTAAAATTCATTAGTAGAAATACCCTTCAGAGGCTCTAAGCCACCCTTTAAAGTCTGCGGCCTAACAGCTATGAGAATACCATACCCAGCTTTCTTCAACAATTTAACACCAGATTATAAATTGGTAGCTACTAAATCTAAGCGGCATACAAAGGAGGATAAATTACTTACCAAACCGAAGTTACTCATATGTTGATGGAAGGCATAATTGAACCAAGCCATTTACCATGAAGAGCTCAAGCCTTCATAGTCTCCTTGAAGAAAAAAAAAGCAAATGGTAATTGACTATTCCCAAACTATAAACTGGTTTACTTTGCTGGATGCTTACCCTCTGCCAAGAGTAGACGATATAAGAGAGAAAATAGCCAAAAACGGCATATAGTACTGTGGACCTTAAAAGTGGCTATCATCAGATCACTATAAGGTCCAGTGATAGACTCTATATGGTCTTCAAGGTCAGCAGCAAACTATCAATTTTGCAGAATACTGTTTGGCACAACTAACAGAATACCTAGCTTTCAACGAGTGATAGACCAGATAATATCAAAAGAGAACCTGCAAGGCACCATTGCTTACATCGATAATATAACTATTTGTGGGAAAAATCAAATGGAACATGACAGAAATCTTAAATTATTCATGGCAGCTGTTAAAAAGTACAAGTTTACACTTAACCAAGACAAATGTTATTTTAAATTTAAAAATATAAAACTACTTAATTAAAAATAACATAAAACCCTATCCAGAATGTCTGAATCCATTATTGAGCCTACCAGTCCCAAAAGATTTACCCACTCTGTGCCATTATTTTGGGAATGTTTGCACACTATGCCCATTGGATATTGTCTTCTTCAGGCAGAATCAACCTTCTAAAAACAGTATCAAAATTAAAGCATTTAATGAGTTAAAAAGAGGCATAGTGAAAGCAGCTATTACTACACCTGATCATACACCATCATTGGTAGTAGCAATACACTTAGAATACTCCAGAGCCACCTCTTTAAGAAAATCAGAGAGGCTCATAGCTTTTTTCTCCAGAACCTTGTCTAAATCAGAATATAGGCATTCTGCAATAAAGAAGCCTATGCTATTGCTGAATCTCTGAGAAAATGATTGAGCAACATTTTAAACTGATTAGAGATCAAAAATCAGTTTCATTCATGTTTAACCTGAAAATGACAAGTAAAATTAAAATAGATAGCCAAGTGGAAGATGGAAAACTCTTGTGCTATTCATTCATACCCCACCCCAGTAAAGAAAACACAGCTGTGGATTCCCTCTCTTGCTTATGTAGCTCAGCTGCTTGCAAAGAAGAGTTAAAGAAACTACATAGAGAGTTGTGCTACCCAAATGTTACATGCATGGTCCATATGACAAGATCAAAAAACCTCCCATACTCAGTAGAGAATGTGAAAGAAATTACCAAGTTGTGTAAGACTTGTGATGAAAATAAGCCTAGGGTTTACCATTCTAAAACTGACAAGGTCATAAAAACCATGCAACCATATGAAAGAATCACATTAGATTTTAAAGGACTGCTTCCATCAAAAAAGTCCTAACAAATATATGCTGACAATAATTGACAAATATTCACAGTTTTCTTTCACAATACCATGCCCCAATGTATCCTCTACATTGGTCATAGAAGCACTTTGTTCAGTTTTGCCATCTTTGGGATACTTGCATATATTCATTTAGACAGAGGGGCTTTATTTATATCTGAACATGTACAGTAATTCCTACAGGAGTAAGGAGTCGCCGTAAGTCGAACAACAGTCAGTAAGAGATGCATAAGGGAATTATTTGGAAAACAGTTCAACTAGCAGCTGCTGATGAAGGGGTAACTTTAGAGAATTGGGAACAATTACTTACAGAGTCCCTGCATGCAATTAGAACTCTGTTAGGCACAGTCACTAATACAACACCACACAAACAATTCCTCCCATTTCCCAGAAGTTCAACTGGAGTGATATTGTTGAAAAAACACATGCAACTGGATAAGAATGAACCACTGGTGGATCAAGTGGGGCTTTTATACACCAACCCCCAGTATGCACATGTTCCTGATGAACAGAAAGACAGCCACACTAACAGACTTGGCTCAAGCAGGGGATGAATCAGGACCCACAAGTCTAAGTGAGGGTTGTTCTCAGGACACTTCAACTGACTTTGAAGAAATGGAATTATGGTGACCTTTTGAAAATTATGACAAGCCCTTGAGCTC
Source organism: Acanthosepion lycidas (assembly GCA_963932145.1). Taxonomy (NCBI): domain Eukaryota; kingdom Metazoa; phylum Mollusca; class Cephalopoda; order Sepiida; family Sepiidae; genus Acanthosepion; species Acanthosepion lycidas. The sequence continues at coordinate 41,528,618 of OZ010584.1, forward strand.
TGGCCCCTCAAGTGGCAATGAATGGGTTTCACAGAAGAGAACACACCCACCTACAGATATTTTAGAGGATGAGCAAGCAGGATTAAATCCAGTTCTAATGCGAAAGAACTTCATTATGCTCCTGGCAATCCACCACAGTCTCACAGACAGCAAAGGATGCCTGCGTGATTCAGGGACTTCTTGCCCCTGTAAGAATAAGGCTGGGGAGAATGTAGTATGATCCATTCTCCTATTAATGAATCTGTCCTGACCACATATAGTCAGGAGAACTCTGCTGCTATGCAGAGTTAAAGCTTACAGCTAAGCTAATTCTTATTGTCTTGAACAATTCTACTACAATCCTAAATGTTATTCCTGTTCTAATTAGCAATACTGTGATGATCATTGAAAGTTTAGTGAAAGACAAAGGTTGCTGTGAATGCAATCATAACTCAATGTTTACATTTTCTCAGCTGAGCTTTGATGGATACAAGTTGATTTCATTGATATGGAATTATTCTTCAAATAGGCAATGTATTATGAAGTTATGCAGGCATATATATATATATATATATATATATATATATATATATATATATATATAAGGTAGAAATGGTTTTATTACTTTTATTATCAGTTTATTTGATAATGTGTATCTTTTCATGTATGTCAATGGTTATCACACCAAAGCCAAGGTTAGTCTACCAACAAACATTGCACAGAATTTAAGGTTTCTTTTTTTAGAATTGTATTATAAGATGACCCCCGAATTTTGAATTTTTATCTTTAGGATTTAAAGGTCATCTTATATGCAGAAATATATGGTAATTACATATGAAGAGTTTTCAATAGATTTTGGCCAAGCCCAGAATGGATTAAAAAAGATTCTAATGTTTGATCATTTGGTCAAATTGGGCCAGGCCATAGATTTTTCAGTAGCCCTTCACACAAATTCATATAGCATTGAATATAACAATTTCAATATTATATAATTATTTTTTTACAAAATTAACTATTGCTATATTTCTATTAAAATAAAATACCTCCCACAAAAAAATAGAGAGTAATAAATAGTTTTCCTTTCAATATGTAAATCTAAATTAAGTCACAAATACCCACTGCAGAAAGATTTTTCAAAATAACCAATTTAACAGAAAAAAATCTTTTTCCCGCTAGCAACAAAAAATGCATTCCCTTTCCTAAATTGCTTGACATTTGAACATTAAAATTTTTAAAATTTTTTATCTATGACTATTTGTTTCACATTTAAGAAAGACTACTTTCTTAAATGTGAAACAATAGATTTTAAAAAGAATAGTTTACTGTATCTATGATCTATATAAGTTAATCTTATTATCTTATATTATAATCTATATTAGTTAATCTTATTAAAATATTAACTAATTCAGTTGTAGTCTGTCACTACTTTTAAACTTTAGAAAATAAGAGAAACAAAAGCCAAGATTTATTAGAACTTATTGATCTTATGATCTTTCAGGACATGGGTGATCATGGCTCTCCACAACTTCTTTGTTGCTCTAAGTAACTTCAGGAAATAAAAATATATAATCTAGCTTGGTAATTGAAAAAAAAAAAAAATACAAGCTATTTTTTTATCATTTAATTTTTGATGCAAGACTTGAATAATAAGAATTACTAACCTCTGAAAATTTAATCAATTACTAAAAATAATAGTGCAACTTGTGTTAATTGTTTTTGAATGGAGAGATATTTTATTTTCCTCTGCATCTTTGTTTAATTACAACCTGTTTTTGTGATATGAGCTATGGAGATTGAAGAGAGCACTTCCGTTTGGGTTAAAGAATTCAAGTTCCGATAGGGTATGACATTGGAAAGAACATAAGTGATATTTTATTTTCTTCTGCAACTTTGTCAATACTTTTCATCTTTTGTTTTCCTACAATATGATAAATCTAATAGGAAGCAAAAATCTTACAAAGTAACTTTCAGTGAACATTTGAATATTTGGATTAATTAATAATTTAACCAATCTTTAATATTTATATGAGATTATATGTTTGGGGATTTAAAAAAAATAAAAAGCCACATTTGATGATACATTAAATTTCCACTTAATTTTTTTTTTTTCAAAAGAAAAAAAAAATTTAAAAACCTTAAAAAAAAACAAAAAAACAAAATGACTCAAAATTTAACTCCAAGGTCTTACATGGGAAGTTGAGATATCTGATAGATTAAGCCAGATGTTAACTAACACTTGTACATAACTTAATTCCAATATGAGTATCTTAAATGCAAACTAATATGGTACATCATTTTTCAATTCTTTTTGTTTTTAATTATTTTAGATTGCAGAATATATATCAACCACACCAAAGTGTTATATCTGAAGACATGCCCCACAAAAGACCATTTTCTTTTCTTACCTCAGAATTCAAAGATTTTGTCTCAGATTTTGTATCATTTTGTGTTTCAGATTTTATTTCAGACTTTGTATCTGAAGAATTCTGTGAAGGATTCTCAGTATCTTTAGATGCTTCCTGGTTTTCCTAAAACAGGGTTTAGAGTCCGAATATTAACAATAAAAAAACATGATATGTTAATACATTATCTTCACTATTTGCAATTTATATCTACAAAAGAAAAAAAGCCATGTATAAAAATGCTGAACCTTGTCTTTTGTTGATGCTTTGATTTTTTTTCATGTCAAACACATTTAAATAGAGTTACATAAAAATTGACATGAGACAAGCAGAATATAAATCACATATTTCAAGTTTAACAAACTTTTTAGTGGAATCACAATAAAAACCAACTGAAAATAATTCTATGAGAATTTGCTATTTTAGAAGAATGAAAAATACAAACTGGAGTCTAAATCAGAAAATATTCATTTTAATTTTTTTTTGTTAGCTACTTTCATATTTTGTCATTAGAATTCTTTGTACTTTTTAATCTATAATAAACAAATATAAATAACGACGGGTTGAATTTCAATAAACAACAAATAACCTGAAAGAACATAAAAAACTTACTGATACACAGAACAAAATGGCTGCATGATTTGCTGCTCCTTTGATTTGCATGGATGGATTTCAATTCAGCAAACATAGTTTAGCTAGTGATTTGGTTGTGGGACTGATTTTATACTGTGAAAATTTATACTAAATTGATGCCAGAGTACCAGTACCATATTTTGCAACATGTTATAGAAATCTTAGACATGTTCATTGCTTTATTATTTGAGCAATCAGTCAGTTGTACTACATTGGTTACAAGCAATCAAGAAAATTCAGAAGCTAAAATAATTATTCATATAAACTTACAGAAATAAGCAGTACACATTAATTTAATAATTCAGTAGAAAAGAAAAGATTTTTCTAGGCAAGGAGGTCAATTGATGACTTTGCTGCACTGGCAATGTCTCTTTTCATGTCACATATAGAATATAGAAATCATTTAGAGCTGGGATGGGAAGTTCTTATACATATCCTGTATTCTCCAGACCTGTCATTTTCAAATTATCACTTATTTTGTTTCATATCAGATTCTTGTCTGTTCAGTGGTTCCAACAATTTCCAAGAAAATAAGTTCTTAATACATTATTTGAGCTGAAAATATTAAATAACCTAAAATTTAATACCAAAAATATTTTAGAAAAAGTAAAAATACAGAAATCATAATTGAAAAAAAAAACTCATTTAAACATATTGTATTGAATGAATAATTCTAATATCCTTAAATGCTATTCTTTAAAATAAATTATAATTAGACCAAAGATTTAATTTTAATAATCAAAATAATATCAGTTTATTCTTAATCAGCAGACAAAGAAAAAGTGAAAAAATTAACCTGAAGTTAACTTTAATCAGTTTATAATTCTACAATATTGTTTTAGTTTCCAACCACCCCACAAAAGCAGAAACTGTCACTCATACATTTAGCATTTGTAAAAGTTTTCAAAGTAGCAGAGTTTTTCACAAATTCTTTTTAATAACTTTTTTTTTTATTCTCTCTTTATTTGCTTTTAATCAAATGTTATCAATCATATAGAAACAATGATCTTAATTTTCTCAGTTGATATGAAATAGGAAATAACCCATGCTACAATATAAGTGAATAAAGAAATATTTGGTATTTTAAATAGAAATATGTAATAGAAAACAAAATTAGGAAAAATTTAAAGGCTCAGAAATAGAAAGAAAGTTAAAAAACTTAATATTGTAGTTAATGGTAGGTAGTGAGTAAATGGCAAAATCAGTTTTTGTTTGATCAAGATGGCAGTCAAAATTTGTGGAAAGAAGTCTGAACATTGAATGTTATAAAGCAAGTTATGTTGTTTTAGTAAAAGATTCACATGTGAATTAAAAAGAAGTAAACAAAGAGGAATTGGTTTATTTGTATGATGATAACAAGACTGAAAATTAAATCTGATGAGACTGATTAGGATATGATATTTATTTTAAATAATGAGAAAATAATTTAATGTAACTGAATGACATCTAGAAATTATAGATGACATAGGATATTACAACTGCAATTGTCTGGGTACTGATTATGAGAGCAGATTTCTCAGTTACACTGTAGTCACTCTTTTCAAGTTCCTTGAACTGTAAACACATAAATGGCAATGGACAAATGCAAAGATATCCATTTGTTTTTTTGTTTTTTTTTTGGGGGGGGGGGGGTTTGCATTCAGTCAAGTTTAAACATAACTTTTGCTTTTAGTATGTATTTATGTATAGATGAATGTGTTAGAGTTTATGTATAATCCACTTTTTGAACACCATATAAACTTTCATTGAACTGCAATATAAACATCAACTGTTAGATATTAGGTTGGTGCAAAAATAATGACGTAATAATGTCGTTTTTTGACGTATTTTTTAACGTTAAAAAACGACATTATTACATCATTATTTTTGCACCAACCTAATAATATTTATAAAACTTAGTTTAATCTGACATAAGACCACAAGCTCAAAATGTTTGTATGTCATTTAGGCCAACTCCTACAGATTTCATAGGACACTTGATCAAATCACAAACTTATTTCCTTTTATCCTTTTTTTTTTTTAGCAATTTCAGTCTCATTAAATATAAACTGAGTATCTAAATATGAATTACCATAATATTTTTCTTTTGTATTTTCTGTAGAAAAACTACACTAAACCCGTTAATGCTAGAACTTCACACATTTGGAATATCCAAACAAAATTTTCAGAAATCATGAAATAAATATTTAGAACCCCACTTCCACCAAAAAAAAAAAAAAAAAAAATACGCAGTATCAAGTATTAAATTAAGGCAATCCTTATACCAGACCTGGCAGCCATGTGAATGGGGTCCACAACTGAGGGCAGACATGCAGAGACGTAAAGAACTACAGAGAATATTTTTAGCAAGAAACTTTTAGTAATGTTCACTAATTAGTTAATTAGCAGCTATACACAATATTAGGAAGCAACTTACAATTATTGACTTATTTCCTTAAATGCAAATGTACAAAGTAAGAACAAAAATAACCTCTGCTATAAAATAATTAAATGCACAAAAAAATCACTTTATTCACCATAAATTAGACATTTTTAGATGATATTGCACAAATGAGTTAATTTCTTTATATCAATTGATTACAGAAAATATTGTATAATACAATCAGAAAGCAATTTCAACATTTTACAAAATCGTGCATTAGTAAAAAAAAAAATGAGAATTTCAGAGAAATAATTATCTTGATAATCTTTACAAAATTTGTGATTTTTGTTACATGTACAATCTGTTTCACAGAAGATGAAGAAAATACTTATTTTGCTATGATACAATAATATATATTACCAGTATACATAGTTTAAATAAATAAAATCAATTTACACTAACAAGAACATAAAATTAATTAACAAGATAATTTGAAGAGTTAACCAATTAAATGTATGTAAAAAGTGGGGAAATTGAAAATAAAAAATATCTGGTAAATATTTCTCTGAATGGATAAATATGTTTTTAATGCAGCTTCATGAACTACTTGAAAAAATATGAATTTTTAATACTGATTATGTAGTCTTAAAGAGAACTGTATGAACATTTTTAACTTATAGATAAAATTTTAGGATAATTTCAAAAGTGATGGTTCTTGAGTTGTCTTCAACAAACAATAATTTTTAAAAAATATATTTGACAATATAATCCTATGCTCCCTTTTCACATTGAAATAATAAATATCAGAAACTAAGAAAGATGTTTGTCAAAGAATTTTTGCACGCCTTCAATTTAACACCAAACATTATAAAACATAAAAACACCTGATGAACTGTGGTATCCAGTAGAGTTTTTAAATTACCACAATCTATTTCTTTAAAAAAAAAGTCCATATTCTTGAAAAGAAAACTAGTATTATTAAATATTTCCTTCTCTGGGACAATCTTTTATTGTAGCATAACCTGCTATATATAAAAGTGACATTTTAATATCTTTAGGGATCTTAGTTTCAAGGTCTGGTAAGTTATCAAATGTTTGGCATCCTATTTCATCCAGCAAATGCCCATGTTTTGAGCAATTAGCCTGGATTAAAGTTGTATTCTTTGACATTAACATTTAATTTAAAAAGTAGTTTAGTTTTTTTCAATATGAAATTTTTCAACATTTTAAACTGTTATAAAATAAATATGCACCTCTGGAACTTAAATTTTAATTTTCTAAATAGTCTGTGGTAAATTCACCACTCATAACAAAATTAAACCCCTTGTTTAGTAAATATCTACAAACCTCAATTAAGCCATTGCATGTATGTTCAATGGCTAAACCAGAATCTCTTGTTAATGATTTAATTCTTTTTCCTTGCTTTCCTCCTATTCCTTTCGTCATTTTTCCATAATTAGAAAGAAATAACAGATGTTCATTATCTAAATCTGATATCACTTTTTTTTTAGTGAATCATTTTTCTTAGTGTCACCATATATTTCTTTGACTGACAATTTTACAAAATTTTAAAACTTTTTCAATGAAATTAAATGTTTCTGAACTATCCTCCCCATTTAACAATGGGTGTGTTTTAATCACAGCTACTGATTTGTTATAAAAACTTTTAAACAGTGAGAAACATTTTGCCACTCAACAAATTTTGGGTAAACTGCTACATCAACAGCTTCAACAAACTGAGTTTTTCATACTCAAAAAGAAATTTTATAATTTCCTATTATGCTGTCATCTTTTTGCCTAAAAAAAAACAAAAAAAAAAAAAAAAACAAACACAGTAATTAGGAAGTAGTTTCAGTAATCCAATTATTCCGAATATTTTTAAAAAGGTGGTCATAATCAAAAAGTAAGTACAAGCCATGTTTAGTTATCCAAGGTTTATTAAAAACAGTACTAATTTTTTTTTTTTAAACTTGATAGGTCTTGTTGTTGTCACATACAATTGTAATTACTTGACCATTTAGTTGTTTGATTGCATCAACAATGTATAAAACTTTTTCATATAAAAAAGTTGCCTCTAATTTTGCAACTGGGATCATTTTAAGTAAAAATTTTGGTCTACTATTTAAACATTTACCATGATATCCAATACTGTTTTAGTAATTTCTCAGAATATTGTAGAGCAACTTTGACGTACACTTCATCAACTAAAAGAATATTATTTTTCTGATTTTTCATAAATTTTACTTAATATATTACCAAGAAAATTAAAGCCATTTAATTTTGAGATTAAATCTGATAATGCTCTCACACTGGATAACTTAAAATCATCTTGACGTCTGTTATATAATAACCAAAATGTAACAAAATATTCAAATGCTCTGATAAGAATATCAGAATCATATTTTGTCCCAATACTTTGTGGTGACATAACGTTAATATGTTCTTTTAAAAAGTTTTCTTATTAATTTTTAAGTTATTAAGATAATGAATTGCTTCATTGATTTGTGACCAGTGCTGAAACATTGATATTCAACTTTTTGAAAGGGAAAAATTTGTTGTATATATATATATATATATATATATACCAGCATAGTAACATTCAAATCAAGTTTTCAAAAATTTTAATTAAGCTGATTGTTTGATTTATAGCATGTAACTGCTGACACAAAATCCTTATAATAAAATTTTTCAAAAGTGAGGATTTTGTCTTTTCTAGAAAATGTGACAACTCATTTTGCACAGAAGCAGAAGTTTTATTTGCTGTTTTTGGTTGAGAACTAGGTAGATGGCAAATGATCAAATACAGATGGTGGATTTTTCATCTGTATCTATCCTCTAATAACCATCATTTCATAATCTAATGGAATATGCCTTTCACAAACAACAATGTATGGTTTATCAAGGGTTTTGTTTCAAGGTATTGCCTTTAACCATTATTCTCACTCATTCTGATCTGGGGTCAGGGGAGATAAAATAAATTTTATTTTGTTCATCATAGTTACAATGCAGCACTTTTTAACCATTTTGAGAAAGGTTTTGGGATACCGAAATTAAAAAAAATAGTAACTGAAAATTACATGGTGCTTCTAAAAAGTGTATGAACCTTATATTCTAAGCTCTGCGGGGTTTGGACTTCAGAATTTAGGATTCAGAATTGAGAATTTAAAGTTTGTATAAATGTAGAAATTTGTTATCTTTTAAAGGCTAACATGGATTGAGAAATGCCAGGACAAAGGAATTTAGGATTCAGACATGGGGATTTTAGAGTTTGGAAAATGAAATTTATCCTTTCTCAAGGATGGGAAGCAAGTAGGAATTTAAAACCCATACACAACACAGTTTAGTGCAGCTTTAAAGTCATCTAAATTACAGGTTAATCTTCTGGCATTTTAATAAAATAGTGAGAAGTCTTTTACAGTATATTTTCATTATTAGCATCCCAGTTTCAGGAGACCAGAATAGATATGTTCCTGAAGTGATATAGGCTTACAGCAACATCTTCTATGACTGTGCAGGCTGATGTACAAGTGCTAGTCTCCATTACAATTGGCACAGATGTAGAATGAGGCCCAAGTTGCAAGGATTGTCTCAGTACACTTTCTCCAATCTCTTCCTCCTCTGCAAGATGACCCTCACCACCATCCTACTGCATTATCAATGACCTGTTCTTTAAGATTTAATTTTAAGAGCAGTGGTAATTTAGATTTATGACATTAATTTTATCTGACAAAATTCTTAAATGACATTTTTCATTAATGCAGTAATGGGAAAAAGTTACATATTTTGTCTTCTATTGTGGCTCACCTCCACCCCACCTCTTCCGATGTAAATATTTTATTTTTAATTTTTTTTTTTTAAACTTTCAATTTACTATTATCCATTTTTCCTTTCTTATTTACTTAAATTTTACAAAGGGGTTCAGTTCACTATGTAAATCAATCAATCACCCACTTTACCAGTGTAATGAAAAAAGAGGGTTATTTTCTGCTGTTTTTAAGGAATTACATGGTTCCAAAGAATTTCCAAATTGTTTGGCTGGTCAAAGTCCATTTTATGCTGAAGTTATATAGTGAACTGAACCTCCCACATTAAAATTTTTGGATAATCATATTTTACAGGAGGGTGTGAATCAGTCATCTCCTCCCCCATAAAATATGATTATCTAAACAAAATTAACCAGTTCAAAATTTTTAAATATACTATATTTTTTTTATAAATATACTAGTTAATTTTGTTTTACATTTTTAACAGCAATGCTTCAACATACATTTTTCTTATATACCCATAAATAATTGTTTTAAAACATTTTTAAATGTTTGACATTATAAGGAATAATATCATGGAAAAAATATTAAATTAAATTTTTATTCAAATTTTTTCAAATGTGCAAATTTTTGTATAGTACTTTGGAAAAAGTAGAAGTGCAAAAAGTTACATACATTTTTTTGTTTTCTCACAAAGACAAGTACCAACATAATTCACATGTTAAAACACAAATTATTCCTTAAAAATGAATTTTATAATCAAGATATCTGTTATTATAAAGAAGAATAGCATAAAGACAAAAAATTAAATTAACTTTGTGACAAAATTTGTAATGACATTTTTTATGAATTTCAATGTTTAAAATAATCACAAAAATGTAAAAAAAAAAAAAAAAAAAAAAAAAAAAAAAAAAAAAAAAAAAAGAGAGAAAGATAATATTGACAAAACAATAATGTCTTCTTTTATATTTTTGTGTTATATTTTTAAGAACAGTTGCAAAATATTAAATTTACTGAATTTAATTTTTAACATAAATTTGTGAAAAATTATTTAATAGGTGTCATTTTCCATTAATTTTGCAGGACAAAAAAATTCAAAATAGGTATTTGTTGTAACCTAGAAAAGGTTACTGAATGAGGAATAACCAAAACGAAAGTTAGAAATGGAATGGTAATCTTTATGACATCAACAAAGTACAATACTCGCCAGTGCGTGAAGTAGGTAAACCACTGCTAGTGGTGGCCTACTTAGACAGCATTTTACCCGACTTACAATAGTGTCCAACATATTTATGAGGATTGGTACATACCCATTAGTGTTCATAGGTACAGTATTTTAAAAAAAGAAACTGTTTCGTTAAAGAAAAACATTATCCATAAAAATAATTTTATACTTAATATGATCATTGTTGAAGAACAATAGCATAGAGAAAAATATTAAATTTAAATTAAATTTATGTGATAAAATTCTTAATGATACTTGTGAATTTTGTACTAGAAAAAGTTTGTTTAAAAATAAAATATTGCAAGTTCAAATAAAATAAACATACTTCAGTATCTTAAATACTAAACTTAAGTCAATCCAAAGGTAAAAGTAAAAATTTCTTTTAAAAAAAAAATTAATTTCTTAATCCAATTCCAACAATGAACTTTTACATGTTAATTGTTTGACCTTCAGCAGTGACTGAAGATCTACTCAACAGGCCTGGTTAAGAATCACCTTTAATTAAACAAATTCGGAATTACTAGCATCATACCCGTGAAATGTTTATGTATGGGTCAATATTACTAACTAGAGAAAAGTTTTGCATCCCAACTTTGTGCAAGGCACTAACGAGTATATTACCTGATTTAACAGGTATTAATAACAAGGGTGATTTGGCCTTCATTAAATATGATATTTGCAACTTTTATTCATCTATTACTGAGAAAGTTCACACAGAAGCATTGAATTATGCCAAACAATTTGCAACCAATAAACCAGACCAATTGGAAGCTATTTTCCACTGTAGAAAGTTTGTATTATTTCATGGTGGAGAGGCATGGGTAAAAAAAATCCTGTGATAGTGGCTTTAACATTCCTCAAGGATCTCTAGATGTAGCAGAAGTTTCTGAACTTATGGGCATTTATATATTGACTAAAATCAATAAATTTGTCCATATAGACAGCCACAGATTATACAGAGATGATGACCTGATGACTGTACCCAATAATAGAAGGGCCAACAATACCATTTGAAAGAAACTTTTTAAGACTTTTAAGGAATTAGGCTTCAAAATTATGGTTGAGATGGACAAGAAAATTGTCCAATATTTGAATGCTGAATCTGACCTCAACGCTGGTACTGTTTCACCTTATATGAAACCTAATGCTGTCATCAAATACATGAATACCAGATCAAACCACCCTGTGAGTGTAATCAGGCATATCCCAAGAGGGGTTGAATGTAGATTCAAGAAATTCATCCACAAATGAGATGTTTAATTATAAGAAAAAAAAGAGTATGAAAATAACTCTGAAAGAGGAGGGGTATATTACCATCTTAGTTTTTACACCTTATGCCGAACCTAAACATAAATCCAGAAGCAGGGACAGGATCTGGTTTCACATCCACTTTTAATTTGCCATTAAAAACCAAGATTGAAAAGATAATTTTTAAGCTTTCAGATAAGCATTTTCCTAAAAACTCCTTATTAGCAAAGGTGTTTAATAGAAACATGGTGAAACTGAGTTACAGTTGCACTGGTAACTTGGAAAATGTTATTAAGGGCCATAATGTTAAAATCTTGGAGATGGAAAGAGGTGGAAGGGAAGAAAAGAAGAAATGCAACTGCAGAAATAAAAAAATTGTCCATTGGATGGGGAGTGCTTCACAGAAGGCATCATTTACACTGCTGAGGTCAGCGATAATAATAGTTTTAAGAAAATATACATTGGATGTGCTGAGGGCCTTTTCAAAAAGAGATTTTACAATCATGCTTCATCTTTTAGGTTGAGGAGCCATAAAAGGTGTCATACTAAACGAGAGAACTGAGATTATGTTAGGGTGCAGGCATTTAAGTAAATATTTTTTAGGTGCTATTAATCCGGATGAGAGAAATAAAATAATTATTTTCCCCCTCTTTCCCCCTACTCTTTTTCTCACATTTTTTTTTCTTTCTCCTCTCTCACCTCACCTCTTCCTCATATTTTTACTCTCTCACTTCCAGTGTTCTGGTATATTGGAGTAGTTTTCTTTGGCTTGTACATCCTTCCACTTGCCTGAGGAGACCTTACAGTCAAAACCTGGGTTGCAAGGTTGGTTGGCATTTTAGCTTTTCATATAACCAATTTGCAGGTTTAATTTTTTATTATTTTGTGTCATTTTTTACATTAAGTATTTTTTGTAATTTAAAATTATTATAAGAAAAATGAATTTAAGATATACCTTCAAAAATATTCCAATTGTAAGCAAATGTGATTACTTATTGAAATTATTGGGTAAAATGGAAGATTTACTTGTAGAAAATCACTTTTGATTTTCAATAGGTAAGCCAGTGAAAATAAGTACAACCACTTCAATTTTCATATGCAAAAATACCCACATCAAATTGATGAATCTATGGCTTTGGAAAGGATTTAATTCAAATCGTGAAAAATATTGAATTTAAAATATAAATAACCAGTTTCAAAATAACATGAAAAAAATATTAATAAATAAGTCATCAAAAATGTTTGTTAAAGTTAATAAGTTTAATATCTACAAAATAAACCCAAGAATTTATAGGAAATTTTTGAATAACAAAATAATCATGTTCTACAAAAGGGCAATAGACAATTATGAAAATAACATTAACAGTGAAGCCAAAAATGTTTCACATAATTTAAACATTGATGATAGAATGTGCAAAAAAAGATCACAAATATGGTTTTAAAACTAGCCCCTTTTTTAGATTACTAAATCCATCAGAAAGTGAATTGGTGAGAGTTAGTAAGAAAATCTTACAAGATATTTGTGATATTTTGTATATTGATGTTAACATAAATCAGTAGAGAAATTCAAAGGACTTCATTCCCTGATTTGAGAATATTAAAAAAAAAGTGTTGCTTCATAAAATATGGTAATAGATTTTTACCCATCTATAAATTAAAAAATGTTTTGATGTGGTGATCAATTTTACCAGAGATTTCATTGATGTACCTAAGAACATATAAATATTATCAAGGATTGTAAGAAATCATTACTCTACAACAAAAAGCCATAGCAAAAGAGGGGAAATAAAAATAAAATCTTTGATGTCCCTGTGGTATTGTTCAGTGGAGAAAAGGTTAGTGAATTGGCTGAACTATATATTTTACAAAATTATTGATAAAGAGATTAATGGTCTATATCATCCTTGTAGAAAATAATACAGATAGAAAAAAATTATCTTTTGAGAAAAAGATTTAAGTTTTTTTAAGAAACTTGGTTTTCATATTGAAGTGGAAACTAATTTTTACAGTAGAACAAAGATTTCTTTTGTAGATTTCAAATGAAAGGTAACAAATGGAAAACAATCTTCTTATAAGGCTTTTAATATATACCACCATTTGAATGTGAATAGACGTTCTCTCACTTCCTCTTTCAAATATGCTGATGAATATTGACTTTACATTTTTCGTTTTATTTCTTTTTCTTCTCTTAATTCCTTTTCTTTTTCTTTCAGTTTCTTTCTTTTCATTGCCATTAGTTTTCTTTTTGTTCAGATCCTAGAACCAGCTGAAGTTTTCATTGTGAATGCCAAAACCCTTGTGTCTATCAAACAAGATTTCTTAAACAGCTTCAAATTGAATCAGAAATTTAATATTATGCGTTTGTAACTTATTTTCTCTATTGATTAAAAAACAAAAATCACAAATTTTATACATGTAACTTTTTATAAACCACCAGGGTTCATTTTGATTTATTTACAACATCAGATCTGAACCTCACATATACAAAGTTTTACACATCAAATTTTATTCAACCAATTTTTTTCTAACCATCTGGCTTCATTTTAGTAATTTTTTTTTATTTAAAAGAATACATTTTAGTGAATTTTTTTTTTTTATAAATGTTTTTTTAAAACACTCCTCTCAAAGAAAGTTTATTGTATTTTTGTTATTTACTCTTTAATTACACTAACAAAATTTAGCTTTTTATTGACTACAAAGATGTGAATTTTTCAAAATTTAACTTATTATTTTCAGGTTTTACAAAAAATTAATTAAAAATATCAAGAGGAAAATGTAAAAATAGTTAAAATAAATTCTACTACATATGTGGCTCAGTAACATTTAAAAAGAATAAAAGAAATATTACTCCTCATGTTAAAAAACTATACAATTTATATTTTGGAATCATACTTGGCAACCAAGATAAATCATGGGTGCCACATATCTGATGCACATCATGCTTCAATGGTCTTTCAAAATAGTCAAAAAGAAATTGAATAACCTTCCATTTCAAGTGCCAGTGGGTCATGATCATGCCACTTTTGCTTAGTAGACATATAAAGCAAGAATATTTTGTTTCTATTAAGCCTCAATACCTAGATGCATAGAACTATTTTTATAGTATCATACACATTACGATTACAGTATACTTATGTATAACATATATTCATCTTTTTTTCAAGAATAACTATGAAGAGTGCTTCAGCCATGGTATGTGTATATCCCAAACTTAAATCTGATGTTTGTCCTGTACTCCACACAGAAGAAGCTCTAGTACCTGAAACACACACTGAAATTGTCCTGTTTTATTCAGATGAGTCAGAAATGGAATTTCCTGGACAAAATTATGATACTTAAGCCCCAGAAATTGAATTACATTATGCCAAAACCTGTCACAGCATGATCTTAATGCTCTTATAAGAAATTTAGAATTTAAAATACAGTAGAGTGAGCTGCTAGCTTTGAGGTGAAAACAGAGAAATTTAGTAATACAAGATGTTCAAATTACCAAGTTTCACATAGTTTCTTACCATGGCATATTTAAAATACTAACACTATAAGATTTACTAATATTTTACTAACCTAAAAGATTTACTTTTATAATAAACCCTTTAGCATTCAACACGCCCAAACTCGTCCCATAAATATTGGATTTCAATGTTCAATCAACTGTAATGCATCCCATAATATATGACAACATCACAAACAGTGAGATTTTGAGAGCCGATATTTATGGAGTAGGTTTGAGCATGTTGAATACTAAAGATTCAAGTTTTCTTAACAATTAATTACCTAAATAATTTTAAAATGAGTAGCAGTTATGACAACTACTCATTAGGTTTAAAAATACTTTTATCTTGAAATTTTGAATATGGAAAACCTTTGTGAAAATAAAGCACTTTTTAGTTTGATATGCTGGTCTCTTTAAAATTTTGTTCTTGTTACAAGAAGAAACCAGTATATCTGTCTTCAAATATTTTTTTCTTTTCCTCTATGAGAATTATAGAATTCACAAAAATCAAAATCAGCTGCTGTTAACCACTCCAAAAGTTGATCTGTATCTGACAAAGGTGATGCTGTGTATTTTGTGGGATTGGAAGGACATTGTGTATTATGACCTTCTTCTGCAAAATCAAACATTGAATTCAGACAGTACACTTCCCAAATGGAATGACTAAAGACAGCAATTGATGAAAAGCATCTTGAATTTATTTACAATTCTGTTTTTGTTTCAAAAAACAAAAGTATTTTTTTTCTTTCCAATGATATGCTATGAGATTTATGGAATTCAAAAAATATAATTTCTAACAGAAGCATCAACCTATTCAACTTCCACAATTAAACATAAAATTTATTTTCAAATTTATTTCTACTTGATTAATTCTTGAATATATACCACAAAATGGTAGTTATTGTTGAAATCTTTTAAATTTATTTCTCAACAGACATTACTTTATCAGCAATACATCAATCAAATCAGGCAATGGAAAGATAATTATTTCTTTTGACAAAAAAAAAAAAAAAAAAAAAAGTTCAATTTTATTAGCAAAGAAACATCCAGAAAAAATGAATGAGAGACCAACCAACCTTATCATATTTGACTTGAATAGCATAGGCTTTCTGAAGGATCTCAACACCAATAAATATTACTAGAGTCTGAAAAGAAAAATAAATGGTTAATTTTTCTTAAAAATAATCAGGAATAAGCAATGTCCGCAGCTTAACTTTTTAGATTAAACAAGAAAAAGTTTACAAAAAAAATGATCAATGCAAGAGGGTTAAGTTAATATTTTAATTTTGCCATAACGTAAAACCAACTTATTGGCACATTGTTTATATCAATTTATGAGTAAGAATTAAAATATTTGACTCCAGAATTCAAAAAGAGAATCATGATTATTGCAAAACCCACTCGAAGAAGCTGTTTACACAAATCTTATGACAACAGTTATGTTTTAACAAAGTATAGAATTCTGTGATTTAAAACAAAATTATCCAAGATTAATAATGTTTGAAACTTAATTTTAATTTATTATAAATATTTACAGTTGTAAGAACTTTTTTATAATTAAGATGAGGAATCACAATTCAATACATGTATGAGTAGTTATTGTTATTAAGACAATATTGAATGAAAAAAACTTAATCTTGTGCAAAGAATTACAAAGATAAAAAAAGAGATTGTCTACAAGGAATGAAATAAATCCAGTATTAATCAATGATTTTAAGAGATTTAAAAATATGAATATTGGAAAACAATGTTTGTTTTTTAAACTGAACAGGTGAAAGGAAAAAGATTTTTATTCCTTAACAAAATAAACAAAATACTCCCCACTGCCTTATGTAACAAATTTTTATTTTAACCTTACCATCATTCTTCATTTTAAAATTATTTGATAGCCTCATTTTAAGAGTATGGCACCTACATGTAAGAGATACATACTGATTTTTAGAACAGATAGAAACGTAAACAAAAAAGCACGTACCTGCATAGAAAATGCAATTATAAACACCACAAGAAATGGGTAAAAACCAGAATTGTCCAGAGTTACTGGTAATCCTGGAAAATTAAAGTCAAAGACATTGTTTCAAAAATCATTTTAGCTAATTTAATGTTTCTAATTATTATAACACATTTTGTCTTCATGAAGAGAAAAAAAGAACCAAGGATATAAAAGAATTCAACAAACTTACTGGCTCAGAAATTTAAAAAAATGCTTCTAGAACAATAACAGATTAAAGCCTTTGTACCTTTCTCTGTATGTATGAAATCCTAGTTGAAAGCATATCCTATGCATGCAGAACACTAAAATATTTACATGACTCATCTTTCAGTGGTTTTGAGCTGCAATAGGCTCAAAAAATCCCTTTTCAACATTTGTTCTACAAAATGGACAGAGTCATTATTTCTTTTACATTGATGTTCACACTGTACAAGGCCCAAGAACAAATTGAGATAGAGGGTTACAGAGTAAGAGGCATAGTTTATGTGGATACCTAGAGAAGATAACAGTGAAGGTTAGGTTTATTTTGTTTTATGGCATATCAATCTCAATGGGTTATTTAATGTCAACATTTTTAGGATAGATTCGTATGAATAGAATATGTATTCTTTGGTTTAGATTGGTTTGGTTTATTTTGTTTTACAGCATATCAACCTCAATGGGTTATTTAATGCCAACAACATTTTTTATTGCTGGTAATATTTTGTTTTGTCAAAAATCTGTTTCTGGTAATATTTTTCCTTCAAAATTGTATTGCTGGTAATAATTTTTTTCAAAAAAGTATTGCTGGTAATAGTTAACTATTTGCCCATAGCCGAGACCCTATTAAGCAATTAAGAGGTGGTTCCACACTCTTCAAAACCTCCTGATCAGACGCCTTGCTGCTGGATGTAGTTTATCGTCTTACCCAGGACATTGATGTAGTTTAACATCTTACCCAGGACGAGATAACAGTTAACTTGAACAGGTTAAAATTGTAGTGATTGGGGAAACAACCTGTTGGGAGTTAGTTCCACAGAACAGTGTTTCATGGAAAAAACTGCTTGAGTGGAACTTACAACTCACTAATGGAATCTGAAAGGAATAAGGATGGTTTGCCACAATGTGCTTTGCATGGCAGACTTAGGCGTGAAGGTTATTACTGGTGGAACTAAGGAATGTATTTCATCTGAACATTTTCCATGGAAATGGCGATAGAGCAGTGAGAGGCTTGCAATGTTTAATCTGTGAGAAAAGGGTTGAAGAATGGAAAATAATTTGTCACCCACAAGTACGCAGAAATGCTTTTGGTCTCAAGACTGGAAAGTGAAGACTGGGAAGCTCCTGCCCATATACAGTAGCAATACTCCACAGTGTATATCATCATGTACACTTTTTATTACCAACTTTCTTTGTGCTTCTGGGGGCACTACCAAATCCCCATTACAAATCACTCCATGTTCTATTGTTAATTTCTGTCTTATTTCTTTGTAGGGTCTTTCCACTCTAGAACAATTTCCCCATGAGTTTTTTCTTATTCTTGATATTATCCTACTTAGTACTGGATCATGTCTAGTTTTCGCAGCCATTCTATCTAAAGACAAAACATCAGTCTCTACCCAATGTAAGAATGCATTTTCAAATTCTTCTTCTGTTTTGTCTTTTGACTCCTTGTAAAATCACAATCTTGATAGTGCATCTACATGCGGAATTGAATTTCCTTTGACATATTCTATATCAAAGTCAAATGCCATCAATCTTATTGCCCATCTTAGTATCCTCGATGTCGTGACTTTGGGTAATTCTTTCCTCGGGTTAAATATAAACTCTAATGGTCTATGATCACTTCTTAACAGAAATTTTTTCCAATTAAAAATTGTCGGGCTCTAATAGTTGTCCACACAATAGCCAACGCTTCTTTTTCTATATTTAAATAATTAAATTCGGTGTTTGTTAGTCTTCTTGTTAAATACATTATCGGATGTCCTTCTTGTGATAATATCCCCAATATCGAATGTTCACTTGCATCTGTAGTTAATGTAATGTCTTTTTTTGAATCAAACATTTTCACTACTGGCTTCTTTGCCATAATTACTTTTAATTTATCAAAAGCTTTTTGTTGTTCCCCTGACCACATAAATTCAACATTCTTCTTTCTTAAATTTGCAAACGCTTCAGTCAAGTCCGTGTATTTTGGTAAATATCGCCTGTAAAAATTCACCAATCCCAAAAGATTCCAGTTCTTTTTTATTTGTAGGTGTAGCTACTTTTAGTATTTTTTCTATCAAGGCCTGATCTGGTGATATACCTTCTTTTGAAATGGAATAACCTAAAAAAGATATTTTACTACAAATGCTTACACATTTTTTCTCGTTTATTGTCATTCCAGCATTTCTTAATCTATTCAAGATTATGTTGGTTTTCTTTTTTAATTCATTTTCATTAGTAGCTCCTATGCATATATCATCTTGGTAACAAATCATATTTTCTAAAACCTGTTTGATGGCCCTTTGAAATATGGCACTTGCAGTTTTTATTCCATATGGCATTCTTTTCCATCTTTGTAACCCTATTGGTGTATTTATCGTGGTTACTTCTTTGAAGTTATCGTCTATTGGTATTTGGTGGTCTGCTGTTTTTAAATCTATTTTTGTAAAAACGCTCATTCCTGCCAATGCATGTAATGCAACTTCAACATTCGGTATTGGATATGAATCCATACAAACTATTTTGTAATCTCCACAAATACGTAAATCACTATCTGTCTTCCTCAAAACTACAATGGGTGATGCCCACTTGCTACCCCCAAAGGGGAACATGTTCACGAAGTTCTTGTTCTGTTAACTTTCATAGTTTTGTTACTACTAATAGCAACAAATGTACTGGTAATTTTCGTGCCTCATAATAAGAGGGGGAGACATTTTCTCTTAATTTTAAACTCGTTTTATAGTTTTTTAACTTTCCATTTTTTTCCATTTTTATCTCATTAATTAATTTGGTAGAATTTATGTTAAGCACGTCGTTTCCAAGAAGTCCGTGGTTCTTTTTACAACTTGTGACAATTATAGGTATTACTTCAAATTTATCTTTTAACATCAAGGACCCTTCAAAGTATCCTAAATTTTTATGATCAACTCATCAAATTGGTGGAGTTGTAAACTGCTCTTTCATAATGGTGGCTTTCCAATGTGTTCCCAAAAATTTTTTGGTATCAGCATTACTTCACTCCCAGTATCAATTTGCAGTTGTTCATTTTAACCTTTAGTATAATGTCTTTTTTCTTTTGTTCAATTTTTTCTATATTCTTATTTTTTAATGTGTAGTCTTACATATTGGTTTTGTTTTCTTCAACTCTTTCAACATTTTTCTTTTTGAATCTGCATACTGCTTGAAAGTGGTTATTTCTTAAGCAATTTGTACAGGTTTTTCCAAATGCTGGGCATTTTTCCCTTTTTATTTCATGTTCATGTCCACAATACGAACATTTTCTTATCTTTTTTAACATGTACGTATCAGTGAATATTTGTTCGCTGGGTTGACTTTTTTTGATGGTTGTATTTCTGTATTAATTCTTGTTACTGGATAAAGTCAATGCATGTATTTAAAGACATATTTCCTATTTGTAGTTGTTCCATTATTTTATATCGGTGTGATGCATTGTACATACCTTCAATTAACCTTAATTGAATCAAGTCCTCTTCAATAGCCTGTTCGTCTTGTCAGAGTTTTTCAAATTCGCAATATCTACTTGCATTTCGTAGACGGTGTAGATATTTTATGATTGGTTCGTCAATTCCTTGTTTCATCGACATGAATTTAATTCTTTCTGCCACTACCAGCCTTTTCTTGGGTCTCATATTTCTCCTTATAATCTGACATTTTTTCGAAAGTCAGGTCTTCCAAATTTGAGGGATACGCCATGGTGGAGACTTTCATTATCGCCTCGCATCCAGCTGTAGCCAAAAATAAATCCGTAATTTAATTTTCACCTCCCTCCTCCTTGTTGTCTTTCAGCTTTTTAATTCTCACACTGGCAGAAAAACAGCAAATCCGTGCATCCATGTAATCTGAATCTTCTAGAGACAAATGCGATCATATCGGCGACGCCATTGTTGTGATGTCCAAGTTTAGCACTAGTCAGTCGCTAAGCTTGTCTTCTTTTTTTTAACGTTATTCTCAGTGACCAGTTATATAGTCTTTCTCTTGCACTTATGCAAATTAGGCATATTAATTTGCCAGTATCATTACAGTTATAGTTTTTTTTTAACTGGTGATTGAAACAGAAACCCAAACAAAAAATTTAGGTTGACAAACTTAAATTTAGATTTGCCTTATCTTGTGAGAAATTCTGCAATTTAAGCTCCTATTGGCTAATTTGTCCCACACAGTATTTTGTAACGACCAATCTCTAAATAATTAGGCAATGATTCTTCTTCAGCATCCAAAATGGTAATGCTCCTGCGACGACGTCATGTTCCTGCTTATTCAATACTTTCAAGGCTGTATAATTCAGTCAGTTTATTGACTGTTGTCTAATATGTACTTTCAACACAAAGAACTTTCTACATGATCTCGATAATAGCCGAGTTTCAACTTCAGCAACCGAAATGGTAATGCTCCTGCAACGACCAGCAAGTTCCTGCTTCTCCAACTGCGTAGAGACCAATTGAGTCCTACAGAAGAAAAAATCACTACCTCTTCTTTGAAGAAACTACCCACCCTGTTCACAGGGGCAAAAAAAGTGCATAATCTTTTTTTGCAAAGATGCAATAAAATTTGTTTTAAATTTTAAGGTAGGCTTTGTTAATTGTATGTCTTTTCTTGTCTCTGCTAAGGGTTAAACTATGTGAGAAGAAATTCTCACAATCTATCACTAAATGTGAAAAAACATTAGTAAGTGTAAAAATGATTATGCTTTAATAAATAATATAGAAAATTATATTTTTCTATCAATTTTTTTTGTTAAAAACTTGAAAAAAAACCATTAAATAAGCAACATAGAAAATACAAAGGCCAAAAAAACGATAAACAAAGAAAATTTAATCATAACATGAGGTAGGTAATTGTAAATGAAAATTTCTTTATATAGACTTTAAAAATGTTTTCATTGTGAATATTCTTCATATAGAAAATGAATGCATAGAAAACAATTCTTAAATTGTCCAATAAAATTTTCTCAGAATATGAAAATTAAGAGAATTTCCATGTAAAATTTTTCAAGGTTATAACTGAAATGCTTAAATAAAAATAAAGTTGTGAATTTTATAAAAATTCCAGTAAAATTTAATTAATTTGTTTTTGTATTTATTCATTTTTAAAACTTTAATATTTTAACTTTTTAAAATTTATTTCTTAAACAGTTTGTGTTTTTATTATACAGTGTAACCCGGATATAAGATCCGGGTTACACTGTACTAACAAAAAACCTTTCAGGACAGTTTAATTTTTTTTTCCAGGAAAATGGCAACAAAATTTAGTCAGGGGAATTACTTTCATCTATTAATTTTAACTTTTCTACTGTTTGGGCAATCAAGTAGTTTTATTGCTTCTCAAACATCCTATTTGCTTAAATATGTTTTCCATTTTCTTATGCATCTCTTAATGATAGACCATAAATATTCTATTAGAAAACTTGGATAAATTAAGGGCTCTTCCATTTATTTGATAGTGTAGCAGATCTGAGAAGGCTGCATGAATATTTATTTAATGTTTTGTTTGCTGCAAATGAAACATGCAACATCCACAAACAAATTTCATTAGAAAGATCAAATAGTAACGTAACGATATTCAATTACGACAAAAAGGATTGGTTCAGAACAACAAATAAAATTTTTATATACAGAATTTTACAATTTTTGTTTTGTAATGATGTGTGCGTAAGATTGATCAGAGAATATTTAAGAGAAAAGGTTCTCGATGCTGGTTTGGAAATGTTAAATGCAGAAAGTAAGTGAAAGTTGAAAAGTTAAAATTTAAATTAGACAAAATTTTTCTGAGAAAGATAGTTTAAGCGGAAAAAGTTTTGTCAGAATGAGTTGTTGAAAATGTTGGTGAATTGTAACGTAGAGTATTTTTCCAAATCTTTTAGAAAAGAAAGAAGTTTGTTCCAAAAAGCAGTCTCTGATCAGCAAAAATTAAGTTCTCTCTCGGCATCTCTCTAAGTCTGTATATCTCTGTGCATCTGTATATCTCATTGCGTAGAAACTTGCTTGCTGTTCATATTTATAGTTTTTTTAATGACTAAACCGGCTCACCAGAAACTCAGCAGACGCTGCCACCAATTCAAAGAAATGTATGGGCAAAATCGTATTTTTCTATTTTTTAACCAATAGAATTGCATGAGACATTCAAGTTAGGGGTAAAATAGAGAAAGAGTTTTTTTTTAAGTAGGTTGAGTACAAAAATCGACTGATTTGCGATGGAAGTTTCTAGAAGCTTACTGTGCATTTAATAACCAATCAGATTTTAAGAAACGTTTAAAAGTAAAAGAAAGGTTACTAAAATAGCCTTGAAACCTTTTTTAGCAAAGTGAGCAAACATCAGCTTTGCTGAATGTAAAAAGGAATATAGGCTGGGTGATTATTCCCTTCAGCTTAAAGCTTCTTGGTTGTAAACTATACCATTGAAATAATGCTTTGTCTAACAACTTACCATAATTCTTTGTATTTATTTTATCATCAACTTTGAAGAGACTAATTTTACTATCTTTAATACTAGTCCCAAAACATTACTCCATCCTCCACATGACTTACAAAAAAATTCTAGTGAAGAACCTGTAGTCGACCGTGGCTGTGAGGTTGTTGATAGAAGTAGAAGAACACATGTGGGGTTAAGATTTTCCTGCTAGCCAGTCCAACTACATGAGAAAGTTGGACTTTAATTAAGTCCAAAGAAGGCAAAGAAAAACACAAGACCGATAAATATATGTATACAAATATGTGTATTAATGACAAGAAAGGTTACATGGACAGTTACAATGGACAGAGTGTGTGTGTGAATATTATATATGTGTGTATGTGGTGAGTGTTCGTACGTACGTGGATTGTGCTTAGCGTGTTCCCAGCATTTGGGAAACGCTATCTCTGTGAGCGTTCACATCTGAAAGGTGATAAGGCTGAAAAGCCTGAGGAAAAAGAGAGAAAGAGGCGAAGGGTCAGCGACTATTTATAGCCAGGGAAGAGAGACCCCTGGTGAAAGAGTTAACGAACTAAAGGAGGAGTTAACTCCTACAAACCCTATCTTTAGTCCATCCAATCTCGCCCTACATTCATCACTAAAATTGTAATGGGGTTGGTTTAATTAATAGGTAATTAGCATAAAGAGAGCCATAATTATAGCTCAAGGGCAACTTTGAGTCAGTGTATGTAGAATATCTACGGCTACTAAGTTTGATTTTCAAAACAAAATGGTGTCACCTAACAAAACTCTGTTGAACACGGAAGAATCTAAAAACAAAGATTTCAATAAAATGCTTTTAGGCACATACCAAAATAAAGAAGTTACAAGATGACCAAACACCTGAAGGACAGAAAGAAATCATGGCTCTATTTTTGACCACTGTGGGATGCAGAACCATTAGGCAGATTTCGTCAATAACTTACCTGGCTGAAATTGAAACCTGATGGGGATTTTAGTATTTGTAGAGATTACAAAGTAGGTGCAAATCATAAGATTTGTTTGAATTCCTACCCTATTCCAAACATAGAAAACATATTCCATTCTCTGGCAGAAATGAAATATTTTACGAAAATTGATTTAAAAAATATGTATCACCAAATTCAAATAGATACCGAATTTAAGGAAATCACAATAAACTCCCCCATAGGCTTACTTAGATGGTCCTGTTTACTATTTGGAAGACAGCCAGCTCGATTTTTCAAAAAGCTATAGAAAATTTGTTAGCAAGGAGAGTGGCAGGACAATATATGTTTATGTGTGGCCACTGAAGAAGAACTGAAACAAAAAAACTAAATTTGTAATGGATGAAATTGAGGAAGGCAGGAATGACAATAAATGAAGATAAGTGTATATTTGATTGCCAAGAATTAACATCCTTGAGTTACCAAATTTCAGAAATCAGTACTTCACTGGACCTGAGGTTAATACAAGATGTATCTTCTCCAAATAATAAAAAAGAATTGTAATCATTTCTCAGATTAGCCAATTTTTATAGCAAATTCTTGTCAAAGGATTCTGAGAGAAATGAAGCATTTTCTGAGTTGCAAAAGAAGAATAAGGAATTTGAATGGACTAGTACACACCAAACAACCTTCATTAAATTAAAAGAAGCTCTATCTAAAAATACCCATGGTCAAGATTTCTAACCTTAAAACAGACATTACATTAAACACGAATGTGAGTGGCCAGTGTGTATCAGCCATTTTTTCCCAGGAAGGATGTATCTTTCGAGAACATTGACATCAACTGAATTGAACTACTCTAATATTGAAAAGGAAGCACTTATGATTGTATGACCTGCGCAAAACAATTTTTATTAGGAAAAGGATTTTTGTTGAGATCCGTTCATAAGTCCTTAGAATTTATATTCCATCGTAGGAAGGAATTGCGGAAAATTACATCATCCAGAATATTAAGATGGGCTATAAAGTTAATGGCTTTTGATTATGTTATAGAATATGTGAAGGGAAACATGATATCAACTACAATTTGAAAAAACCAAAAAAAATTGAGGATGAATTTTTGCATTGGTAGAAACAGATGTGTTGCTCATGAATAGACTAGTTATGGAGATGTTACAAGATCCAGTCTTAAGATGAATATTATCTAGAATAAGGAACAATAAATGGAGTAATTGTTCAAAAGCAGAAAGACCATACAAAGAAACCAGACACAAACTATCAATATAAAATGGTCTAATTTGTAGTGAGGATTTAATCATACCACTGGATAACTGTAGAAAAGAAGTAATTAAAAGTGTACATGATGATGTGCATTGTAGGAAACTGCTACACAAAAACGGTTAAAACTGGAAGCGTGGTGGTCAGGATACACCCAAGATGTGGAGAATTACATATAAAAATGTCCTAAATGTGCCAAAATAAAGAATTTTCACCACAATAAGTTACACAGAAAAACAGAACCATGGTCTAGAATTCATTTAATGGGGTAGGGTTATGTCTAATACTAGTTGACAATTTTTCTGCCTGACCTAAAGTTTTGAGTTCAGGATAAAATATCTCTTACTGTAAAACAAATATTACACATAATATTTGCTAGAAATGGAGTACCAAAAACATTAGTAACTGATAATTCTCCTTAATTCTGTGACTATGCTCGTGGTTAAGGAAGATTGGCTGTGTCCCATATAAAACACCTCCTTACCACCCTCAATCAAATGGGATTACTGAATGAATGGTCCAGACAATAAAGATAGGATTGAAAGCATTTTCTTCTCAGCAAGAAAAAATTGAAACTTTCCTACCAGGATACCACATGCTGACAGATTAGAGAGCCTGTCTGCATTAATAGTCAGACAGATTAGCCCTTCTTTACCTGTCTTACGCTATTAATGAAAACATGGTACAAAAGAAATAAAGAAAAAGAGCTGGAAAAGGTGAATTTCATAATGCAAAAAGCATACAGCATGGCATTAATATGCATGAATTGTAAAAATATTGTTGCCCATTCAGACCAGTTAAGAGCTAGCCAAAATTACAAGAAAGTACAAAGCAAAGCTAGTTCAAATGACTATGTAGATGAACAAGAAAGCAGGGCAGTGGAATCAATGGACAATCAAAGTCCTTCAGAAAACTCGAAGTATGAAACATGGGAGACTGAGAATAAAAGAACTAGATCAAGGTCCCTCATAATGAGAAATACTCATGAAACCAGTGAGATGGGGAGAGAATGTAGGAGAAACCATAGATCCATGCAGGGCATGAAACCCAAAAGATTCAGGGAGATGTAATGGAATTGGTTTAGCTAACAGGTAATTAGCATAAAGAGAGCTATGACTATAGTTCACAGACAACTTTGAATCAGTGTATATAGAATATCTACAGCTACTAAGTTTGATCATCATAACAAAAATTGCTACTAAAAATTGAGTTTTTTGTGTACTTCTTTACCCAACTTACATGTTTCTTTGTAATGAGGTAGTAATTTAGTTGCTTTCATGTCTTTAACTAATGTTATTAGTATTCTGCTTATTTTCTGTTTATCTTTGCAACATTAGATTCTTCAGATATTTTCTTCCTAATTAATCCAATTTCCTTCCTAATATCCTTTTAACTATTCTCAAATTTTTCCTGTGATTTTCAAAATGACATGCCTGCAAAAAAACAGTATGTCAAAAGAACGTTTTTTTCCCTTTTTATCACTATTATTTTAATTACCTTCACACCTCTGCAATGTTTATTGTTTTAAAAAGCGATAATTAGAATTGTAATAAAACCTAAACATATGATGTAAATGAATTTATACATTTTTTGTTCTTGAGACTGGATAACAAAAATATTAGACACTATTTATTAGATTGCTAATTTACAAGAATAATTTTATATTTACAACATTCTAAAAACTGTATAAAAACTAATGCAATGTAATATTTATCATTTACCAATTTATAAAGAAATAAACATGAAAACAATTTTTTACTTATAAACATTTACTAAGTTATTAAAATGTATGAACCAACTCTGAGGAAATCCTTATTTACCATTTTATAAAGTACAAGTTGATTGACAATTAGCTGATCTTTTGCCAATTATTCCAATAAAAAATTAAATAAAGTGTTTATCATTTTGTTGTCAGTTCTTGAGAACAAAGAAAATGTATAAATTCACTTTCATATGTTTAAGTTTTATTAAAATTCTAATCATCACTTTTTAAAATAATATACATTTCTGAGGAGTGAAGGTAGTTAAAATAATAACTATGTCAAGGGAAAACCTGTTCTTTTGACCCAACATTTTTTTTGTGGACATGAAGATTAGGTTACATCTTATTTTTGATCCCTGAATATATATTTTAAATTAAAAAATAAATATCTGTTTATATATATATATATATATGTGTTACAATATGATGAAAAATATGAAAGTTGCATAATAAAATCTCACACCATCAAATGAGTTATTGTAAATATTTGTAATAAAAATATACAAGCTGAAATTCACAAAGTATATTTACCATATAATTACATATATCAAGAAAATTTTTACAACATCAGTCAGTTAATACCCATTTTATTTTGAAAACATTGACTTGCATAACAAGATAAATATACACTAAGGTTTTCATTTCAAAATATTCACAAGAAATGAAGAAAAAATATGGAAAAATGATTTTTTTTTAATCTTTTTAAATAACTATTACCTCTAAAAATTACGCATGAATTTTATTTTTACTTACCCAAAATGCCTGTTCCAAGGATGCATGCTATTGTTACAAAATCTACAAAATAAAAAATAAATACTTAACAGGTTAATAAAATAAAAATTGTTGCCTATGAAATTCATACATTCATATATAAAGAGGTCTTCAAAATCTCTTGGTCCAAACAAGAAGCCATTCCAATAAAAGATTTGATACTTGGTCAGATTTTGGAAAGTGGACCATGCCAAGAATTTTACAGTACCCCCACATAAACAAGATGTGTTTGTAGTGAGTAAAATTTATTTAATTTGTTTTCCTTCATTTTAAATTTCTCTTCCTCATCATTTCCAATTTATTCCATTTTAGCACCATTTTTGATTTGTCTTTGAAATTATTTATAAAAAAAAAAAAAAAAAAAAATGGAGGCTTGTTAACAATACAAATCTAGAAATCATTTCAAATTTAGGAATGAACAACCATGTGCAATAGTGAAGTTTACTCTGTACAATAACCAATAAATATGAATGAAGCATTCTACAAAAAATTTTCATGACTTCAAAATATATAGAAATTCATTGTGTGCCAATAAATGATAAATATTTTTAACTTTATATTTCTTTTAAAATTGTAAAATTAAAAGATATTTTATTCATTTATCAATCAGATCTGATTAGTAAAAAACTTCTGAAAACTTATGTAACATTTTACCACCATATTTTATTTAATTTGATAGATCCTAGGATTAGAACATGTGAGAGAGAATCCACCCAGCCATCAGTAACATTTTACAAATACCCATTTGCAAATGAGCATTTGCCAGTTTGATTTCTCCATTATTACTTGTTGCTTTGATGTCAATAATTGCACTTAATTATCTTTTTTACAAATGCCAAATAAGTTCCTGCACTCTCAAAGCAAATGGTTAAAAAAAGAAAAGGATGATAGAGATCATCCCATAATTAATGTCTGAAATTTGATAGCAAAAGATAAAATTAATTTTTTTTAATTCTAAAATGTATAAATGATAATACATGCAACTACATGTTTGCATAGTTTTAATCACATTAACAGGGTGGATTCAATTAACTTATCCCACTTAAAAAGTGAACATTACATTCTAAGAATTTAGAAATGCCAATAGTGCTGCAAAAGTAATCCTAAAGATAGATTCTTTAAATGAAATAAATTGCTGAAGATGGTTAAAAGAAGTTTGGAAATGGTAATTTCACCTTAAGCGATGAGCCACCAACAAGTTGAGTTTAATGATAACCTGCTGTTGTCTGAACTCAAAAGAAATATTGCTGGTACAGTTGAATAATTAACTAAAAAAAAACTGAATTCAATCCATTCAACAATTTAATGTCATCTGCAACAAAATGGAAAGATGTCTAAATTTGGAAAATGAGTTGCATGTAATTCAACAGAAGTCAAATGTAAAATAAGAGGGAACATATACATTTCTTGATATTCTCATAAATGAATCTTATCATTTTGCACATGTTATACTTCACTGCAATTAGATCTCTTTCTGATTCACTCTGCATGTTGGCCAAGTGTAAGTACTAAGAAGGCAGAACATAAAATAAAAAAGTAGTTTTCTGTGCATGGACTCTGAGCAACAAATCCCTGCCAAGAAAATAATAAAATAACCAATCATAAACGTTCCCACCAGAAAAAGAAATGGCCCTGGGGACTACCAGATTTGCTTAAAAGAAGGCCCCTCACAACGACCAACACAGTTGCAGGTCAAAAAGCCACCTGCTGACATGATTGCTTAGCTCATCACAACTGTAACGTCACCCAACCTCCACTAATCCTCACCCAAATCTTCAGAAATGGAATGTGGCCAACAGTCAAGATTCAACACCAACAGGCTCCCAATGCCAACCACCTTGACATCGTCACCAGCTCATCATCACCACTGTGACCCAGTGGCTTAATCCTTGGGGGGCAGTCCATGTTGAGTTTTCAGAAAAAAAAAAAAAAAAAAAAAGGAAGAAGATAGGGTTCAAATGAAGCCAATTTGTCTTTGATATGGCTGGTTCAAAGCAATAAAAGAAAAATTGTCTCCAAAACACACTGTCAGCTGATGGAGGATAAACTCCACTTATAAGACATGAGCAAAAGGTGTGAAAAAACTTTGAACATTTTTAAAGGGCTTCATGTGGGGTAGGATTAAGTGAATTTAATGAATCCACAGTTTTTCACACCTATGTGAGAAGTCCAGACTTTGGTGTCAGGTCTTTGATTTTTCATATCTGTGAACTGTTAGTGAAAACAAAATTAAATAAGTGAACCAATTTTTTTTTATCATATCATAGGCCTAGTTTTAATATGGATATAAAATGATTACTTTTCATAAATTATAAAATAGATAAATAAATTGAAATAATTCCAATGTTTAATAAGGATATCCCATGCATTTCATTTTTTTCTGGAAATATCGAACAGAAATTTAAAAGAAAATTGAAAATTAATATTTTTTTAAATATTATTTAAAATTCAAAAATGGGCATTTTTTTCAATTTACAAGTTTTCACAGTAGTAAAACAATGCAATGTTTTATTTTTTTGTTTAGATAATTGAAGTTTTATTAAGCAAAATAGACTAAAAATTAAAAGTATGATAACATTTCAGTTTTTAAAAGTGAAATTAATTTCATCAGACTTTTAATTCTTAGTCTACTGCTTTGTACATAAAACAAAATAATTTAAAAAGATATTGCATTTTTTTTACATTGTTAAAAGAAAAACAAACCATGTTTCTGTTAACATGACATTTAATTTATGACTCCTTACTTGTTAGAACTGAAATAAATATTTAAAAAACTGATAAATTATGAATGAAAAGTACAATATGTTTTTTGTTTTTCTTTTTAACTTGACCTATCCTATGACCCCAAATGTGACCTCAGTCAAAACAACTGGAGAAATTGGTCAACTCTTGGCACTACTGACAACACCCTTACATTTAATCACTTTCCTGACAAGCAGTAACCAAAAATGACATATTCACAATTTTTGCCAATTTTTGAACAACTATAAATATCTCGTGTATGTTTGATGAATACACTATTAAAAATTTAATCCTTGTTATTCCTTTCTTTCACAACAAAATGCTCATTATAACACACAAATTAATGGCAAGTGATGAAAAATGTATATTTTCTTTTCTATGGACCATAGGTGATTATGGCTTCCACAATTTCCTGTCCCTCATTGCCCTTAGCAGTGTTTCTCTCCCTGCCAAGCCTCCTGCATTAAATTCATACAAGCTTGTCAGGTAGGTGTTCCGCTACCTTCCACATCTCTCTTGCCCTCAATATGTCCTGAGAAAATTAAGTTTTCCAAGTCCTCCTTCCTCATTATGTGTATAATAAACTGCAGCTGCCCCACATTTCTGCCACATCCCTTTTCCTCTTCATATGTAAAAAGTTTATCCAGTAGTCACTGCCATACAAGAGAATTGATATCACATAGCAATTCAACAACCTTTTCTTTGTTCTAAATAAATTTTCTTGCTGCTTATTACTTTTAGTTTTTAGAATGCATTTTTCACTAATCTGATGCACATTCAGATTTCTGTTTCATTTCAATCCTCTGTTAAAACACTCTCCAGATATTTAAACTTCTGTACTGGTTTTATATGCACATCTCCAATTTGTAGTTCACATCTTAGGCTTTTTCTGTTATTGACCACCATATTTTCTATTTTCTTAGATTTTTTTTTTTTAAGTATGGTTTACACTGCATAAGGCTTGGTTCCACTCAAGGTAGAAGGTTACATTAAGGGGTAGTATAGGAGGTGAAGATAACAGTTAACTCTATTCAACAAGTGAAGATTGTAGCAATCAAAGAAACATCCTCTTGGGAGTCTGTTTCACAGGGTAGTGGTTTGTAGGAAGAAGCTGTTTAAGTGGAACTTACTTCTCACCAATGAAATACAGAGGGAATGTAGGTGGTTTGCTACTATGTAAGTGGCATTGGTGAACTAAAGAATGTAGTTCATCTGAGCACTTTTCATGGTGGTAGCAATAGAGTAATGAGAGTCTCGCCACATCCCACCTGTGAGACAGAGAGTTGGAAGATGTAAAATAATTCTTCTCCAACAAGGAGTGGAAAGTGAGGACTGGACAGCGCTCCCACCCAAACATGACAAGAGCACTCTATTTTTACCCTGACCTGACTTTTATAAAGGTAGAAGATAGCATGATGAGTCAGGTACTTACTAGAGTGGTACAGGGAGCCAATCATTTTACTTGCACCTTTAGTGATGGATCGTATATAGAAGTTCCACTTGAGATTGGGTTATATTCTCTCAAGGCACAGAGCCTCCTCAAGGAGGATATCTGTTCATCATATGTGGCAGTAGTTCAGAGTCTGATCAGCTGTTATGGAAAGTAATCAGTTTGGTTTTCAAGGCATTGAATGTAACCAACCAGGGGTTTTTTCCCTACTGGGAAGTTAGTGTTGGATCAGAAAAGAGGTCAGCTGCCAATCTCTGATCATCAAGAGTTTTAGAGGTGCACTCATATATTGTTGTATCATCAGCATAGATGTTTAAATGACCAATCCTTTTTCTTGTTTTTCATCACAACCTTCTCTAGAAAGTCCTGAAGTTTTCTTTCTGTGTCTGCCATCAACATAGTATCATCTGCATTTTTTATATTATAAGATTGCACCCCTCAATAATAAATCCTGGCAAGGTCTCCAACTCTCATAGGATAACCTTACTGTAGAGGTTGAATAGATAAGAAGAGAAGACATATTCTTGTCTTACACCTATTTCTATTTTTATATACCTACTCAGTTTGTTTTCTATCCATATTCAAGCAGTTTCCTACCAGTATAAGTTCTGGACTATTATAACATCCTTTCCACATAGTTCTAGTTTCAAATAGATCTTTGTGCCATGCCTTGTCAAATGCTTTGTGTAATCTATGATACATAATTGCTCCTACTAATATCATTCTAATCATAAATATCACATTTCTTCTTTCAATGTCCTTGACAAAACTGCACTGTTCTTGTCCTAATTCAGTCTAATTCTGCTTTGTGCTCTATTCATCAGGATGCAGATTATTAGCTTGGTTGTGGGGCTCATTGTGCCATGGAACTTACAATCATTTGCCCCTAGTTTCATAGCTAATGCTATGAAGATAGCTCTACAGCAGCCCTCCAGTATGTTGTCAATGCCAAAATCATCCAAGGCTGTGAGCACCTCTATTATGTTCTGATTTGGTCCTGCTGCTTTGTTCCTGTTCCATCTTGTCCAGCTTTTAATATCTCTCTGGCCCTTCCATATTTTTGTGTATTGTAGGTTTCCTATTCTCTCATCATAACTTATTTACACTACCTCTGGAGTATTTTTCTTTTTCTACTATCAGTGTTGCACTCTTTGACAGCCTGTTTATGAGCACACTTACAAGAAGTAATGGCGCAAACAATGGCTTAGTAAATGAATACAAATGTTACCATGTATGGTGACAAAAGAACAAACAGAAACAACAAAATACTGTCAGTGAGATAGAAAGAAAAGGAGACAAGATATGTTAAAATAAAATTCTTTGTATTGTCAGTATAAAAAATCAAGGTGGAATGTCCCTTTGTCAGTGAGGGAAGCAACTTGGAGGATGTGAGGAGTCAGTAGAGCCTAGCATTGAAGCTTGTGATGGGGCAGTTGACTGGGGCCTACTGTTGAACACTATGACTGCCTGCCAACTGCCATGAGTGTCACAAGAGGGTCCTTTTAAGCAACATTTTTTGTCATGCTTTTGCTTTAGCAGCAATGTTCGTAATTGACTCCATTTAAATTTTATTTTATATTTTTGGAGGATTTGTTTTGTGAGCTGGATGCAATGCTCAGAGCCCCTGAGCAGAGAGTGACCTTTTATTTTTAATTTTGCTTTTGTAGCATTCTCATCCAGTCAACAGGTTTTGATATGGAATGAATCTGAAGCAGGTTATAACACAAGCTAAAGCACAATTCAAAATGCAATAAAAATCTTTATATGTAAATATGATACCATAACACAGTGGTTATCATTGTACTTGCCTAACCAAGTCATTAACAACAAATTTACTCCTACTAAATGTTCCTGTTTGACTTGGCATTTTCTTGACTGTGTCCATGTGAATTCATCAGTAGAACTGTAGAATTATTTGTAACAAAGACAGTAAACAAGTAAGATTATATTGCTTATAAAATTGCAAGAATATTTCATTCCATTATGAGTATATACGTATAGCAGACTGGGGGTTTATGTGTTGTTAAATTAGGAACACATGCGTTTATTCCTTCTAGAAGGAGGTCCACTACAAGAACAAGCAAACTCAAAGATTGAATCCACCATAAAGAAGTGTAAAGAAAACCAACAAGATCAATATATATATATATATACATACAAACAAGTATATGTATTAAACAACAAGATTTACAATGGACAAAGACATTAACATTTTTGTGTTTGTGTGTGAATGTAAAGAGTTTGTATTTTGGTGAATGTTCGTATGTACATGTATGTGTGTATAATGTTCATGGTGTCTCCCACAAATGGGAAGACACAATCTTCTGCAAAAGCTTACATTGTAGATGTGTTCGATGAAAATGAAGAAATGAGAACAAGGCAAGAAATCACCCAGTATTTTATAGTGTATGAAGAGTATGTCCTAGTGAACAATCAGGAAATTAAGGAGGATTTAACTCCAACATGTTTCAGAGTTACCAGAAGAAGACATTTTCAGTAGTGATAAAAAAATATTTTCTTTATATAATAAATAATCTGCATCTCCACATTCAGAACTATAGCAAAAAAGAGTACTTTTTATTTAGAAAAGGTATATATAAACCCACTTTACCCATTTTTTTGTACTTTGACTTTTTGAAATTATCAAAACAAGTTTTGAATGAAGAGAATATTTATGATTGATTGAAATTACCACAGAATTTCACATACACAACATAAAAGTAAATATTTCATATGACTGCTCAAGAAATTTGTTCTAAAGTTATTTCCAAACAAATTTGATAATTAGTAATAAAAATGCAACATTTTTGTCCTCCTTGAATATTCAGGTCAAGACCAATTATTATTCACAAAGCAGCAGAAAACACTATAAAATAAAATTCTAAGTATTTTTCCATTAATTAATCATGAGAATAAAATAGTTAATTGTTTGTAAGTATCTGACATCTGTCTCCATTTTTAAAGCATATTATGATGACAAGTATTAACACAAAAGTTAGAATGAAAGAATGCTGTTGACTAAACAAATCCATTTCTAAGTTTAAAAAAAAAAACTTAAAAATAGCAATCAAAATGAATCATTTAATCATAAGTACCAAATTCTTATTCAATGAGCTCTTTTTAAAATTCATCTTATAAATAATCTCAGTTGAAAGAATAATCCAAATTAATGAATAAGAGAAAATTTCATTTAAAATGCATTATTTTCAAAATGAGTCAGCATGTGTTTTATTAAAACAAAACAAAATGCTCAATGAAGCATATAATGAAATGACATAAAAAATAAAATGTTTCCCCAGATAATTCATTTGAGTAAAACATACAAACATTGGATTTTGAAAAGTCACAGGTGGCTGAAAATGTTATTTTTGACAATTGGAAAAAATGTATTATGTAATGTTAATAAATTCATTCAGACTAAATTTGATATCAAAGGTAAAGATGTTGCTCAAATAATACAGCTGAATTTTACTTTGTATCTTATAAAAAAATAATGAATATATTTGGTGCCATGAAGCAAATATAATCCTGAAATAAAAGTAAAAATAGCAAGAAAATGGATTTTAAAAGATGTAAAAATAAATGTTTATTTCTGATAGTACATTAGACAGGAAAGAGATATCATCAAAAATGTATAAGAAAAATCAGGGTTTAGTTAATGGTAAAACTCCCATGAAGAGCACATCAACTTAAAAAAAAAAGCCACATGAAAACAATTACTGTAGTTTGTGTCTCAGCAGATGATTTCATTCAGCTTATTAATGAAATTGTTAGAGAAATCCAGAGCTTTCATAAACTTATTAAACAAGCATTTGGTCAGTTAAGACTTACAAGCAAGATGAATTAAAGAAAAATTGGAACAGAATTTCTTTGAATAAAGGCTCAGATGATGAAATAGTTTGAAAATGTTTCATTTCTATTCCTTAAAAGAAGTGTGTGGATTGTTTACAGTGTCACATATAAGTATACAATTTTGTAGATCATTAGCCCCAATATAATTTGTATATAGCATGAATTATGTCAGATAGTCTTATAGATTTTAATGAATTATTATCCATTGCCATATTGGGAGGCCAATTGATGTGTGACATATACTTATTTGGATTTACATGGCATTATACAGTTGAAGCATAGAACTAAAAAGAAGCTGTAGTTAAAATAGAAAAAGTAAAAAGAAATTTGAGATACCAAAGATATTGAAGCCATCATCCTTGTTATAGTTTGGTATAATTCCACCTAAGTTAATGTATTTAGGGATATTTTAATGTATTTCTGTAACAGAAACCAAGAATACTTTTAAAGAAATTGCTGAAATATTTTGTAATGTATTCTATTTAAACATTGTCTATTTGGGGCCTAATTACTTAAGGCTGTAATATTCATTTCAACAAAAAACTTACTCTGTTATTACTACTTCACTTCTGTATCCACAAGAATTTCAATTTGTTGTAAAAATGTGACAGAGGAACTACACACAAAAAAACAAAGGCAATTGATAAGATCACAACTGTAACTTTTCTAAAAAAAATGATTATTATAAGTTATGAAAATATTTCATGAAATTTTGGTTCATTTAATAATTGAATAAGATAAAAGTTTTATTTGTTGCTAAGATATGCAACAACAAAAGTATAAAAATATACAATAGAAAGGTACATATGCATTATCTTTAAAATAGTATTTCATACTACATTACTAATCATAAAATACATTCTCTGGTGTTTTTATTAAATTCTGAAAGGAAATCATTTAAATCCATCTCATATGTTCAGACATTGACTCATATATAGGTGTGTGTGTGTGTATGAGAGAGAGGGAGAGAGAGATCAAAAACAAATGTTTCTTTCCAAGAGACAGATGTTACCTTTTTAAAGCCATTGTTTTGAAATCATAAAAAAAATAACCAAATACAGCTTCAAATAAAATTTTAGTTTTATTCTCTTCTTACAAATCAAACTGTGACTATAGTTAATTCTCTATAATAAACCCCTTAAATAAGAGTTTATCTCATTATATTTTGGGATTTGATTGTTGTGTTTAATTAATTCTCCTTTCACAAAGAATGTTTTACAAATTCTTTAGAAACTTTTTATATAAACAGATGTTCTATAAACGTTTATTTTATTTACTTTCATTTGTACCAGAAATGAAGGTTTGCAATGCAAAGGAAGAAGTGAAACTAATCAAGAGAGGACAATGACAAGAAATAGAAAGAAAATATTAATGCAATTACATTTGATGTAAATATTACTTGAAAGCTCCAGTATCTTCAATCAATATGATTCAATATTCACATATTGTCAAAATTTTGAGGAGAAAAAATAAATTCAAATTAATATTCATTAAACTTGTTTATTAGATTTAATGAAATATATTCAGTTTGATATTTAGGTTACAGAATAGGTTTTGCATGAAATAGAAATACATTCTCCATTTCAATAACTACCTGTGATGACTTTTCAGGTGTTCATATGTCATTATCTAATTATTTTGGTTTCATTTTTATTTTGAAATTTATTTCAAAATAAAAATTAGCATGCACATAAAAGATAATTTGATGTCAATAAAAAGAGTTACTTCTTGCTAACTTTTATTATCAGTTACTAACAGCTAATTGTTCATTTTATTTTAATATGCAAAAGATATGAGGGGATGCTAAAAATTCTTTCAGTAAAATCCATTGCCTAATCAAACATCAGAATTTTTTTTTTTAATCCAGTCTTGGTTAAGCTGCAAACTTTTCAGCACCCCAACATACTACCATGAAAAAATCCTTGAATGTTTTAAACTATAATAAATTTTGAATAACTGTCTGCTTGTAAGCAGATGACTGACATTACAGATTTTACTTTTGAAATATTGACTCTTTCATAAACATCACTGGATATAATTATCATATTTTGCAGCAGGTTTTCTGAACAAGTCAGGGAGATATAAGATAGTTCCTCCAAAATAGACACCTAACCTTTTTAGTTTTATGCTTCAAATCTGCATTATTTATCACAACTACATCAATATTTTAAAAATAAAATGAAAACTGACATTAAATGCCTGCATTCTTTCATTGCTTCAAATCTTACTGAAAATTTCCAAAGAAATCAGAAGATAAGCCACTATGTAATTTGTAAGGAACTCAGGATTTCAAGGAATAGGATTTTTTTATATTTTCAAACCAAGCAAGGCAATAAAGCCCCTAAGATACAAGGAGTGTGAAAGTATATGGGAAAAAGCAAAAATATTATTCAGGAGAGAGAACAATAAAAGAACAGGAATCAAGACATGATAATGATTTACATAGCATTTACGTTTCTGAAGATTGAAGTTGGCTGGAAAGCCAGAAGAGAGTTCCACAAGTAAGAAGTGCAAGAGAAGAAACTATTAGCATAGAATTTACAGTTACATCTAGCAATTTCAACTGTAAAATGAAGAGACCTAGTTGCCAACCTAGTACTGCACTTAAATTCATAAAATCAAGATTCCAAAGAAAAAAAAAATGACATCTTTGGATTTTCAAATCACTGAAAATATTTTAGACTGGTGAAGATGTACTCAGCCTCAAAAGATGTTGTTTAGGACAGTATGAAAACTGATCAAGATAAAATTAAATTTCTTTTAATACTGTCCATTCAGGACATAGGTGATCATGGCTTTCCACAGTTTCTTTTCTTTAATATGTCTGAATTGTCATGACTTCTTGGGAAAGATAGTGGAGTAATTGCCTATTGTCTTCTACACAGTTCTCCTTCTCTTAAAATGGCTGCCACCCAAGGCTGAGGAGCTCAGTCTATCCTGTTATTTAACCTATAGTTGGGTAGAGAATGCATAGATTTATACCTTTCCCAATGGCATGAAGGGAATAGATTAGAGTAGAATTAGAATTTGGTTTGCCAATTCTACTTTCCATGCTAGTAATTGTGCACAGCAGAATCAAACCAGAAATAGGACAAGAACAGTGTGAGTTCATTAAAGACAATGGAACAAAATGAAAAATTTATACTTAAAATGATATCAGAAAGAGCAAAACAAATGTAGATGGATGTGTACCTGTGTTTTATAGATTTTGATAAAGTACATCACAAAGAACTATTGGAACTGCTAAATAACCAAAACATATTTGGGGGTGAATATTACAATAATCTAGAACTTTTACTGACATAGACTCTGCCTGCATACAGATAGAAAATGAGTTCAGTAAGCATACAAAAATAGAAAGGGGTGTAAGACAAAGATGTGTCTTTTCACCAGATTTATTCAACCTATACAGTGAAACAATTCTGAAAAAATTACAAGTCCTACTAGCATTCATTATTGGTGGACACAATCATAACAATGTAAGATATGCAGATGACAGATTGCTGATAGCAGATACAGAAAAGAAACTTCAACAACTCCTACAGAAGTTAGTGAAGAAAAGCAAGAAGCATCAATTGTAAGAAGACAGAATGGATGGTTGTCAGCAAAAGGGCCATCCCAACATGCAAATTACAAATTGGTGAAACCAAATCCAATTAAATATCTAGGAAGTTTTTACAAGAATAATTTTAAATTTACAACATTCTAAAGCCAATACGATTAAAACTAATGCAATGCAATATTCATCATTTACCAATTTATAAACATTTACTAAATTATTAAAATATGTGAACTATAAAAAAATCCTTATCATTTTATAAAGTTCAAATCAATTAGTAATTAGCTGATGTTTTGTCAAGTATCCCAATAAACAATTGTGTAAATAAACAATCTAATAGTGTTTATTATTTTTGTTGTAAATCTCAAGAACAAAGAAAATGTATAAATTCACTTTCATATGTTTAGCTTTTATTACAATTATAATTATTGCTTTTTAAAACATTGCTGAGGAGTGAAGGTAGTTAAAATAACAGCTGTATTAATGGAAAAATCATCTTTTTGTCACCGTTTCTTTTGCAGGCATGAAGAAACAAGTTTGCTAAAATTTCATGAGAAACAAACAAAAGAGTACTGAACTGCTATGCAATATCAGTCCTTCTATTTAGCAGTGTATCCTAGACAATCTCCTTACTGATGAAGAATAGACTTGTTGAAGCAACAGAAATGTAGTTCTACAGAAGGATGATGAGAATACTATGGACCAAACATGTGAGCAACAATGAAGTTTTAGAAAAAATGGAAACAAAAAGGACACTTATACTTAATATTGGGGAGAGATAGTTGAAATTTCTCAGACATATAATGAGGGAATAGAGCTTGGAAAATTTGAATACTCACAGGACAGGAGAAAACAACACATAACATATTTAGTGAGCTTGAATAAATGAATGGCAGAACAAGGTTTAGAAGAGATAACAAAAAGATAAAATTTATTAATAGCTACAAAGGACAGGAAATTGTGGAGAGCCATAATTGCCAATGTCCTGAAGAGACATAGCACATAGAATGAGAATTGTTATGCTATTAGGTTGGTGCAAAAATAATGTTGTTTTCTCACATAGTAACATATGTAAGAAAACGACATTATTTTTGCACCAACCTAATATATGCATATCTACAGTAAATTAACTAGCAATTGTCTCAAAGTTTAGAATTATTCATTAATGATTAAATAATAAATCCTTATTAAATTTGATAGTAATATTTTATTCAAAAGTTTAAAAAATATTTATTAAAACATATTGTGTGTGTGTGTGTGTGTGTGTGTGTGTGTGTGTGTGTGTGTGTGTGTGTGTATATATATATATATATATATATATGTCAAATTTCAAGTGGGCAGTAACCAATCACATCTGCCAGTTTCATGCACTTTCACATAATCATCAGGTGGTCAGTAACTGTAGTTTGTGAAAATAGGAACTCTTATGCCACCAGGCGAGTTCAGGATCGTAAGGCAACCAAACTCACCAGGGGGAGGGTAACCTATCCAGCCAAGAACAAAATAGCCAAAACCAAAATAAAATGTTAACTAGAAATGGTTTACTGGTGAACAAAAAAAAGTGCTCAATGTCATAGGGAACAATAGCAACATGATAGAGGAGCTTATAGCTTCAAGCAAAAAAAGTGCTCAATGTCATAGGGAACAATAGCAACATGATAGAGGAGCTTATAGCTTCAAGCAAAAAAAGTGCTCAATGTCATAGGGAACAATAGCAACATGATAGAGGAGCTTATAGCTTCAAGCAAAAAAAGTGCTCAATGTCATAGGGAACAATAGCAACATGATAGAGGAGCTTATAGCTTCAAGCAAAAAAAGTGCTCAATGTCATAGGGAACAATAGCAACATGATAGAGGAGCTTATAGCTTCAAGCAAAAAAAGTGCTCAATGTCATAGGGAACAATAGCAACATGATAGAGGAGCTTATAGCTTCAAGCAAAAAAAGTGCTCAATGTCATAGGGAACAATAGCAACATGATAGAGGAGCTTATAGCTTCAAGCAAAAAAAGTGCTCAATGTCATAGGGAACAATAGCAACATGATAGAGGAGCTTATAGCTTCAAGCAAAAAAAGTGCTCAATAATACTGAGCCACTAAAGTCATCCATATCAGAGCATTTATAATTAGAAATAAGGATAAGCAGTTCTCAAAAGAGTTTACCTAAAATTGCACAGAGGAAAAAAAAAATGAGTGCTCAATGCAATAATAATTGGCAGAGATTTTATATATTTTACATTAAATTTCAAGTGGGCATTTATTATTTATTCTTTTTTCAAGTGTGCTATTTTAGGCAGACTCTCTTGGGAGCTGCTTATCCTTATTTCTAATTACATATATATATATATATATATATATATATATATATATATATATATATATAATAAAATTGTACAATTCATAAGTTATTTACACTACACTACACATGTGATGCACAGGTTTTTATTATGTGAAACACTGTATACCTATTTCCTAATAAGCTGAGTTGCCTTTCAGAAGTTATAAATCTGAAAACAGGCAAGTGACCTGTGGTCATATATAATGCATAAAATATTAGATTAGGCCTTCCCTCGGATGTCCTGCTCAATAGTAGACTCTTAAGTGTCCTTGTTTTAACACTCTTTGAAAAAAATGGCTCGTGTACACCACATAGGATGCACAGATGTGGAAATTACATATATCCTGTGTATCATATATGATGCACAAGATAGGCAAGGGGTTAAAACCCATTCATTTTCAGAACAGCATGGAAAGCAAGAAAAAATAAAACATGATCTTTAATCATGCAAAAGTTTTCTACAAATTTTTTAAGATAAAATTTACATTAATTTTGGTTTAATTAAATTTAATTTTCAAATTTTTGAAGTTTGTACATTTAGTGTAAAACAATTTTCTTTATTTCTAATATTGATAAAATTTTGCAAAAACAGTGGGTGGGGGACACTTAAAATGATAAAGATTTTTGAAAATGAAAATAAATGTTTGATTTTTTAATTTTTTTTTCTTTTTATCTCTTGGTTTCAGATTTCATGAAATAGTTCTTGGCACAGAGAAATGAATGAGATCCAAGGATTGGGATACCATGTTACTATTTATGTATTTTTAATCATTTCACCCAAAGTAAGGGAAAAATGCCACTAGGATACAGGGGGTCACAGGGAGTGAAAGAGAATGAGAAGAGATTTTAGTGAGAAATGAGGAAAGGACAATAAAGGAACAGGGTTCAGAAAGACAGAAAATACAATTGACATTGCATTTAAATTTTTGAAGATTGCAAATGACAGGGAATCAAGAAATTGGAAGAGAGTTCCACAGAAGAAAAATGCAAAAAAAAAAAAGAAACTGTCAGAAGAGAAGTGGTGGTTGCATCCAGTTAATTCAACAGTAAAATGGTGAGACCTAGTTGCCAATCTAGTAGCACGCTCAAATTCATGTAGTTGAGGTACTAGAAAAGACAAAGGAAAGCCAGTGAGAAAGTGACTGAAGTTGAAATGCCTGGTCAGGACCCTTCTTTAAATTTTGTCAAGAATCTTGGGGCACCAAACCAGATATGGCAGTAGTCTTCAATGCATGGATAAATGGTTGATTTAAATGTGCAAGATGGATTTTAATGAGAAAAATTTTCTGTCATGACACAGTGAACCAGCGTTCTGAGCAGCAAACAGCAATTGATTCAATATAGTTGCTCCACTGCATGTCAGTGGAAAACTTGAGCTCAAGAAGGCAAAGAGTATTGCAGACAAGGCCAATATGCCAAATATCTAGAGCA
Organism: Acanthosepion lycidas; assembly: GCA_963932145.1. Lineage (NCBI taxonomy): Eukaryota > Metazoa > Mollusca > Cephalopoda > Sepiida > Sepiidae > Acanthosepion > Acanthosepion lycidas. The sequence goes on from OZ010584.1 coordinate 41,572,457, forward strand.
ACAGCTTGAGCTTCACCATTCTCATCTAAAGCTTGATAGACAAATTCAGTGATGGCCATTAACATATCATCAAAATGGAAGCCATATTGTTTATCCAAAAAGGAGGTGGTATGAAGCAAGGAGCTTAAACAATTCAGAATTTATTAAAGCCTTAAGTACTTTGCCAAAAAGAGACTAATAGGATGATAAGATGAGAGGTCAGTGGGTTCCCTGGAGTTCTTGAAAAGTAGGAACTACAGAAGAGGACTTCTAAAGCTGGAAAGCAAGAAGCAGTGAGGCATTTGTTGTAAAGTTTAAGGAGAACAGGAGCCAGTTCAGGAGCACATTTCATAGGACCAGTGTAAGGATACCATCAAATTCACATGCTTTGTGGGGATTTAATTTAGAAATAATAGCAGAAGCCAAGGATGGAGTTGAACACTTGTCACTCAGTAGAGCCTCTGTTCTAGGTGAAAAATCTGGCAAAGATACTCCAGATGAGTCAAGTGTGGAGTTGAAAGAGAATTTTCAAGCAAATCACTGCTTTATCAGCAGGAGATGCCAGTACTTCAAACTGATTGAAGAGAGGAGGGACTGGGGATTTGCTTTTGTTTAGCATACTCTTGCTGAGCTGCAAGTAATATCTAGAATCAAACTTGTTAGTGGTTATATGGTGTCTCATTCTATCAGTAACTACTGACTTGTCTCCCTTGAGGACATGTTTGCACTCATTACAAGCAAAAACAAATAGACGTCAGTTACAATCGAATCTGTTACTCTAGTGTAGCCAGTAAAGAAGTGATTCCATTGGGCTATAGTAGCTGAACAGGCAGGAGAGAACCAAGGAGAAGATTGTGGTTTCACTTGGTGCTTCAATACTGGCTTTCAACCAGGTAGAGATCTCAGTGGCACATTTCCCAACAAGGATGATTAAAAAATATAATTCCAAAGGGCATTGAAGTAAATCATGAAACAAGTCACATAAAAAAATGGATTCAAATTTGTATACAATATAATTTAATTATACGTTTGTGCTTGTACCATATTTTATGAGCATGTAAAAAAATGCATGAGAAAAAGTTCAATTGTCAGCAAGTAAGTAAGAGGAGTTTATGACAACTTAGTTAAAAAATATAAAATGCAATGTCTTTTTGAGTCAGGTATTTTAAATATCCTTGGTTTATAAAACTATAAAATCAGAAGATAGTTACTGTTTTCTTTGTTCAGGAGCAGAACAGGTGTGTGTGTGTGTGTAAAAGAGAAATAATGGTAGTTACTGCTGCAAAGTTTAGTTTGTTTAGTATCCGATTTACTATGAAGGTTAATTGGCAATGCAATAGCATGAAGTCTTTTGGCATGTTGAGACTAGAATTCACTGTATGTTGATTGGGTTTAATGTGTAGAGTTTTAATAGAAAGAAAAGAGAGAATTAAAAAAAAGGGTCATGGGATAAATATTCTGAGAATTTTTATTGGTTGTAAAACCTTTGTTTGGAGTTATATAATATGTTTACTATTATGTCCATGGACAGCGCAAGAGCCTCATGCCTCCCACCCACAAACCTATAATACAGTCCCCCAACTATACTAAATCTCAATTTTCACAAGTTATTATCCATATAAAATACAAATTTTATTGTAATCTAATTATGTACAATAATGGATCTTATAAGTGAACTAGAGGTCAACTAGAAAAATTGAAAATAAATACAATGTATCTAAATACAAATTAGAAACAAGTCATAATAGAACATTCCATCTTAAATAAATCAACAATGTTTTGCAGCAACATTATAGATAAAAAAAAACAATAGTGAATTTTATGTATGCTTTTTCGAGACTTAGCATCTTATTCAAGACTTAATCAGTTGAAGGGCTGAGCACATATTTTCAATGGAAATTATTGCTAACTTGGATAACCTTTCATCTTTCATTGTAGATAACAGATGATTTTTTATGAGCTTTAGTTTGCTTTCAGGGCTTGTAACAATCACTGGTTTAGTAAGCAATGCACACAAGGGAATGTACAAGTTCTGGTAAGTATCAACTAAATGACTTGGAAAAATATAATCTAAAAATCGCAGGCAATGATCTCCAAATCATGTTGCAGATTTGAGGCAAATCTCTTGATCTCATGGAGCAATTCTATTTCAATGTCACCAATTTTTCTGTGATATTGTTTTCAGTTTTCCACTGCATTCAAGAGTGAATATGAATTCTGAATGAATTCATAAATTTCATTCCGCTGGGATAACCAAGAAAACCAAGTATTAACTGAAGACAAAATTTGGTCCACAAGAGAGATAAAAAAAGCAAAAGTACAAAGACATTCAGCCAAGGTTAAAAATCTTTCAAAAAGAAAATATTTTTCTGAAACTTTATTTGAGGAATATTAGCTGATTTAAAGTTTAATTAATCTGATTTGAAACAAATAGTACTTACTTTTAGCTTAAAATATTGCAGAAATGCAATTTTTAACATGGAGGTAGCTGTTTATAAGTTGACAGCTTGGCTGACAGCCAAAAGTTTATCTAAATTTTCTATGGTAAAAATTATTCTATCTGCAAAAATTACTTCAGTAATATAACTTGAGTGCCTTTTTTATATAATTTTTATCTGCCCAGTAATCTTTAAAATTTCAGAAAATATTCCGTAATCTAGTTTTTTATTGAATTTTAGGTACCTTGGCTTTAAATTTGCTATAGTTATCACTCTTATTTTCTGATAATGATATATATTGACATCCGTATTTACAAAAAATGGCAGGTTTATACACATGCAAAAACAATCAAAATATTTGGGCAACACTAAATTGTAATAACCTATTCCAATTATGATTAGTAAATATAGTTTTTACTTAACAACAATATCAGTGTCCATAATATATCTTATTCATATAAGAAATTAAAAGCTTTTCTAATTAAATAATGTCTTAGTTTTATTAGATTTTTTTATTTTACAATTCAGAGCAGATTTTGCATAACTGGGCGTGTCCTGTTTTACAAAAGGAAATTTAAATACTCCAAGGAGTTCTGCTTTTAACTAATATAAATATTAAGCAAAACAAAATTTAATTTTTCTCAAATTTTGATAAAATTAAGTAAGTGGGATGGGGAGTAACAGATGTAAAAAAAAAAAAAAAATTTACCATGATTTTCTTAAAAAAATATTTCTAAAATAATTTCATTCATTTGGAAATAAGTCCTGAAAGTTTCATTAAAATCCAACAATTATTTCATTTTTGCAAGGAACCTTATGAAAATGTAGAGTATAGGGGCATGGGGCTGCAGGGTTAAAATGAACAGTTGATTTACCCATGCCAAGAAGGTTAATGAAGAAAGGTAATGACAAGGAAACATACAGGTAAATTTAACACAACAATGTAAGGAATTTATTTATGAATTCACATGATTGAGGTTGTGTCAGTAGCTAGTTTCAGGAAAATAAATCAGAAATTTTTAAAGTACATAGTTTTAACAAATTGTCATGAAGAGGAAATGTTCTTACAACAAATTAAATGATCTGACACAAAATAATATTAAAAAATGATTAAAACAAAGGTGAAAGAGTTTGTTGTTCTTAGAGTGATATACGGTTGCATACATTCAAAAGTAGACAAAGTTTGAAATACTTAGCATTCTTGGATTGTTGAAGGAAAATTCTTTGAAGTACTGCATGCTTGATTAAAAGCTGATAATATAATTGGCAAGTAATTTAACATTGGCAAAAACTTCAAAACTAGTCACAGTGAACAGAAATGAAACCTTTCATATGACTTCAGATACTCTTTTCTTATTAATTTAATTTTTCTCATTTTATATCAAAAAGAATTTCACATAGACTTGCTACTTTCTTTTCTTTCTTCTTGGTTCAATGGTTAAATTCTGTGAAGATAAGGTTTTGGTTTTGTTTGGTTTGTTTTATGGCATATCAACCTCAATGGGTTATTTAATGCAAACAAAATTTTTATTGCTGGTAATTTTTTATCTTATAAAATGTACTTCTGGTAATATTTTTTCTTCAAAAATTTATAGCTGGTAATATCTTTTTTTTCCAAAATGTATAAATCATTTTTTTTTTACAAAGTATTTCTGGTATTAAAACCTATTTTTACCCTTTCATAGTGTTTTGACCCCAGTTTGGGGGTTAAGTATTTGCTCATAGTTGGAACCCTAAAAGGTGCTAGCACCCCAAGTCAGGGTGGACCTCGGAACACCAGCAATTCAGTGGTGGTTCCAAAATCCCCTGATAATAGGCCTTGCTGTTGGATGTAGTTTATCATCTTACCCAGGACAGACAAGGTTTTCAAGGTTCAAAACAATTTCACATAACATTGTGAATTTATTTTTGGGTCAATATCTGTGAAGGAAAGGTTTTCATTGGTTCAAAGAAAATTTCAGGCTCACGGCTCACGAATTTCTTTGTCTTCTTCCACAACTCACCCAAATTTGAAGGGAGTTATAATTATATCACACTTACAACATTTCATAGATTCGGGAAGGGAGCATTGCACCAGCCCTGGTAATTTTTATCAACTTTACTTTTTCTACTTTTTTTTTTTTTTTTAGTTGATAGTTTAGCTTTTAGTACTGTTAAAAACTCAAAAAAGCAGTATAAATTATTTTATTTTATGTTTTGTTAAAAAAAAAAGGATTTCATAATCGAGTATTTTAAGCTTAAATCACAATTTTTATTTTTTAATTTTGTTTTTGTTAATTTTTCTAAAATTAACAGTCTTTTTGATATTTGTGTTTGTTTAATTAGTAATTTGTCTTGCTTTCTGGTGTTTTTCTCGGATATTGGAATTATTTTCAAATTTTCATTTGATAGTCTTACTCTCAGATTTTTCACTGACAAACAGAAGTAAAAAAAAAAAAACTATTCCATAGACCCTTTGCATAACACCTTGCCATCGCTTCAGCATAGAAGTGTTTTAGTTTTGTTTTTTCTTTTTTTTAATCTTTTTTTGGGTACTAGTCAGCATTTATTTTTCGACACAGTTTAAATGTGAATAAAATAACCTTCATGAATGAAAAGAAGATGTAGTGGGGGTTCAGTATCATAGACTTGGAGTGGGGGCACGAGACGCTTGCACCGTCCCTGATTGATAACTCCAAAAACGAATGAGAGAGAAGTTACGTTTAAGTTCTGTAACTGACACTTAAACTGATTGTTTTCTTCGAAGCTGAAAACTTAAACACTCCTTAAAAAAGGCATTGTTTTTAAAAATGTTTTCTCTTTTTGTGTACTACTCTCACCGCCTCAATTATTATTTTTTAAAGAAACAATCAAATAGCCCATCAGTAATTTTAATTCTTCTCTAACGATGGTCAGCTTGTCCAGCACACAAAATCGTTAAAGTACACTGACACAGTACAGTGTACACGAATGTTATTCTGCTTTGTTGATATTTAATGAGGAAATAGGAGTTTGTTTTTTTTGTTTTTTTATGCTATTTCGAAATAATGTACCCCTAGCAGTTCGAGGTGTCATGTGGCATTTTAAATTCATTCATAAAGTCAGCTAGCACTTGCCAATTAAAAAAAAAACATTTCTCACGGGTGACAAAAAAAACTGACTTGGAAAGTTTAGAAAATGTGGCCTAAAAAATATTGGAACAAAAACGGATAAGTTTTTAGGTCTTCCTACGTTTTACAAATTTGCAAATTATCCCATATGGAGAAAATAAGTGTAAAAAATAAACACAAAAAACGCTACTGCTAAATACTTTTGGGGGGAAACACTAAAAACGCTACTTCTAAATACTTTTTGGAGGGCATTAATCGACTTTTTTAAACTTAGAAAGTAAAAAATTCAAAATTGTGAGTTTAGCAATAAACATAAAAAAATAAACATTTCGTGACATGCTAAGCTAAAAAAATGTTAAAAAGAGGGTACAAAAAAACTAAAATTTAAAAAAAGAAAAAAGATCTATAATTTTTTCCTTAAATTTGACATTTTCATTTGTTGAATGAATCTATGAAATCACTTAGAATTTTAAAAAGTTTATTTTGAAGCTAAAAAGGAAAAATTCAAGTACTGTAAAAATAAACAAATGGTAACCTTAACAAAAGGAAAATTAACTTACATGTTTGAAGATAAACAGTATTCATGAAGAAGAGTTTTTTTTTTTGTCAAGTATTTGTTTATAAAACTGACGTTCTAAAAATTCCTGTTCAGTTAATAACTTAATAATGTTATATAAAGTGTTACTTAAAAAAAGTATTAAATTTAAAGTTACTTTCTTGAAAGTTGCGGCGAGTACGTGAAATGCAAAGTTATCAAGACTAAAATAACACGAAGCGCAACATCGTGTTTTTTGATTTAAAAAGTTTTACTTTTAGTATTAACTCTATTATTTGTGTCCATCTGCTCCTTTCCACGTTGTGAGTTGAAAGGAGGGAAAGAAAGAGACAAAAGCTGTCACATTTGGAAAGTGCTCTCTACACTCTTAGTTTCGACATGAATCAGCGATTAACATTTTTCTCTTTTTTGTTATATGATGTATATTTGAATTGTTAAAAAAACGGGAAAGTATTAATTTTGTTTAAAGAAATACTTGATGAAAAAACTTATTCAGTTTTTCAGGCAACACTGAACAAACAGTCTCTCCTAAAAAAAAAAAGCTGAGGAAGCATGCATTTGTAATTTTCAAAGAGAAGGAAAACAAAGTGTAGCTTTAGTGCTAAAACAATAAAAAGATACATAAACATTTAAAAAGAAAAAGAAAGCGGTTTTTCTTCTCCCCAGAGAAAGAGGGTTGAAGCGGTCCACGGTGGTGTCGCCACGTAAATAAAAGAAAAATTATACACTTACACTGACACAGAAAGAAATTCACACCAAAAACTGAGACAAAAGGCAGAGTTCTTAATAAAAGGGACAAAAATATATTATTATAGCAATAATCAACAAACATTTAATGTTACAATATGTACAATTAATAATTTTTTGTAAGAACTAAAAGAGATTTTTTGCAAGTGCTGAAATATTCAAAACGAATATATTAGAGTTCCAAAGTTTGAGTGTGTGGAATTGCAAATATGGTTAATTTAATAGTCGTTAAAATTAAATATACTTTTTTAATTATCATCCTATTTTCGACCTTAGTCAGGATCATCGAAACAATGCGAACAATTCTTTCTTTAGTTGTCTGGAGGGGGGGGGGTATAAAATAAAATAAGACATATATCGGCTGATTTACAGGCAAATACTCAAGAGCGTATAATGACCATTATAAATACTCAAGAGCGTATAATGACCATTATAAATACTCAAGAGCGTATAATGACCATTATAAATACTCAAGAGCGTATAATGACCATTATAAATACTCAAGAGCGTATAATGACCATTATAAATACTCAAGAGCGTATAATGACCATTATAAATACTCAAGAGCGTATAATGACCATTATCTTCGTTTGCAAATGTTCCCAACACACGAGTTCCGGTCGAAAAATAAAATAATATTTAAACTTTAAAGTGTTCTATTTTTCGTCCTTCGTTTTTCGAGCCTGTTAAGCCATAAAAAACGCTATAAAAGGGGTCACACGGAAGTTCATCAGGCAGTCACAGGTGGACAGGGAACAGACCTATCACGGTCAGCAGCGGTCAGCAGCTGTCAGCAGGGGAGCATCAACCACCGTCAACATGTGTGAACTACTATGAGAGATCGACCTAGATCCGAAGCCGGCCTATGAACACAAGGTAGCTGTCCCAATCCCTCACGTTCCTGTTGAAATAAACCACGTAAACCTATTTCTGCTGTTGTCGTATTTCTTTCTTGCAACCATACGCTTGTCTATAACACTGGTGTCAGAAGCGTACAGCAAGAGAAATATGGTCGACTACACGAGCTTCACCCGAGTCGAACTATTTACTCTCATCAAGGAACAGAAAACACTACTATTCAACTTGAAAACGGAACCAACACAGCATTCCGAAGCCACGATACAGGAAATTCAAGCCGACATAAACGACATGCTGAAATCAACTCACTTCAACACCTCCTACCGCTCAAACAAATGGCGATTACAGCTTAATGATACGCCAACAAACTATACGCGACATATTGAAGCTAGAGATTCATCACGGACCTAAACAAAGCATACACGATCCACGTCACGCCAGAACTCAGCACCTATCCCAGCCTGGAATGCGAATTCGTCAAGTCTGCTAAAGATTTACTGGACCAAAGTATCTTTCAGCAGATGGTTGACTCAAAAAAGGACATCTCCACCTTCGAACAACTGAAGGAATACTTATTAGCAGCCCACGGAAGCCAGATGACTAACTTCCAACACCTCAGTCAAGTCTGGGATCTGAAACGGCGAGACGGCGAAAAATTAACAGACTTCGCGGGTCGACTCGAAAACACCCTTAGAGAGGCAGCCGTTCACATAAAAAACAAATACAAAAAAGACAAAAATACAAACTTAACAGTCGATGGACTTATTTCCATCATCGGCGCTATGCTAATGAGCGAAAAGGTGAAAATTTGGAACCCAAATCTTTACCCACATCTCGTCAAGACAATGGACAACTACTATTCAGCCATTGGCATAGCCTCCGAAGCTCAAATATACCTTGATCGCGGTGTAAAATCCAACGACACGACTTCGCACAACACTGTGTATTTCACACAGAAACCACAGCGGTCAAACCTAAGATACGCGCCACTCCGACCCAGCAGCCAACCAAACCCACAGCAGACGAGCCTCACCAACCCTCCCGAACATGGCCACCATCCGACACGCACAAAGCATCAGCACACACCACGAATCAGCGTGTGCAAGAACTACCTCAGAGGTCGTCCCTGCCCCCATGGACGCAACTGCCTATATTGCAACCCACCTCGCACTCGGGCACAGGCCCACATCGCCGCAACGAATGATGATATACAAACCATAGATGATATGAAACGGGATTTTCGCTTCGAGCAGGACGAGATGTGATGCCTCGTTCGCCATGCCCCTACGTCAGCCATCACACCTTCAATTTTCAAGGACTCGCTCACCATTCACCGCTCGTCCAGTCCACCTTCAACTTCAGGGATATCACCTTCTCTGGCGTCGCAATGCTAGACTCTGGATGCCCCACCTGCATCGTACCAATATCTCAGTTACCCAGAGAAGCCAAGAAACTCATGACCCGCTCCGACGGAAAAGGAATCAACGGCAGCACCACCGCCCTCGGCGAACTGACTTGCGATATCACCATCGGCAGTCGAGACTCACCCACATTCAAAAAGGTTAACGTGCTGGTAACTACCCAAACCACACCGATCCTGATCGGTCAAAATATCCTATGTCACGACACGCTCGATTCCTATCTAATCGACAACCAAAATGCGACTATAGAATTCAGACGCACACTTTCCTCAGGATACACAACACACAGCCGCAATCATATCACCGCCATCGTCAACCAACGATCCAGCATATGGCGCCCAAGCTGACATCATCCAAAACCAGCCTACTATGGAATTACAGCCCAACATCCAGACACTGGATCAAAAGCTAACCTGGCTAAAGCATAACACGGGGCTATCGCTACCAAACCACCCGAACCGAGACGAACTAGAGGCGACTGTAAACTTACTCATTCGCTACGCTGACATTATCGGCACAGAAAGCAGCAGCAAAGGCACATTCATCCGACCCATTCGCATACCAACCAACGGCCAGTCTCGCAGCCAGAAACAACACCCGATCTCCTAGGCTTTGGAAGCAGACGTTGATACCGAAATTAAGCGCATGGCTGATGAAGATATCATTGAAAACTGCAGCGACCCCAAAGGCTTCAATAGCCCTGTATTTGCCGTACGCAAGAAAAACGGATCGATTCGTGTCGTTGCCAACTTTAAAAGAACTCTCAACAAGGTCTTAGTCGATCTTGACCCTTACCCAATGCCAAGGATCGACCACTTGTTCAACAAAATCGGCAAAGGCAATAGATATTTTACTACCCTCGATCTACGCAGCGGCTACTGGCAAATTGAGATCGACAAGCGAGACCGATACAAAACAGCATTTACATGGAAGGATCAATGCTATCAATACACGCGCCTGGCCTTCGGCCTTACATCTGCCGGACAAATCTTCTCCCGTTTCATAGCAGAAGCCCTAGCCACGGTCACATCCCGTGACAACATTTCCTCCTATATCGACGACAACCTGGCCCACGCTAGGACATTTAGGGAGTACATACACTCCCTCGAACAATTTTTTACTGCCCTCTGAAAATTCGGACTCAAGCTCGATAAATGTTCCTTCCTCGCATCAGACGCAAAATTCCTCGGACACATAGTAAACAGCGAAGGATTCAAGGCTGATCCAGAATACGTTCGTGCCATCAGGGAAATGAAACCTCCAACATCAAAAAAGGAATTACAAAGCCTTATCGGCCGTTTAGTGTGGATCAGACAATTCCTAGAGACACGTCCTCACGAACAAATCAGGTCAGATATGTTTTCAAAACTTATGGGTCCCATACACGAACTCAACAAGGTTAATAAACCGTTTGTCTGGACGCAAAATGCCCACAGAGCCTTCAAAAAAATCAAGGACCGTCTCTCTTCGCCACTCGTCATCTCGTTTCCAGATTTCTCCAAACTTTTCACACTCACCATCGACGCCAGTGACGTCGCATGTGCAGCAATCTTAATGCAAGAAGCCGACAACGGGAAGAAAGATATCATAGCGGTCGCTTCCCATACATTCAACTCCACGGAACAGAACTGGTCCACGACGGAACGAAAGGCATATGCAATAAAGTGGGCAATATTGATATTTGATTATTTCCTTCGCAACCGCCTCTTCGTCATCTTCACCGACCACAGATCGCTGACATATCTGGACCAACGAGAGTTCAATAATGCCAAAATACGACGATGGCAAGAAGAAATTTCATGTTATAAATTCGTCTTGGAATATGTTGAAGGTGAATCAAATGTATGGGCTGACATGCTCAGCAGAGGTTGCGGACATAAGAAAACGAAAGCCCCGAACGACCCTACACCGGCAGGCAGGAAATTCGAGGTAAGCGGTTCAGACCTCCGCGTATACATCCCATCTTGGTGCCTCGACGAGTTTAACGGTTTACAGCTCATTCCCAAAACTCACACACCACAAAACGCCCGCACCCACCTATCACTCCACCACCACCATCCCCACTGAGAGAATCTCCAAGCACCTCGGCATCGCAGATGAGCAACAGAAGGACGACGCCCTGGCAAAGATCATCAGCGCCCTCCAGTCACTCACTCCAAGCGAACTTCATATCGACCTGACGACCACCGAGCTACGTTTTTCAAAAAACATTTGCACCAATTTTTTCTAGAACCAGGCACCTCCGTTTTGATGATAAGAGACAGTAAACACTCCCCGAGATTGGTTGTACCATACAAACTACGACCCAGATACCACTACCATGCAAACGAGGGCAACAACCACTCAGGTGTTACCCGTATGCGAGAACTCCTTTCCAGCTACTGGTGGGAATTCAAAAACCGCGACATCAAAGCCTATGTCGATTCTTGCGACACGTGTGCTAAGTGCAAGGGCAACTACGGTAGACGTACCCACTGGCCCATTGGCCACTGCAAACGAGGAAAGAGACCATTCGATCTCGTCTTTATAGACTTTGTCACAATGCCCAACTCAAAGGGAAAACGCTACATCCTAACCATCTTGGATAGCTTCAGCCAACATTTTACAGCCATACCATGCGCGAGAGACCGTGCTATCGACACCGCCCGCGGATTGTATCATTTCTTCCTTCGACACAGAGAGATTCCACGCATAGTATCCGTTGTGTACTTGATCTCAGAGCAATGGAAAATCGAAAGTCGTAGTAATCGCAGCGTTGGTTCAAACTGTGGCGCGTGCTATATTAAGAAAAACATCTTCACGACGAAAAATTCATGGTGTTAAACTTCAATCAGTTTATATACCACTTGGTACAACAAAAATTAACCCTTCCTACATCAATCTCTATAGTTACACTGTACCACGCCTAATAATTTGGGTTCAAAGTTCTTCTGAATCAGGAAATCTGGTGGCAGCTGAAATGAATTCCAGAGGCACTCGATGTGAGTTCTCAGTCCAAGTCTTCAAGCTCCCAAAGCCATCTGTTTATATGCACTTCAACTCAAAATCTGCGTGGGGCTGAAGGGTTCTGGTGATTCGGTGATTCCTTAATTCTTACATTAATCCCACAAGGGTTCTTTGATTTCTATGCTTTCTTAATCAACTTTCCAAATTTGAAGAATAATCCACCTTCTCTGGGGGTTACAGGGATTGCTCCTCTCTTAACTCCAACCTACTTCACTTGACATCTCGCACCACCACTCTACACAGACGGGGCTATATTTTCTTCTTCCTCCTTCCTTCATGGCATTCTACCTCAGACCATCTCTCACGCCGACCCAACTGTCTTTGTAACAAATCTAATTTTTAAAGTGCGTAGGCAAAGGGGTAGAGTTTTATTGTAGTCATTAATTTTAATTCTCTCATTCTTTTCTATTTTCCTAGAAATATTTTTGTCCAGCGAAAATATAAACCAGACCACTGCGTTCTCATTTAACCTTCTGAGCGAGAGATAAAATTATTTCCCAACTTGATTTCGTCAACGAAAATATATTTATTTGCCTAAATTCTCAAACAAGAGGCAAAACTGTTCTCTATCTGTGGGCCGATCGCTGTCTCTGCGGAAACACAAACCAGATCATCTGCTTGTCACAGTAGGATTGATTTTCATAACCCTGACCCTCAAAGCGTGTTCATTCCCTGTTTTCATTTCTCAATTCTTTTTCGTCAACGTAAATATATTTATTTGTCTAAATTCTCAAAAAAGAGATAAAATTATTCTCCCAATCTATTTTCATCAGCATGCAAGACTCGACAGGTAAAAAGAATAAACGTTAAGAGAGAACTCCAGATGGTCCCATTTTCACCAAGGAAATGTCTCCACTTTATCTCTCTCTCTCTCTGTCTATCTATCTTCTAGCCTATATTCTATTTTGAGCGTAACCCTTTTCTACTTAGAATCAATATTTAACCACCTGATGGCCTCAATGTCACCCCGTCAAGTTGATTAACAATCGTTTCTCTGACCCAACATACGTACTGATATATGAAGAAAAAAAACTGTTTAAAGTGTCAAAAAAGCAAGGTAATCAGACATAAAAAAAATTCTCCCGGGAAATTTATCAAACCAGACGGCAGCTTCACGAATCTACGCATCGATATAGTGGGACCATTACCAGAAGCAAATGGTCATCATTACTTACTCACTAGATTATTGGTGGCTCTGCAAGAGAGTGCTGAAAAACAGCAAAACCTCAATCCCTCCTCTATTCAATGAGTTCGAATTCCTGGCATGTACAGCTGATATGGTTGAATTTTTTTCTCGGAAATTCTCTTCCAACTCAACACTCGACTCATTTGGAGTACCCATAGGACAGAGGTTCTACTGAGCGATATGCGCATAACTCCGTCACTGGTTTCAGACATCATTTCTAAATTACACTCTCATAAGACAAGTGGAGGTGACGGAATCCCAGCCATCGTCCTAAAGAAATGCGCTCCTGAGCTGGCTCCAGTTCTCCCCAACTCAACTACTATTGCTTCGTTGCTTCCTGCTTTCCTGCTTGTTGGGAGTCCTTATCTGTAGTTCCTGTTTTTAAGAACTCTGGAGAACATTATGACCTCTTTAACTATCGCCCTATTAGTTTCCTACCGCTTTTCGGCACAGTATTCGAGACTTTAATCAATGCTGAAGTCGTTAAGCATTTTACCTATCACGGCCTACTCTCTGACAAACAATATGGATTCCATTTTGCTCGTTTTTATCGCTATGGGTCGGTTCCAAATCATATGCTGATGTGCTAATGGCCATCACTAAATATGTATATCAAGTTCTTTATAATAACGACGAAGCTCGAGCTGTGGCTCTAGATATCTCAAAGTCGTTTGAAAGGGTTTGGCACGTTGGTCTTCTATGTAAGCTCCAGGGCTACGGTATTGCTGGACGATTGTTATTTAATCTAATCAAAATCGTGAAATATATATCGTTTTGAACGGGCTCGCTTCCAGAGCCTTTCACACGAAAGTGGGTGTCGCCCAAGGCTCTACACTGGCTCCTACGCTGTTTCTAACTTTCATCAATGAGCATCCTGATGTCATCAGGTCCCAAGTAGATATTTATGATGATGTCACTACCATTTATACCTGTCTTAATAACAAATCAGTAAGAGCTGACAAAGTTAACCTGGCCGCTGCTCTTGAAAAGGACCTCCAATTTGTGGGCAGGAAATTGCTCGTAAATTCTAATGCCTCCAAAACGAAACTTATTATTTATCCACCATAGAGAAACTTTCCAGGCTGCCATCAGTATGGTTGATGCTAGACTCTTAAAGAGCAACATACCGTGCCTTCTTGGCCTCACGTTTTCAACTGACTTGAAGTGGAATGACTACATCGAATCAATAGCTAAATCTACTGCAAAGGAAGTTGTGTCACTGTGTTATGCCAAAAGATTTTTCTCGTCAGAGCCCATCTTGCAAATTTACAAATCTACCATTCGTCCGTGTATTGAATGCTGTTGCCATATCTGGTCTGGTACCCCTTCTACTCATCTGAAGGTTCTTGACAAAATCGAAGGAAGGATCTGCAATTTAATCGACCAGTATGACGGAACACTTTATACCCACACTGAATACCAAGGTGTGTGAACCATTTTCCACACCGCACCACCAACGTCACTATAAAATCGGATAAACAAGTAAATTGGCTTACTCACATTAAAACATATATTTTTCAATATTTATCAAACTGCGAGGGAGGTTATAAGATATAAATTCCTGTATTTTACAGCCGATAAGTGGAGCACAAACAAGTAGGAAACGTCTAGAAATAAATCTTACTAAATTCAGTACATATGAAAACCTTTTTACAATTCTGTACAAACACGGCTCCAAATTAAATAAGTAGTTTCTGGGACCTGATTGGTCAGAACAAGTCACGTGGTGTGCTTTCTACAACATCCGCGCAGTTGAACTCTAAATGACCTGGCAAAGGGTCGAGGCTCGGATTATTTAATACATTCGCAAAACTCAAATAGTGATTTAGAACCGACCCATAGCGATAAAAACAGCTCGCCGCTAACAGACAAAGACAGTCAGCGAATTAGGCCCTGCCTCGATCAACAGAATAGACAATGCATCAGCCAGCGATAATTTTTTACACTGAAACATACAAAGCCGTGACGAAAGTAAGTCCTCTTTTTTTTTTTTAAATTACTGCTACCGCATGCAATCGGTCAGTAGTCACACACATTTCATTAGCGTGTGCTTCACGCACTCACACACATATTGGCGTACCATACCGCTTGTTTTCTTGCAACAAAATAGGTTCGAACTTTACGAACTTGCGACAAATCATTTCAAATAATAGAACTATTGGTCTCTTCGAAGCCACAACAAAGGACATTGAGTTTTAATATGTAATTATGTAGTAGTTTTAATATGTAATATGTAGTACCTGACTGTATAAATGTTACTGTCATATTTAACTTGGTCTTCTTCCTTTTTTGCGAAGATTATTTTTTCGCGTTGTTTATAATTTTATGTTGTATTTGTAGACACGACACCTGGATTTTATTTTTCCACCTAAAATCCGAGTAGACCGACCCCATAAGAGTCTTGTCACTTGGTTCAAAGTTTGCCGTGCTAAGGTTTAGCAAGTTGCTCCTCACGGGAATAAGTGTACGTGTGAGGCGATTTAGTAAGCGCTGAGAACGGTTGCTTCCCATTCCTTGAGTTGGGGTGTTTCTGACGTCAAGCATTGTCAGAAACTGGTATGTGTGGGTGTCTTTGTGTTTTGTTTTTGTTTTTTGGGTTTTTTTTCATGTGCCGTTTTCGGCTCTGCCATTTGCGTGTTGATTTCCGGGGCTCGTTATGAGATGTTCAAAATCACATTTTTCCGAAAAGTTCTTGAAGGATGAAAACATAAACTGGCGGCCTGCATCGCAAATCAATTGACATGTGACTTCAATTTGCAGATGACAGTTGAGGCAGTAGCGTCGATTTATTTCCCAAAAGTTCGAAAAAATAGTCGACACTTACTCAATCCTTTCAAATTCAAATAAGTCAACACCAACCCTCTACCACGGACGATCAGGTATGGTGTGTAGCATTAATGTCTCCTTTTTAACCTGAGGGATCATGGATTGCGGCAGTATGCAGTGTGACAGTTCCATTAACTTTTAGTCGAACCTGCTCAGGTAATAATCCTAGTCCACCGTTGTAGACGTCTGCATAGTCTATTAGTAGCTGTTTGCACTCTGTTACGGAACTAACATTAGAAATGTTATCGTAGTTTACAGTTATTAGGTCCACTTGTTCGCTCAGGCGCTTTCCTAGCAAAGGGATCAAATTCTCCTTGACTACAGTGAATTTCACTGAATATTTTTCATAATTTGGGGGTTGCGCAGCTCAATACGGCATCTTTCAAAGGACGGTAGTTCTGTCCCGCTACATATTTTGAATTTCGTGGTAGACGGTTGCAGGTAGGTATTACGCACATACTTCCGTGTGATTACATTGATGGTAGCTCCATTGTTCACTTGGAACTTCACCTTCCTTTATCTAGCATCATACTTAAATAATATTATCTGTCTACTGTCTCTCCGAGTTTACGCATAACACATTCACATTCAGTGTTACAGGAATTAAAAAAAAAAAGCAAAAAAAAAAAACGGTTAATTTTATGCTTAGTCTTAACCTCTGTTTCTCCCATTCTTTGGACATTTCTATGAAAAATGGCTTCTACTGTTGCAAAATTAACACGCGCGGAGCATGATTCTTTCCGTTTGTGTGTGTGTGTGTGTATCTTGCCACAGAAATTACAGTCTATTTATCCCTGTTTACGGTATTTCCGTTGGTAACTTTGTTCTTACACTGTTTATTTCGTCTGTTACGTTCGGATCTCTCATAGTTTTCAACTATGTAGTCAGAGCTTCACAACTTCGGCATATGTCAATACATTGTTTGAGATTTAGTGTTGAAAGTTATACCACTCTTTTAGTGTCTGGTCGTTTCTTACACCTAACATTCACAAAAATTGCAAGACTTCGCTAGGTTACGAAGTGTAGTTAGATATGAATCAATGTTCTCATCTTGTTCCTGATTTCTTTTGTCGAAGACATATCGTTCATACGTCTCGTTGGTTTGTCCGATAAAATATTGATCAAACTTGGCTTTTACCGTGTCCAAGTCATCTTTGTTTTCCGTTGAAGCGAATTGAAAACCGTTGTAAACTATCAACATGTCTGCTCCGATAACGTGAAGAAATAGTACCGTTTGGTATTCCTTATTTTGTTCGCGCAGTTTGGTCACGATGTTGTAGTTATCCAGAGGTTTTTAGAGCTTCCATCTTTCTGAAGCATTAGTCTTAGTGCCCAGCTTTCCAGATGATGATATGCTTGACTAGAATCCTTCCGCCATTTTCATGCACGTTGTCACATTTTTTTTTTCGATGTGCTATCGTCACTCCAAATGCCGGACGCCACTGAAACAACTTACGTGGGACTGCCTTTTTTGTTGGTATCAGTCCTCATTTGCAGGGTTGTAAAGCGTGAATTACTTCCTCGCGGCTACCATGTTACATAAAGTCATGGAAAATAGGACAGACTCAGGTTTGAGAGAGCCGACACGAAACGTAACCCGTGTTTATTAGGCACAGGAAGAAAGGAGAATGAGAAAGAGGTTAGGGAAAAAAGGGACGTTTCAGGGAGCGAGAATCAAGTTCCTTAACGTCGTATAGGGAACATACATTAAACAGTAATGCAAATTAAACAATAATGTAACAGACGGATATAGCCAAGATTAAGCATTGGTTAACTTAGACATTTAATTGCAGTAAGATGAACAACTCGTGGCGTAGTTTCAGTAAAATAAAATAAAGAAAACAGTAAATCAGAATTAAAGATTCAACGTTGGCTAGTCAAACGGAAGACCGAGAATTTAAAATTGTGTTCAAGTTGAGCCTATCTCTATCGATTCAAACAAAGGAGAATCAGCATTTAAACATAGTGGTATAGCGACAGAGAAGAAGCAACAACATCTACGGATCAGGAACTACACATCTGCACGACACATCGGCGGTGTAAAATTTCACAGTACTCCCGGACGAAGAACTTGACATGGGAACGCCCCGCCGATGGATAATTGGATTCATTTGTAAGAAAGAGCTTCGCATACTAAAATCAAATATGCCCCAGAAAAGCTTACACGTGTGATTTCTGACCGATGCTTGCCGTTCCAACAACGAACTGAGAGAGATCCATTCTTTTCTTTTCCACAGCACCAGTGTTCCGCTTAATAAACAGTTGTTATTGTTTGTTCTATAAATCCATATTTGTTTTTATTCATGTTTCTATAGTTAGAGACGTTGCTACCTTAGGGTAGACGAAACAGATCTTAGCTACACCCCCTCTACATATTAGACTAAAAAAGTATCATTTCATTAAAAAAAAAAAACAAAAAAAAAACTTCTAATGTATAAAAAGTAAAATTACTTATTCTATTAAGTTTCATAAAATCGCATAAAATAAAAATTTATGTTCTTGAACTGTTAAAGATAATTTATTTTTAAACATAAATACCACTTTCTTAATTATAACTGTTGCTGTACTGTATTTCTTTTAATTTTTTCTCGCGATTTTTAAAGAGATATTTATATTTGTTGACTTCTGATATCACAAGATATTATGCGTAAACTTTATTAATGTTTTCAACGTCTCTCAAATATTGGCTTTTTAAGAGATTTTTACATTTTTCGTCTATAATGACGGTTCCATGAGTGACGAGTGAACGTTCCAATGCTTCAAAAATGCTTAAAAAGTTTATATACGAAAAACAATTTCCTTTTAATTCGAATTGACTTTAGCAAAACCGAAATTTAAATTACTTAAAATGCTTCTTTCGTTTAGGAAGTTTGTGGAGATACTTATCTTTTACTCAAAAAAAAAAAAAAAAAAAAAAAAAAAAATTACTTATTTGGGAGGTATCAAAAGCAAGACGATCTGTTTTATATTATTTTTTTTTCTATCTCGAAATGCCTGTTGTTTCAAGTTATTCACTTCAGTGGATTCAATAACGGGCCCTTCGCTAGTCAGTAGCAGTAACAACAGGTCGCGTTTCTCGTGTAAAAACTTTATCCCAACTCTGACAATATTTAACAAGATAATTTGTGACACTGAGATCTCCGATGGTTGATCAAAAAAAAGAGAAAGAAAGAAAAGAGTTTACTAACTGAATGGTAATTTTTTAAATTCCCAGGAAGGTAGATTGAAAAGTTGAGAAGAAAATTAGAAACGAAATGGGTTGAAAAATCATGTTTTGAAATAATTCCAAGGAGGATCGAACCCAAATTTAACTAAACGGAATTCAGTAAGATTGAACAAAACCAAGACTACCCCTCGATGAGACAGAGACCATTAATATAACCACGAAGATATTAGATAAAATAAAAACATGTCGCCGAAATAACATTTACGATTCCTCTAAAGGAGGCCTTAATTTTTCTTTATTTAGATTCCTGATGCTGCTCGCGGTCATTCGCCGATGAAAGCCCAAACTTTTCTGCTTCAATGTCATCTAAATTCAGCTCCCAGCAACCAGCCGACGTCTTCTTTCTGAATACCAAAAGCCTCCTGACAATCAAGACTTCTCAAATAGCTCCAAATCGGCTCCGAATTCAATCATAATTTGATACCATAGGGTCTTAACTTATTTTCCCCAGTTGTTAAAAATCACAAAATGTATACATATATCTTTTTTTATAAACCTTCAGTTTTCCTTTCAGTGGTATTTTAACAACTTGAATCCCAAATATACAAAGTTTTACCCGTCAAATTTTACTCAAGCCATTTTTCTTAACCGTCTGGCGTCATTATAGCATATATATATTTTTTAATTTGAATTCGTGTTAGTAATTTTCTTGTTAATAAACGTTCTTTTTAAACACTCTCCTCAAAAGAAAGTGTAATAAAACGAGTTTATTATATTATTTTTTATTTAGTCTTTATTTTTATATACGTTTATATTTCTTTTGTGTTATATACATTTTTATAGTTTTCTGTTACGTCGAAAATCTCCAGAATTTGTTTTTATTTTGTAGGTATTTTTTTTCTGTGGCTATGCCGTGTTAGTATTTTTCATCTCCTATTTTTCAATGGATTGACATCATGAGCCCCATGTCTCCTGTCATTGGTATATTTTGCTTCTTTTTGTATACAGCATCTTTCCCTTATATAGATTTGGCCATTTTGGCTTTAATTAATGTAGGTGGGAAATATTAAAAAAAAACAAAACAAATAAACAAACAAAAAACACGTCTTCCACATCAGAATGAGAACAAAATATGATGTCTAACAATGAGGAACCTATGATGGCATCTGTAAACTTTTGTTTACCACCTTACAATGGTTTAAATAAATTAAAAGACCTTTACAGAGAAATAAAATTCACCTGCTATCCCCGAACTTTCTTCCTACTAAATGTTGCAGATAAAATTAAAATTTCTATTTCTCTCAACTATTTCAACACACAACACCTTCTCAACTTCAAATGACAACCCCAAATCTAACGCAACAGCTTATATATGCATTGATTTCCATCTGGAAATGTATTTTATGCCTACTTATTTATAAAACTTTTTCCTATCTACTAACCTGCAGTGGATAAATATTCCTACATCCCAACAAAACACATAAACGCTACTGCTATAGATTACTTTACCAACTATGAAGCCATTAATGGTTTCTTGTCATGGTTTGCCTCATGCTTTCACTATTCCATTAGAAAAACTTTCTCCACAGAAAATATGAAAGTATACGAATCTCACTACAAGTCTTTATTCTACTACTGATATTACTGGTATTGAAAACTTATCTGTGAAGTTCAATAATAATAAATACAGATTATCTTAATTAGTATTTATTAAAGACGAGTATGTTTGCACGAGAGAATAAACGAAATAAGAAGAAAGGAAAAAGAGACAAGAATGAAGATAAAATTCTTTGTATTAGTGATAAAGAATCAATGTCTCAATGTGGGCGAGGTAAGTAACCTTGGGGATGTGGAGAGTTGGTAGGGCTTGGAGTTGATGTGTGTGTTTGCGTGTGGGGTCAGTTGACCGAGGTCACTACCTAATAACGTTGACATCTTGCTTGCTCACTCGCCTATGAGTGTCATGAGTTGCATTCTTAAAAGGAAATGGGGTTGGATTCAGCGGGGGGTTTTTTGTCATGTCTTTTGCATTAACGGCAACACACGTGATTGTCTCCTTTTAAATTTTTTTTTTCTTTTTTTTTTGGAAGGGATTTGTTTTGCAGGCCAAGTGTGATGCTTGGAGCCCCTGTGCAGAGAGTACTCTTTTTTTAGTTTTGTTCTTAGCATTTATATCTGACCAACAGGTTTTGATGTAGAGCGAATCAGAAAGAGATTTAGTTTATACTGGAAACAGGATTCAAGTTTTCTTTTCTCATTGTGGCATTATTTCACAGGAGACAAGAAATTATCAAATCAGATGCCAGTTTAAATCATATATTCTTGAAAAGAAATTAAAACCGGGGGGAAAAACATGAGCTTACCTGTCCAAATATCAATACTATGTTGTTTTTTAAAAAAGGCTGTTGAAAGTCAGTAAAAAATAAAAACAAATATAGTTGATCATAAAATCTAAATATTAATGGATGAAATTAGCACAATGACTTCATCAATATCTTTCCCTACATTCAATGCTGATTTTTATATATTGTACTGCAATGCTACCATTAAAATCTATAGCTAAACAATTTTCTTATTGAGTCAAATTTACAATTTAAAATCTTGTTGCCTGTCATTATTTTGCTTTCATTAAAAAGTATTCCTACACATCTTTCTACTTAAAAAAAAAATACTATCACCTTTTTATTAGCTATGAGGAAAAATCAGGTTCATTTCAACAAAAAATTACCATTGTGCAGAAGTTAATGTTATTCCTCTGCTCTTTTGTTGCAGGAAACATTGGGAATCCTAGTATACTTTTGAGTACTTTTCTCAGAACACACAGACACTACACTGATCTTAAAGAGTAGAGGGCAAAGATGCAACACTTTGGTCCTTGGTATGGCACATTAATTCTAGATTGAGCACACACACACACACACACTCTGATGCTTGTAGAAGTGCTGATTCAGATGCAAATAACTGTCATTCTTTACAGATATTATGTTAGTGTGTGCGTGTACGTATATATATATATATATATATATATAAATAAATAATCTCCGAATGTAACGAGAATGAAAATAATATATAAATTCTAATGCTCACAGCATTAATTCGAAAGAGGGCTCAATACTGATAATAGAGCAATAATTATTATAATAATTTTTTCACATAGACAAAAACAACTTACACTGTGTGAATGTTGAATGAGAATCAAACATAGATCCTTTACTTAACCTGTGTTGATTAATAATAATCAACACAGGTTAAGTGAAGGATCTGTGTTTGGTTCTCATTCAACATTCAATTCATGCAGTGTGATTAAACCGTTTTTGTCTATATGAAAAAATTATTATAATATATATTATCCAATATTAGAGAAAAAAGTTTCAAAATGAAAGTTTTTTCATTTTACACATTCAACTGTGATAAAAATTGCATTATTCTTTAAAGTCTTTGGGTGCTACACTTTTTTCTTTTTGTTTGATTACTTCTCTTATCCTTGCTTCTCTTATATGTAACTTTTTTCCAGAATATTTACTACAATTTGTGATGTTTCTTTTTAAAGGTTTGAATTGTCCCTAATTTTGGAGATTATGTATAAAGAATGAAAGAGTGAGAGAACAAGTTTTCCTTTTAGTTTTCTTGTCGCTTAAACATTATTTCACCTCTAATGACTATTTCAATATATTTTATTTACTGCATAGAGGACATTAATAAAATCAGCTTTGAATACCCAATATAGAAAATATTTCAATTAGATGCAAGTAAAAGTAGAATGGTTCAATGAGAAATGTGTAAAGATCAATAGGATGCAAAACATATAGCAAGCATGCATAGAGAGATAAATAGAAACAGCAGGACAGAAAACGTACTTGTTGGCAGGATGTATAAAATTTAAAGAGGTAACACTCATGATAGAAAAAGTAAATATACTATCATGATGGAATGAATACATCAAAGAGCTCTTCAGTAAGATAAACTGATAATCCATAAAAACGAAGAAGGAGCCATAATATTAAAATCTGATGTTAGCTCATTGGCCAAGATTAAGTGGAATAAAGCAACAGGACCAAGAGATACTGATAGCTTTAGGTCATCTGGGGGTTTGAAAAGCTTACCAAATTGATAAATGTAAGATTTGACAAAACAGTGGCAAACTTCAGTAGATCATTCTTTATAATGACGGAGGACCTCACTATATCCATATTTATAAAGCTGTCAAGGAAATTCAATGTGAGCAAATGAAAACTTCATTGAACAATCAACTTGATAAGAAACATAATGACTCATTAGGATTCTAATAATTAGAGTTTGAAACAATTAAACCAGAAATATAGCAAGAACATTTAAAGACATTGGACCAAGAAATGCAAATTTAATGATTAAAATTCTATCAGAGCCATCAATAGAAGTTCTGAAAGATCTATATCAGTTGTTACTGAGTGAATACAATCTTTTTAAAAGAAATTGGTATACATACAGTTTATGATACAATATTCAGTAGAACTGAAGAGCCTCTAATTACAATGTAATCTAACTTTTAAAGAAATCTGTGTGTACATGCACCTAACAACAGATCCTTATTTCATTTTATCTGTAGATAAAATAAAGTGACCACGACAGCTTTGGGAACATATGGCCCAATGGATAAAAAGGTTGGTTGAAATAATCCTGTAACATGACCCAAAGAGTTGTGAGTTCAATAGCTGGCCACAGCAAAGTGAACAAAAACTTGAAGAGTTGAGTTACTAAAGGGAAAATAACTGAAACTGAGATATCCAGCAAAAGGCATGGTACGTGGAACAAGAACAAATTATCTCAGTGGATGAAATAAGGACTTTGGTTTGTAATTCCAACGTATATCACCCGAAGAAGGCCAGAGCATACAATGGACGAAATATTGTGAACATGACAATAAAGGACAATGTAAAATAGTGTAAATATCTCATCCCAGAAATATAAAGAGATAGTAAATGTTTTTAAGTCAAAATTTTAAGCTATGAAAAACCAAAAGATATTTTTTACTATTCCTAATGGTTTGGGTAAAAAATATTTAGCATGACTTGTGTTATTAGAATGATGAATGAAAGCTTGCTTCTTAGTTTCACAAGGCCGAACGGAATTTGACCAAGTTAACTATAACTACTTTTGTTCATATAACATAATAACATAATTATGAACAATAACCTTATTCAAGTCATTTAAATAAATGAGATTGAAACAAAGTTATATTCCTTAAAAAATAGCAAATTAAAACTACTCAGAATGTTTTTATTCTTCATCGATTGGAACAAAATTTGGCAGCTTGAGTCATGAATTATTACAAATCAAGAATGAATGAGTGTTCTGTTGTGATATTGCTTGTTGGTCTGAAATAGATTTGACAGTTTAATCAAGCTGAATAGCTCCAATGATGGAGTTGCTACTGATCTATATTTATATTTTATAGATTATGTAAAGACATCTGATAATGTACAGCACAAAGAACCCTTGGAAATGTTAATTTACATGGAAAAAATATTTAACTAATCCATAATTTTGACTGGAAACAAAAACTTGCATGCAGATAGAGAATGAGTTAACCACTCAAAAGGTATGACAAAGATGTCACTGAATTCATTTAATCTTTACAGGAAGATATTTTAAGAGGAAAATAAGATTTATTATCAGTGAATGTAATCATAACTACATACACTGCATTGATGAAAACTGAAAGCACTATTACACACGGTAGTTGAGGAAAGTAAAAAAGAAAAAGGTAACCATTAAGAAGATGGTAAGAAGATAGAATGCATGGTTGTCAGCAAAAAAGACAACTGAATACAGTATTAAAGGATTGGAAAATGTCATTAGAAACAAAGAAATAAATGTTGAATTGCTATCTCCTATAGAATTTTGTCACAGATTAAAAAACACTTGAGATATGGTTTTAATGATGAATATTAAGAATAACAAAGACATTTTAAGGAGAATAGCACCTAAAAAGAAACTGCACAAAACAGAATGAGGCAGCTGAAATATTTGGATACATAATGAGAAAAAAAGGGATAGAGAATTTAACATGCACAGGGGACATAGAATGCAACAGAAGCAGGAGAAAAGAACAAGTAACCTACTTTATGAGTTAGAGTAAATGGATGACAAAAAAGAGTGGTAAAGAAATAAGAATTATTTAGAGTAAAAAAAAGGACAAGAAATTGTGAAGAGCTATGAACACTCACATCTTGAATGAACATGGTACATAGAGAAAATATTGGAAATGCTTACATATGATCCAATTTTACAATTGAAAACATTTTCTGATTTAAAAAAAAAAAAAAAAAAATGATTAGTGAAATTTTGGAACTTAAAACACTGAATGACATTCCATCCTGAAATTTCGAGATGAAAGCTTTTTAGTATAATTTGAAGATTAAATGTTTTGGCAGTTAACAACATATTTTAATATGAGTTACTGTTTTATCAAAAGTTCCTAACAGAAAATGCTTTCATAGTAAAACAATAAAAATGTTCTGTTCATTTTTTTTTTCATTACAAAATTTATTATTTTTCTCTTGAATTTCATTTAATATCAAGTGTCTTGTTACAAGATTTACATTTTTCTGTGCTTTAAATCAACAAGATATATTTTCTACCAATAATTATATTTTTAAAATACCTCTTGACATTTTCTAAAAATGGATCAGAAATTTAGAAATTTAAATACCAAGACTGATACATTAATTTATGAATTCTGCAATATTAGTTAAAGAAAAGGAGTTACTGAAAAGCTCACAGTTCAACCGACTTCCCCAAATCTGACCAAATATTTTTTAATCCCTTTTTAGCCAAACAAGAAAACTTAAGCACCCACTCATATTATTGAAGATTGTCACAGAGAAATTTAAGTATTTTATTGTGAAAAAGATAACAACATTAGTACAAATGTAATGGAGATTGTTTATCATTTTCCTTTTATAAAAAATGAAAAAAAAAAAAAAAAAAAAAAAAAAAAACAACAAACATTACCAAAAACTAAGTTTTGTTCACTTTATACTTAGCCATTCTACATTCAGATTTAATTAAAAAAAAAAAAAAAAAAAAACTACAGTAAAGCTAAATGCAATGTGTGGATGTACACATGTATCAGTTTATGCAATTATTATTGCAGATTTAATATAACAAAAAGTAGCACCTGTCTATATTTCTGAGATGAGGTATTATGTACACTATTTACATTATTCGAACTATTGTCCCTATCTTTGTTGCCATATTTATCACAACGTTTCAGCCACTGTACACTGTTCTTCTTCAGGTGGTTGGAATGTCAAAATGAACACTAATTTGCTTATTGCGGTAGACTGCTCTAGTCCCACATGCCATGTCTAATGGATGTCAGTTATCAGTTATCTCCTGTTAATTCACCTATCCAAGTTCTCCACTGCCTTAACCAAGTATTGTTGGTTAGATCCAGTGACAGAACTGAAAGAGTTGAGTTCAATACCTGGTTAAGGCACCTGAAGAAGGCCAGAGCATAAAATGGCTGAAACGTTGTGATAAATATGGCAAAGATGAGGACAAGTCTGAATAATGTAAAAAGTAGCACTGTACCCAGGATCTGGCAGAACAGCTGTCACAGAAAGACAATTGCTTTTGGGTGTTGAAAATGAAATAAAAACCTTGAAGAAAAGAAAAAAAGCATCAATGGTAGAATTGGAAATAACTCAAGAATTTTAATGGAAAAAAGTCCAATATAAATTATTCTGTAACTGGCATTTAAAGAATATTTAGATATTTGCTAAAATGATTTTGTGCTAGTAACAATTGTTTTTAAAAGGAATAATAATTAAAAAATATATAAAAACATGACTTAATATTTTGACCTAATTTCTCAAACTACTAATTCAAACATTCCAAGCATAAATAAAATGGAAACTTTTAATCTTCAATTTAACTTTTGAGTATTTCTGGACAATGAACTTTCATTAACATACTGAACAATTGGTAAGATATAAAAGAGTTAAGTCCAGTGTATGTGTGTGAGAGAGAGAGAGACTATAAAGAAGGCAAGGTGAAAGGTAAGAATATACGTATATAGAGAAGCAAATGGTATGGAGGCAGGCTTATTTGTGGGATATCAAGAGACAATGAGTGAAGGATCAAAAAGCAATCAGAGAAAGGCATAACATTTGCCATATACTAAAATGCTTTATTAGGAGATAGAACAAAAGAGAAAAGGTGCATTAAAATTTTTTGTGCATTTTTTTTTCTTTTTCTGCATTTAGTAATCTGTTTTTATAAGGTTTATATAAAAACATGAATAGGCACCTAAGAATGGAAAGAATAAAAAGAGAGAATGAGAAAATACAGATAAAGGATGAGAGAAGAACAGAGGATATTGGATAATCTCAGTTGTCAAGACCTGTAGAATTTCTATGGGCCCAGCTAGTATTAAGGAAAGAAGGCTGGCATTAATATCTGATCTATATGAGGAGGTGCTGAAAAGTCCTAAGTACAAACACTTCTGTAAAAGATTTGATATTGAGTCAAGGTCATTTCAGCATCTCTTATTTAATAGTTGAGATACATGACAAATCCATCTTTCAAGAAACATTTAATGTTTCCTAGCAGGACTTTAAAAGTTTTCATTGTTAATAGAAAAAATTAGTTTTAGGCAATTATTTTTTAAGATTCTTTATGTTATGATTAATAGTGTGAAGAAGTTGATACATGATTGAACATCATTAGAAATTTCTTATATTTGCTTTCAATCCTTTAAAGTTCATCCAATTTCACTCAAAAAATTGTTTAACAATTTCTTTAAATTATATAAACTTTTCTCTTGGAAAAATACTGCTGAAATCACTGTAAAAATTAGATGAATTAGTTCTGTATTACTTCAAAATAACATTTTTGGGACTGATATCACAAAAGAACAATGATTCGACAATTTTATATAATAATAAACATGATAATAGACTCTAATGCAAACTTGATTTCAACTCATCAAATAAAGCTGATTGAATGTTGAATAAAGTTTACATTTATGTAGTGGAAATGAAAGGCAGTGTAACACTATATAGCTATGGTAATTGGCTAATTAACCATAGAAATTAAAACAGAAAATAAACATTCTTAAAGCAAAAAAGAGCTATCTCGAAAGACAGTCTGATCAACGAAAAAAAAAAAATAAATAAAATAAAGATTTTAATTCTATTTACGAAAAAAAAAAAGATACTTTTCACAGTAAAAGCTGTGAAAGAAGCCACGTGTAAGGTCTTGCCAAATTGATTTAAGTCTCACCGATGAGATAGAAAGAAAAGCAAATATGAAGATTTCAGCCAAAACACATGCCAGTCATAAAAATTTTGGCTTGAGACAATTGCAGATACAGGACAGGAAGAATCAATGTTAATTATCTTTCCAAAATATCATTTTTTTTTTATGTTACAAGAGAGAAGCAATGTGGTGGCTATAAAATTTTGGCATTATCTCGATATAGGTGAGAGGATTGTTATCATTTACTTTACCAACAGACGCTAAGATGTTGAATAGCAATGTGGCAATTGTAAAATTTTGGCATTGTCTCAACATAGGTGAGGGTTTTGCTATTATTTACCTTATCAATGTGTCGATTCAAACACCGAGATGTTGAATAGTGATCTGGTGTAGGTAAACTTTTGGCATGAGATAGAAAATAGAGTGGAGAATTGAGATTTGGCGAGATAAAAGAATTTAATTTTTTAACAAGTCAAGGATTCCATTATAAAGCTAACTTAACGTAAGGACCAGATGGCAAACTTTGACAGTGATTAATGAGACGGTAAGAGTGCTGGCTAAGTGAATTTTGGGCTGCCCCAAAAGAAAGATGTGATAAGAATTTAATTTGCAATATAGAATTTGTAAAAATTTTGGCCGATGGGAAAGGAGAATTTTGTAAATAAAAATTCTAGATTATAATTTTAAGGAGGCCAGCTTAGCCACACCCGCACTGACGGAATGCTATTCGTCAAGTGGTAGCATGGGTGATAGGCAGAGGTGAATGGATGAAAAAGGCGGAGAATTTGTTAATGCCAACTGAAGGGATTGGTATGAGATATCAATGTGAGAGAGAAAGAGTCTAGGAGGATAACTCTCCTCCGACCTTCCCTCATGAACGACAGAGAACTCCCTGAAATGGAAAGTGATTAATTTTCCAAAAATGGGAAGTAATCAATTTTCCTGGTTTGACAACAAAGAGATTTCTTGTTAGAAATTGAGATCCCCAGGCAGTGTCTGGCCCCCACGCCAGATTTTGGTCAATACCCATATATTTATATATCATCGATGGGTCGTTCAGCAGTTGAGTTCAAGTTGGAGACACAGTTGAGCTGGTTTTAGAGTTAGAGTTAGAACTTAACCAGAGTGTTGCCTCGCAGAAGCTGACCAAAAGATTCGACAACATCCGACTTCGCCTATCCTACCAATAGCAAGTTATACTGATGAACGAAGCCAAGCCAACACCTAAGAACTAAATTAGTTGACTTATGATACCAACTTGCTTGAAACATAGAAGTGTCACATTTCGTAGGAAACAGGTTGGGAGAAAAACACACTCCTGTATATAACAGAAGGATAAAGTTAATTTGCTATTAACATACTTGAACCACTTTGGTTTTTCTTTGTTTATTTTTTTCTTTGTGTGATACCACCTTCAATCTGGGCTCAGCTTACACTATGGCCCGACACCTGATTGATCTCGTGTACCTAAGATCAAAATCACAATCTGAGTAGGTTAGGCTTGAGATCAAAGCAATTACTCCAGCAACCAGACGTTGCAAATGAGCTGGGAACGATAG
Organism: Acanthosepion lycidas; assembly: GCA_963932145.1. Lineage (NCBI taxonomy): Eukaryota > Metazoa > Mollusca > Cephalopoda > Sepiida > Sepiidae > Acanthosepion > Acanthosepion lycidas. The sequence goes on from OZ010584.1 coordinate 41,602,531, forward strand.
AGTTGAACCAGTACAGCTGGTGAAGCCATTAACATCGACGACCAGACTTCAACCCTGGATGGGCCATTGTCCCATATTGGTATCCTGACCAGGGAATTTCGCAGAGTAGCAACAACCAGGACACAGGCTGGTGGCAGTGACAAAGAGTCAACCCCAAAACACCAGTAGAAAAAACATTACAGCTTCGCGCTGCGACTGAGAGTTGACCAAAGGCCAACGGCTGGTGTCACAGCAGGATAGAATTGCTGGTTACCTACAATGAGGCTGTTTGCTCGCATTAATAAAAAAAAAGTGTACTGCGTATGCAGGAGAGGATAAGCAACGTGAATCCAAGAATGTCTGCTTGCAAAAAAAATATGGTTGTAGCAGTAGGCTGAGCAGTGCCTAGAATTTGTTTATGCAAATGATTTATGCTGCACACAGCAAGATTATCAATGTTTCTGGACTCAATAGAAACAAGCAGATTTTCTATTTCATCAGTCTGTGAGTTGACAGCATTACTAGAATACAGAACACCATGATTCTGATTTTACGTTTGTTTGTCCTCACTTTCTGTGTCTTGGTTATGTTTGACCCTCATTTGCACCATTCCTGTGTGGAATTCTTTGTCACCACTGCCATGAACGTGTCTCTTGTTTTGCTTTGCTGCTTTCCGGTGCTGCTGTTTGTTCTGTCCCTCCCCATTTGTGTTCCAGCAGCAGAAAAACAAACCTACAATTTATTGAAACTTTCAAGTTTTATATATATTTTGTTTCAGTTAAAAATTGTAAACTCATATTTAAAGACTCTTTGCAGTTATTATCTTGGAGCAAATTTAAATATAACATGTATCAAAAAAGTATTGTGGAAGATTTTTATATTGAATTTTATCTTTGTTATATGTACACAGATTTACTTCTACTATTAGATTTTATGGCAGTATGAACTTTTGGCTACAATAATTCTTGAGAAAGTAAATATAATTTATGTCAGTTTTATATATAAATATATATAAACTGACATAAATGGTTTCTCACATGCCCAATTTACTTTCTACTTATATATATATATATATATGACAATTTGGAAAACTTATTCTGACTTTTTTGCTGATCAATTAGAATTATAATAAAAATGGATTTTGTTTCAAACAATCTACATTAGTAGATTTTTTTTTTTTTTTTTTATTGCAAAAAAATTAAACAGTAATATAATCAAGATAAATCATGTTCTGCCTCAATATAGATTTTATTTTGAAAAAAAAAAAAAAAAAAAAAAAAAAAAAAAAAAATTATTTTTTGGATGCTGATAATTGTTTGGTAACACATATCAGAATAAAAGTTTCCCAATTGTTTTATTTGTCAACCATTCCATTGGAACGTCACACAACCTATATAATCTCAGAAGCTGATAATATTTGAGTAATAAAAATGATTCTGTTAGTGCATTTCTTGCCTCATTTAATTGTAATATATAGAAAAATATTTGCAAATATGAAAGGATTAAGTTCAAAATAAGTAGACATAACATTTGTAACTTACTCAGACATGCCTGAAAGAAAATTTTGTGCCTAAATACACACACACACACACACACATATATATATATATATGTGTATACATTCACAAACTTATTAGTGTACAAGAAGAAATGCAAACCATTTAAAATATTTCAATACCATTTTTTATTAAGATTTGTAAGAAATATAAAATCTTATAAAAAAAATTGTTTCTAATTTTTTTTATAAACACTTAGTTGCCAAAACTTGACAATAATTAAAGTCGGCTAAAATAAAAATTACCGAGATAATTGTTTTTGGTGGATAACTGAATGTTGCCACCTTTATATATATATATATATATATATATATATATATATATATATATGAAATTCTCCCAAAATTGCTATTATAACTTCTGCTTATTACATCAATTAGAAAATGTAATCTTATGATTAAAACTTGCACAAAGACAAACCAATGAAATCTACTTTCACTCCATTTTCTTTTTAACTTTTACATCTGACATTCATAAAAAAATAAATTTTCCAAATTGTTTGGATTTACAATTTATATCCAAAATCTAAGAAAAGTGCAGAGTAAAAGCAAAATTAAAAGATAATGAAAATGTTTTCTGCTTTTTAATACAAAGAGAAAATATTTTGAATGAAAAATATTGGAGGCTTTCTAGAAAGGGATTAAGAATTATTCTCAATGTTGCTTTGAAAAAAAAAAAAAAAAAAAGTTTAGTATGTTTCCCTACTTTGAATCTGTTGTCCAATATACAATGGAAATAACTGCATTAAGTAGCAGAAAAACAAGTAATGGCATTTATGAAGTCAGTGAATTTTTTAACTATTGGAGTCATGTAACAGGTAATTCATCAATTAATGTTTCATGAATAGTATGCTTTTAAAATCAGCAAACTCTTTTGGTTGTCATAAAATGAAAATGCCTATACTTGTCTTTTCATCTTATTTTTCTCAAAATAAAATTCTATTATTTTGGCTTTTATAAGCCAAAATAATACTTGATGACTTTCTAACACTCCATTTTTATTTTATCACTCTATAAAATTTTTTAAATTAATTGCTTAAATTTAACTGAAAACAGTTTCAAATACCTTAAGAAATGAGAAATTCTAACAAAAATAAAACATTTGATGAAAGTACTTGTATGATATGTGATAGTCACATTAATTCTAAAGAGAAACAGGTAATCTAAATAGTTATATTAATATCAAATTTTACTTATATATTAACAAAGGATATTAACTATTTGTTAATTAGGATTAATTCCAAGATTAACTGTTTTTTTTTCTGAAAGTAGTTGAGAAATGTAATTAAATTCACTATTATGAGTAGTTTAATGAAATTTTATATGAACACGCATACACAGACTGAGCTCAGATTCTAAAATGCATCTGCAGATCATGTGATATGAAGACACTCAATCCAAGTATCTGTCAACAGTAGATAAGTGGATGTATTTGTCACAGTTTAGACACAATGTTATCATATCAAGTGTAAACATGATAAAGATCAAATTTCACTGACTTGGAAGTAGGTCCCAATCAATCCATAAAGCAATACAAATGTAAATTTGTTTGTTTGTTTGTTTTTTATTATACATGAATATTGATTAAATAATAAAAAAAAAATGTTTACCTTAAGTGAACATGTGTTTAACAAAATAGATTACTGTAAGTTTACAAAAAAAAAACAAAAAAAAACACACACACACACACAACAACAACAAAAAAAAAAAAACACATAGCTGACACATTTTAGAAGAAAATATAGTAACAGTCAATCAATTCAAATATACATGCACATATGCAGAGGTTAACAATGGCTAATCCAAACGGTTGAAATCTACTTTTACCAGTTATAATTTCAGCAAACATAATTTGTTAAAACACTGAAAGCTATTCTCATACCAAGTGGAAGCATTTACATTATTTACATTGTTTGGACTATTGTCCTCATCTTCATTGTCATATTCACAACGTTTCAGACATTGTCTGACCCAGCCTTCTTCAGATATAATGGCTGAAACATTGTGAATATGACAAAGATGATGACAACAGTCCAAATAGTGTAAATAGTTACAATACTGCCTCTCAGGAAAAAAAAAATAGAAGTGGAAGCATATTAAAAAGAAAGATTTTAGTATTCAAATAGAATCTGTGGTTCAAGCCTTAAATATAGGATCATGGAAGTAAACCACCAAATCAATTTAACATTTGTAAATATGAAAAATCAAAGTTTGAACAGACTAAAAACCATGTCATATAATCACATTTTTCAATCAGCCAATATTTTTGTTTTATAATGATGCTAACCCTGTACAAGGCCCAAGAGCCACTCGAGGTAGAGGGTTATTGAGGCACAGTTTATGGTGATGTGTGGAGAAGATAATGGTCAACCCTAGATTTAGGCAGGTTAAGATTGTAGTAATTGGCAAAGCATCCTCTTATGAGTCAGATCTACAAAGAAGTGGTTTGTGGGAAAAGTTGCTCAAGTGGAACTTAATTTCAGCAATGCAACATGAAGTGAGTAAGGGTGGTTCACTACAATGTGCATGGCATCATGGAAAGAGGATTGATGAAAAATGAGTAACAGTTGGGCATCACTGCTGCCATTTAAGTTAGCAAGGTGTCATCTCCCAAACAGTCTTAACTCTGAAACACACAGTTGAAGAACCTTCACGGTAAAAAAAAAAAAAATCATTCAAGCATTACAAGAAATGCATGTTTGAGAAAATGAACTGTGAAGAAATTCCTAAAGGTAGTTTATTCAAGGCTCTAGACTGATTCATCAACAAACATGGCATCCTGTGAGTTGGTTATATCAGATCAGAACTTTGGAAAGACAAAAAGAATCCAATAATCATTCTTGCTAAGTGCTACATAGCAACCTTAGTGGTGAGACAATAATTAATATTAAAGGTGTCTTTTCACTGAAGGAGCCATCTGTACCACTGGATTCTGGATTACCAGTGACAAGAGATATGTGAGCAGCACCATTTATCACTGTTTCACATGCCATTGAAATACAGAAAATTGCCAAGCTTCAGCAGACTGTTCCAAGCCCCTCTTTACCAATGTTGGCTTAGATATATTTGGTCTGTCACCTCATGCAGAACAATGAGGAACTATAATATTTACTTGCAGGAGCATGAGAGCAGTACATATCAAAATCACAGCTATTTCTTTATTTGTGGTATATTGTGTGTATAACACACTTGCTCAGATTGTGGGAAAAATTTCTGTAAGGAGTTGGAAAAAAAAAAAAAAAAAAAAAAAAACACACCTGCTAGAACAAATCTACTCCTGGACATTCAATCCTTCTCAAGCCTTACATATAGGTAACATTTGGGAAAGGTGTGATCAAGAAGATTCTAGAAAGCAACTTTTCTTAAATGGTAGTAGTTCCTAAATAATCAACCATAAAAAAACACTATTTGGCTATTCCCTCCTCTGCAACTTTGTTATTTATTGTTTTAAATGAAGCATTCCCTGGTTTCTTTCTCATGTGTTTTGCAGCAGAAAGTATATTTTCTGCTAAGATTCATTCATAAAAAAAAAAAATAAATAAATAAATAAATAAAAAAGATGAAGATGACAATGTTATTTGTTGGATTTATTACAATAATATAAGACATTATCCCTGAGATTATGAGGAGAGAGAGTAATAGAGAAAACTGGAAAGTTGAGAAAAAAAACAAAACAAAATTTATGCTCATATCAGACAGCAGTTGATCGAGCTGGATAACTGAGACGTGTTAAATTTAAAATTTACTGTCACCTAATTTCTCTCTTAATAGAGTAATATTTATAATACATAATTGCAATAAAATCATAGAAATTATATAGTTTATAAGCATAATTATCATAATTTATGAAATTAATTGTAGAATACATGAAGGCCTGCCTAAAAGTAATAATGGCAATATTTGTAGTAATAGTTCAAAGATGATTAATTGACTTCTCTATAGTAATGAGAGTTGAATTTATAACAAGCCTTTATTCAGTAATGTCATTATTTCCTTAAATGTAGAATATATAATTACAAAATACTTATAAAATAAGTTTCCTTAAATGAAAGAATTTACAAGCAATCTGCACATAAGGAGTTATCACATAGAAATGTCAGCTAATATATTTATAGATTAGATTTGGAAGGAATAAATTCAAGATAAACCACATGAATGAAGTTCAGAAAGATCCAGTCAGAAGATAATATGACTCATTTTCATTAGCTTTCTAGAAATATCTAGAATGTAAGAGAAGCTTAGACACATCATTGATTAGGGCACACAGAATTTGGTTTGTCAAAGAAGTTATTCTTTACAATATAATGAATACACTGTAAAATCACATTCCGCTCATGACGAATTTCTTTGGCAAGGAGCTGAAGAAAAAAAACAAGAAAACATTAAGAGAAAATATAAAACGATAGATAGAGATAGATAGATAGAGATAGATAGATAGATAGAGATAGATAGATAGAGATAGATAGATAGAGATAGATAGATAGAGATAGATAGATAGAGATAGATAGATAGAGATAGATAGATAGAGATAGATAGATAGAGATAGATAGATAGAGATAGATAGATAGAGATAGATAGATAGAGATAGATAGATAGAGATAGATAGATAGAGATAGATAGATAGAGATAGATAGATAGAGATAGATAGATAGGTTCAATTCCTGTATTATAGTTTTAATACTATTTATTTTGAGAATAAATAATGTAACTGATAAAAATGCTACCTCAAGGTACTGCTTCCTGCTTGTGTATATCTGATGTGTTTCCATTTCGTACTTTGAAGGTTTGGTTTGATAGGAAGGTTTGGATGAATATAGCCATTATTCCTTTTATTCCCATCATATGCTTATCTTTTCGGATACTATACACTTCCATGTGGTGTCATAGGCTTTTTCAAGATCAAAGAATATTGATACCACATGATGACCTCAAACAAACCCATCACAAATAAAGAATCCTAGCCAAACAAGTTGATCATTGGTCCCTTTGTTTTTCTGGAATCTACTTTGGTTACTAGATAAGAGATTGTTTCTCTCCAAGTACCATATTACTCAAGCATTTACCATTCTTTCCATGGTCATTCAAATGCACCTTGTTAGTGCAATGGATAGATAATTTGTTGGGTTGGAATGGTCTTTGCCAGATTTAGGAATTGGAGTGATGATTAATTCAAGCCATAATTTTGGAAAATTGTCTGAACACCCTATGCCATTGAAGATCTGGAGAATTATTACAGAGACTTTTCTGGTAGAGGTTTTAAACATTGGTAGTGAATTTAATATGGACCAGTTGCAGAGTTTTTACTTTTGTTTATGGAGTCTTTTAGTTCTGTTATAGTAAAGAGAATATTGTATTCTTCTTTATTGTTTGAAGTGAATACAAGTTTTTCTTCTTGTTCCATAATGTTTTTATATTTTTGAAATTTAGGTGTAATGATTTGAAATTCTGCTGTTAAGTTAGTTATTTCTTTTTTTTTCCAGAGCATTTATCTCCATTTGTTTTGGTTAAATGGACTGTAGTAGTTTGTAATGTTTTTCCATTAAAATTCCTTATTATTTCCCATGTTTTATTTATTGAGATTTTGTTGCTTAATTTGGAGATGTAGTTTTTCCAAGTTTCTCTCTTGGATCTTTTAATTATACAGTGTGCTTTAGCTCAAGCTTGCTTGTAGTTTTGTAGGCCGATTGTGGTTGGGTTGTGTAAGAATATGTTTAGCATTTTTTCCTGGTTTTAACAGCTTCTCTTCATTCTGCTGTGAACCAGGGTTTTGATTTGGTATGTGGTTTAAAGAAAGATTTGGGTATTGCCTGTCTTCCTATTTTTGTTAGTATGTTTATAAGAACCATTGATTTGGATTCATTGAGAATTTACATGTCGATTTGGGATGAATTTTAGTCAGCTTTTTAGTGGTTGCCATTTTGGATTACTTTCTTCTGACATAGGCTTGCTTATATTTAGGAAAATCGATGAATGGTTACTACCACATTGGTCATCATGAACTGTCTATTGCAAATCCATGAAAATTAATGGGGAGCATATGGTTAAGTCAATGGCTGATGTTGATCCTTTACCTGGGTGTAGGTACATGTGCATTTGGTTTTAAGTATACATAGATCAGATGATTTGAGAGATTCTATAATTTTACTGGTTTGATCAAGGGTTCCCACAGCCCCACATTTGGCTGTGTGCATTAAAATCTCCCATTAGTATAAAGAGAGTGGGAAATTGGCTAATTAGCCTTACCATTTTACCCTTATTCAGTCTGTGTTTTGGAGGAATATAAATTGAACACAAGTTATTATTTGATGAATTGAAACTTTTACTGCCATAGTCTGTAGATTTGTATTTAATTTTCATTTTCATGCAGTATTGATTTTTAACCACTCCACTTGGCTTATTCTCAATTGTTGATAAAGGAGATATTATCAGGTTCTTTGAGGGAGGTCTCCTGTAAGCAGGCTATATTTGGGGTTGTGATCTATAAGGAATTGTTTGATTTTCTCATAGTTTGGTTTAACATCTCTACAGTTCCATTGTATGATGCTAGTGTTCCATTTGTCCATTTGAGTGGTAATTATTTTTATTTTTGTGAATGGATCTTAAGGATGACTATGTTTTTGGTTTTTGTATTAAGTATCCATATTTCCTTTCTATTGTAAGATTTTTGTTATGCTATCTTCTTTATGATGTGTTGAGGGTGTAAAATCCATTTGGATCTCCATTTGTTCAAATTTTTCGTTGTCCTTGTTTGGCTATTTTTAGTTATTTTTTGTTTTTTTTTTTTCTCTCATTTTTAAGATAGTTTTGTCTTTTTTTTTTTTTTTACTGATTTCTGTTCTGTTCCTTTTCTTCAGTTACTGGGTTATAATTTGGTACAGATATTTCTATATTTGTTATGTTGTTTTTTTTTTTTTAGGTATTAATGAGATTTTTCAATTCATTTATTGATGTTAATACAAGTTGTTACATACAAACATATGAACAAACAAGTAATCAATGCAAAGATGCATATTTGTTTTGATGCCTAAACATAAGCATCACATCAGGTGATGAACAAAGATGGTTATAAATGATTTTATTTTAAAATATCTACTTATGAAGCATCACTTTCTACATTTTTAAAATTTAGGAAGCTATAAGAATTTCCATAAAAGGAAAGGAAAGAAATAATAATATAAGCAAGTTAAAGCAGAAAAAAAAGAAGAGGATAAGAAATCAATAAAAAGGAAAAAAGAAAGAGAAATAGAAAGTCAAGAAAAGAAAAGCATAAAAATCATCCCTTCTACAATGAAAAGGAATATATATAGAGATATATATATATATATATATATATATATATATATATATATATATATATATATATATATATATATATATATAAATAAAATGTGTGTGTGTATTTATTATCTAGTTTTGTTTTTATTATTGTTATCCTTTTGATGTCAGTCACTTTTTTTTCTTTTTTTAAAACTGCTTTAATCTCTTCTATAGTACAAAGTGATAGAACTCCATTTATGAACTACACTTCTGGAGGTATTTAATCTTTCATGTGGGTATGCATTTACATTAATGCCATGGAATTTTCCCCATTCTTAACAGTATGCTTGCATGTTTTTATTTTGTATTTCTATCAGGATGGTTCCATTTTTTAAGTTTTTTTTACTGACTTAGGATTAACCATTGAGGATATAACCCTCTATACCAGGAATGGTGATAATTTATTTAGTGAGACCTCCTCTCTAGATTCTAGTATTATGAATCTAGGAAAGGGTACTTCATGTGGAGTCTTGGGTTTATGTTTCACTGACTGTACTCCCCTCTCACTACAATGCAAAGGGGTAAGCCCATTTGCCTTAGCAGATCAGGGCTACACAGTCAGCATACTCACACCATAATGAGCCAATAATTGTTTAACTTCCTAATTCTTAGTTCCCAAAGTTAACTTTTTCCTTAGGCATAGTTTGAAACAATCACCCTTTCTTAGCATGATTGACCATGCAGCCACTGCCTTCTGATTAAGCTTTTTCCAGAATTTGTAAGAACCTGAATCAGGGCTTAGTGCAACCAGCCAGTTGATCAGATCGAGCCTCTCCAACCATCCGTCTAGCCCAAGTAAAGGACAAAGTGATGTGTTGGGATTCAGGAGTTAAATCACCCCTCTTCTTGAAGCCCTCAATCATCAGTATCTCATCCCCAGACATCAAAGGTCACCACCTATGGTCAAGAGGTGCTTCTTATTGGGGTTGGGTCACACCTCTGCAGAGCCCCAACTGAGAGGGTGAACTATCAACAGAGAATTTCAATATTTTATTTGTTTTTTTTAATATCATTAAAAAGATGACAATTTGTGTCATACAATTTACATATGGGGAGATTTGTGAACAGTTCAAACTTTCCATGAAAAAATGCTTAATATCACCATTGTCATTTGCATTTCTTCAGAAAAGTTAAATCTAAGCAAAGAGAAAAGCTAAATTATCACAAAATTGCAAGGTCATCAGTATTGATCAAGTAAATTAGCATCCACTACATGTGATCTCTCATAATAATTTCCTTCAAACTAAAAGGAGTTAAATTATCAACTGGGTGGCTTAGTGGCATGGAACATGGTATCAGCAGGCCAAATTAAAATTCTATCCAAAGCTACTGTGTTCACTATGTAATTATGCCCTTCGGAAAGACATGAATCAATCCCTCCCCTGCTACCACCTTTAAATAATAATTTAATATTAAATAGTAAGACAATTTTAGCCCTGGTAGGAGAATGACTGAAGTCACTCTTCACCAATATGGGCTGTCATATCCTGATTATTAAATATGGAGAGGGCTTGAGCCTTGTAGTGGATTGAAACAATAGCTGATATCAATTAAAAATAAATTTGGTAAATTAGATAAAAAAAATTACCTTTTCCAATAAAGTTGGTCGATCCCTTTTGAAGACTTTACTGTGCCAGGGTCTTTTGGCAAGTTCTTGAGCCTCTTCAAGTCTCACCCGATTTTCTGATTTTTGGTGGTTGTTGCACGAATTCTTCCACTCTTTCAAAATGGTCATGTTACATTGGGATTCAGTTGATGGCACCAAATTTTCATTAGCATTTACATCTGGAGAAGGAGAAAAAAAAAAATGAAGCTTTGGTGTTAAATTGGCCATAAATAGACAAACTTTGATCCAAGATTAATGCAATTGGTATATTATTAACTAGCCAACAATTTGCTTATTGTGAAATTCCTAGATAGATACTTTTCCAAACTTAAAAATTAGCATTTGAAATTAAACTAGTCAGTATTTAAACATTTATGATATACACTTTTCTTTTTCAAATATTTTGTAAAGAAGAGTGTTTACTTTTTGGGGCTCTCAAAGTAAGGAAAGAATATTTGAGACTTGGGTGGTACATACAGGGCATGAACAAAGAAAATGGAAAAAAGCATATAAAAACAACTTCTGAAATACAGGGTGCGATGGGTAAATTGTCGCCATTTTATATTTTTTAATTTTCCATGTATGTATGGACAAGAGGAAAGACCATGCTATGAAGCTACTGAACAAACTTGAGCATCCCACCAATTTGACATGTTTTGTTTTTTCTCAGATGAGAAACATTTCTGCCAGGATAAGATGGTGAACACGCACAGTATTCCTACAGATCTGTGTAAAAAAAAATTCCAGGACTTTTCAAGGACTATGTTAAGTTTCAAGGATTAAAACTGGTATGTGTGTATATGCATGCACACACAAAGTGAATGGCCATCAATTTTAAAAACACAAACTTTGATTTATCTTTTAATAGTTTGACAGATGAGATGTTCAAAGAAAAGCTACAGCTGGTTCCAATAATTCATGCTGCATGGATCAGTTGAAAGCAGTGAAGAAATCCAAATGTTGAAGGCTAAAAACAACTGAATGCAGACCAGTTTGGAGTTCTAATACACTTTAAAATTTTGAATTACACAATTCTTACTGCTACTAATTTCAGCTATTGAGGCTACTCATGGTTTGTGAATGTCACAAAAATCCCTGACTACTGTACATTTCTTGTGAAGTTATGTATAGTGGTTTTAATGAACAGAACTACAAATAGAAATTTTCAAAAAAAAAAAGACTACACATTTTAGCTACCCCTACTACTCATGGCTTTTGTCGCACATGGCACTGAACACAATAACATTTTTTCAGTTCATCTAGTTTTGAATTCAGTTTCTCTTCCAATTTTGATATCTCTGGATTTTTTCCTTTGAAAATTTTTGCATGGCATTGGACTTTGTGATAAGTGTGAAGTTCTGAGTCCACTCAGCTTTCACTACATAGCTGTCAGCTGGCTTGAGAAAATCTTGTGTGTAACTTTCAATCTTGTGTTTTTTGGTCATCAGTTTTTCAATTTCTATAAACATAGATTTCCATTTTTGACCAGCTGCTTCTTCCTGCCTTTTTTTTACTTCTTGGGCTCAAGGTATTGGTTATATGCTGTTCTTGCATTGAAAGCACTGCAGAGAAGAACCTTAGTCATGGGAACATTCCCAGCATCTCCAACTGTGGCCAAATAGTCTGTGATAATGCGCTGTGCGACCAGAGCCTGCTGTTTCCTTATGGACTGAGAAACCTCTCCCCACTAGACAAAGAAGAATAGAACAAAGTGTCTAAACAATCTTCATGCTTGCTGAAATTCTTGAAAGCAATATTTCCAGTAGGCTCCCCCTTTAAATCTTTGTACTGACTGATGATGTCATCACAATCAGACTTGCTGACTTGTTTTCTGTCCATCATGTGAGAAAGAAAGCTTTTTAGACTGTCTTAGGGAGCAGATACTTTTTCACAAATGGATCCAGGGTTCAGCCATGCAAGAGGGTATCTAAGAGGAAAATTCACAAATTTGATAACATCTGGCTAGACGTCTAGGAGTTGTTCAGATGTCTGTACATTTTTTTTAGACGTCTATGATAAAAACACAAAAGTAAAGGAACAGGGTTGCCAGCTTGAACTTTTAAAGCCAAGCAATAAAAGCGAAATAAGTTTTTTCATCATCATTTCTTCACATTTACAACAAAAGCTAGAGATATAGGTCATTATTCCCCTGCAAACTTCTATCCTAAGACATCAAAAACATTTCTATTCTATCATTCTTTCCAGCTACATTTTCTTTGAGTCAAATATGATTCTCAAACTTGTTAATTTTGGCATCAATTTAGACAAGCATTTCTCAATCTCAGGTTCCACAAGAACAAGCGAGATAAGCTAATGCACTTTTGACTTTTTATTTAATTTCATATACATAATATTATTAAACACACACAATATATTCTTGGTTATTGTAATATAAACATCCTGTATAAGTGAAAAATGAATTTGTGGAAAAACCATGTTGCAAAAGGAAATCTTGAGATGTTTTCAACTACTTCTGGGGCTTAAAAGTGAAGAGGGATATCAGAAAGCTACAAATTCAATAAGTGTGAATTAATTTATCTTTGCTTTTCCTCTTGTTGAATGAAGATAATGTTTGGAGTGATCACTAGTGATAGCAGTGTTATGGCTCAATTCCCACTCATACTCAACATGGAGTCCTATATCAAGTGCTTTGTGGAGGTAGTACTGCTCTGGGTCAAGAGGGTGGTGGCTTCTGGAAGATTGTGTCTAGCAACAGGGTTCTGCACCATGCCACACAAGCAGAACCCAGTTACGGTTAGACTCTCAGACAATTTCTGCAACCACATCACCCCTTACATCTGGTCAATTAACTCCCCAGACTGCAACTCCCTTGATTATTATGTGTGGGGCGCAGTCGAGATGAACTGAAGGCAAGGATTACAGCCACATTCACCAACTTAAACAAGGAGACCGCCTGGAAGAGTTGCAGCAGATTCCGAAATCATCTGGAGGCCATGGTTGAAGCCAATGGCAATTTTATTGAATAAATTTATTCTTTACTATTTCAAGATATTTTTGTGCAATTTTGGTAAATATATCTGCTAAAATGAGAGGTTAGTGTTATTTTCATTTTTGCTTAATTTGGACGACAATTTATCCATCACACCCTGTATGTGTCCGAAACTGAAAGTTCATTTTATTCTACAGTGACTCAAGAGTTTGTACTGAATCTTCTTTACTCCTTTCATTTTACCAACCAACAATTAAATATGATTGCAACAGGCTCAATTTTATTTGAATAAACATCAAATATTAACAAAATTCAACTCCTCTGTTTAGAAATCAAACATTCATTACTGACAAGAATATTTATTTTGAAATTCACTTAGAAGTTAGATAATTAAGTAATTAATAATTTCAAATATTACATGTGTCCCATTTGTTACATCTGCATACACACTTTAGACACTAAATGTAACAACTATTATGGGATAGAGGTAGTACATAGAAAATTATGTTTGCTTTAACATTAAAGATATTTTTATATTTTTGGAAGTGGCCAGACAAATTTAGTAAGTATAAGAATTCAAAATAGATACAATGATATCATAGTTAATACAAAAGAAGACATTTTTGGTCAACTTTGTAAATGTCCATGAAATGAAAATATCCATAATTATAAAATCTAACACAAAAGAAGAATTGTTAGTTACCATTTACATCATCTTCATCAGATTTGTAAATTGTTTGAAGAGCTTTGAGACTGGAAGGCAAAGAAAGAGACTTTGATGTTGATTTATTCTCTTCATTAGAATCAGCATTATTGGAGAAAGTTACTGAAAGAGAGAAATAATGTTCTAACTGAGAATTAAAAAAAAAGCATAAAATCAGAAGTATATAATATGCTTAAAGGGATTTATTCAATTCTACAGTCCACTAAATACTATGTAGTGAAAGATGACTAAACAGTAAATATATTTACTTTGATATTTGTCTATATTTCTGAGATGAGTTATTGTAACTATTTACAGATAGTTACTGGAGAAAGCCAAAGCTGCCCAAATCAATCATTGCAAAACCAGAAGGGCTGGTAAATCAAAACCTTACAGAGAAATGACATCATTATAAGTTGACAAAGACAATGCAACTGTACTGATGAAGAAAACAGAATATACAGGAAAACTGGAAGACCCCCATTAGAAATGGCAGCTATTGTAAAGAAAGATCCAACAATGAAAGCAAAGAAAACTGTTGCAGATCCTTATCAAGAACAAGGACCACTTCCCACCTAAGACTTACGGGTGGTGGTCACAACGTTATAGGGACCTACCTCATATAGTCTCCATAAAATTCACAAAGATGTTATTCCTCTCAGGCCAATTGTTAGCTGCCAAGGCTCTGTGTGCCACCTTCAGAGTCACTTCCTAGTGGATATAGTTGACCCATTAATAGGAAAATCATCATCCTATGTTCAAAATTCCACCCACTTCATGGAAATAATCAAAAATGCTCCCATCGAATACAACCAGAGGGTGAGGCTGGACATGGTGAGTGTTCACCAAGGTACTCATGGAGGAGGCAGTATCAGTAGTCAGCGACAAATGGGTCTCAAATTTTGAGAATGTACCAGTATACCAATAGATATCCTGATGAGATACCGACTTTCTGTACACAAGCAACATACTTCAGAATGGGAGCAGACATTGATCAACAGGGTGAAGGCTTAACAATGTGCTTGTCATTATCACATGCAATGGCTAACATATACATGGAATATTTTGTGGAAATGTAATTAGAATTAACATCACTAAAGCTGACTATGGCTGAGATATGTAGGTGACACCTTCATACACTGGCCACACCAGGAAGAGGTTCAGCTAATACTGGACCATGTGGACTTGATAAGATTATTGATACAATTCACAATGGAGAGAGAAAACAACAACAACTAGCATTCCTGGATGTACTAATATCTTGAAGAGAACATGAGTTCAAGAAATCTGTATACCACAAGCCAACATTCACCAGACAATACCTCAACTTTGTCTCCTCCCACCCATTGATAATGGGCAGATGTGTGTGTGTGTCTATCCGGCTAAAACTAAAACAGTACAATAGTTCATAACAAAGTAAATATGTATACAGACTTGTTATCACTTGCCAGCTTTTTGTAAAAAAAAAAAAAAAATTATCGTATGATTTATATTTATGAAGATATTTTAAAATTAAAATGCATTAGAATGCATTCAAAATTTTCAGAATTACAAAATAAAAACAAACGGTAAGAATTCTTATTCTCAAATCAGGTTACTGTGCATTTTTCCTTTTTTATTCTGCTAAAATCTATCCAAGTGTATATTTTTAAAATTTCTATTCTCTTGAATTTATTTTCACATCTATAGTAAATAAAAGCATAAAAAAAAAAAAAAAAAAAAAAAAAAAAATATGGATATTAAAACAACAAAGTAAATTTAAAAGAATATTAAATACAATTATTTGATAAAATGTTTAGTATTTGCTTATTGAAAGTTTTTGTGTGTGTGTGTGTGCATATAAATATACAGACAAACAACCCATCAATGAAGTTCAGATGCAACAGACAAAAAAAAAAAAAAATCATCAGTGATGCATTCCAGAAATTGCAGGCTTAGCAGAATGAGTCATATTAGTCCTCAAAGTGACCACTTGGTGGCAGGCCTTTCAATTATAAACAAAAACAGAAAGTATGGTACATTAACATGTGTGTGTGAGAAGATAGAAGAAATTATTATTTTGCTTAATATAACCATATTAAGTATATATCTATTTATGCCATATCTACATGTTTATAGTATTTACATTATGATCATAACTACTGGTAGTTACTATAGTGGTTTTACAACTCAAAAATAACCTCTTCCCATCTAGGAATGATCAGCTTTAACAGACCCCCATTAATTTTCAATTGAGTTTTATTAAAGCAAAAAAACTATAGTGAGCCTTATTTTTTCAAAAATTAATTTAAATTAAATTCATAAAACAAATATTCAACATGAATGTTGGCCATAAGTCATGCCTGTCTCCTAATTTTTATTTTACTAGTTTTTTTTCTTTTCAAATACAACTTAAAAGTTTCAAAACTAAATTTTCAATGCATCTTGCTTGCTTCTACATTCTTTCAAAATAGTAATCAAGTTAATTTACATAGAAAAGAGAATCTAAATTCCCCTCCAAAATAAATAGTAAATTATTTTTCGAAAAAGTAAGGCTCGCTATAGGTTAAAAAGCTTAGGAAAAAAAAAAAAAAAAAAAAAAAAAAAAAAGATTAAATTAAATGTTTAAATATATCTTAATTTGTTTATTTACTTTTTTACTAATAATAATTTGAAAAATGTTTAATTAACTTTTAACTAAGTTTGATATGCTTGAAAACAACATTAACAGAGTATTTATGTTAGTATTTAAATAAAAAAATAAAGTGTCTTTTTGAATAAAAATATGGGGATGCTCAGCCCTCTAAAACCCCTCTAGCCAAGAATGGTATTAGTAGAGTAGTATTTTCCTAAATTTAGTTATTTTGTAACACACACACACACACAAAAAAAAAAAAAAAAAAAAAAAAAAAGGTTTATCTTTTAACGATTGAATAAAGATTATTTTCCAGAAGATTGCTGAAAAATATCAATTGTCAATAATGAACTTTCAGAGACCTTCCAAGCAATGCAAAGTATCCCCACTAGTACTGTGTAAAGAAAGGGATCAGTTGTTGCCTACAACATCAAGCAAAGCCATAAGAGGTGAACCAGAGACATATGAACAAGAAATGATCATTATAAGCAGTACTCTGCAACAACTACCCTGGGTACATGATAGCAGCCCCCACAAACTTGAATAGAAGTGTACAAGATGATAACAATACTCAGAAAATGGCCTTGATCTGCCTAACCTATGTGAAGGACTTATTGGAAAAGATACAAAAGATCTGTAGTTCACCACATCATAACATCAGGACAACCTTCAGGAGGGCTTCAATACTATGCAGACATCTCTTCCAAGTAAAACCACTCATATAGGAGAATTTGATTAAGGACTGGTAAATGTCATCCCATACAGCTGTGGCAAGAAATATAAAGGAGAAACAGCCCCCACCCCTTAAGATAAGAACACTGTAAAACTGTAAACCGAGGGGAAATAGAAAAATCAGGGATGGCTGACCATATATGGAGGGAAAGGGAGATTATCCCCACCCCCAACCCATGGGTTGAAGTTAGAGAACATCACTGGAAAGCACAAAAACTTAAGGCATCAGCACATATGCTAGGCAAAAAAAAAAAAATCACTTAAGCCAGCCAAGCATAGACATGGGAACTAGTAATACAGAGAGCAAGAGAAAGGCAACAATAACAAATTGCAATATGAGCTCTAGTTAAAAAAAAAAAAAAAAATGGTTACTGAGACATTAGGTTTATAAGTCCTAAAAATTTACTCACTGGCCCATGTGTAACCAAGGGCATGTGGCCCAGTGGAGAAACTGTCCAAAAAAGGCTTGCACATGGAATTAGAACAATCTACCTGAATAAAGGATCCAGTTCAAAATTCCAACGTATATCACCTGAAGAATGTCATAGTGTACAACAGCCGAAATGTTATGAATATGGCAATGAAGATGAGAACGACAGTCCGAATGATGTAAATAGTGCAAATATTTCCTCTGATATAAACAAGTTTCATATAAAGATTTATGGAACAAAATCTAAATTATAAAACAAAAAAAAAAAAAAAAAAAAAAAAATTTACAAAGTAGTAAAATTTCCTGTTGGTTTCATGTGCAGATTCAGAAGAAGAAAAAAAAAAACAGAAATCATTACTATATAACTGAAACAAAGAATTTTTTATTTGCATGATAAATTTTGGGATGTGGGTTGAGATGAGGATCTTTCACCCTTAACCCATATGATAATTGAAATAAGCAAGCACATAGTTATTAAACTAAGTACTATTTGAACTATCCAACTCTGTACAATATAATCACCAATGATAAATATAGAGAAAAATGGTGTGAAAAATAGGAGAAATGAGAATTGTAAACTAAGTTTTACCTAAATCAGTATTCAAAATGGCTGACAGTGGATCAGAAGATTCTGTTGACTCATCTGTCTCTCTTTTATCACAAATTTGCTATAACAGAAAAAAAAAAAAAAAAGAGAAAAAAAAAGAAAAAAGCAATATAAGAAATCCTAATTAAGATTCACATAATGTAAAGAATATAAAATGGTTTCAAATCATAGTTAACTATGTTAATCTCAATGCATTTAAATTTACAACAAATATATACACAATAGATTCACTTTATGAGGACTTAAAATAGCAAGCAGACCAGCAGATTTTGCATTCTGTATGCTATAAAATGGTTTTAAGTTCTTTAATTTTGGGCTTTTCTAAAAAGAATAGGATTAAAAAAATAAAAACAAAAGTTTTTAATACTATAAAAAATTGTCTAAACACAAGCAATCTTTTTTGTAGCTGAAAATAAGGAGTTTGAATACTACACAAATATTTTGTGACAAAGGTTGTACAGACTACAGTATCAAGTAGTAAGGATTATTATAGTATAATCAAAATTTCAAACCAAATGAAGATATACGTTTTTTATAGTGTTGCAAATTAAAATCAAACAATTTTTTGGTATAATATTAATAACCTTCTGTCAAATTGTTTAATCTCAGATATATAGTAGATAAACCTTTGCTACTATGAGTTCGAAGCTATCTCTTAGACGACAATGAAAATATATTCAGATCACTTTTAAGTAGAGTTCTCTCTTTTTACACCATATAGATGATAAACTAAGGCGGTAATACATAACAAGGGAATTAACTCATTTTTGTTAACAGTAAATAAAAGGTAAATTTAAAACATTTCAGTTATGCATCAAAAATTGAAACTCATTTCGTGTAGCTTTTACTATTGTAAAGGAGTTTTTTTCTAACACATTATTTCTATGTTCAAGTCAGCTTATTTTTGTATTAAAATCAGGTTATTTTGACTATGGCAAGTCTTTAATTACCAAATTAATTTTTTTTCTTAAAATTTACACACACGGCGATAAACAAATAATTTTTCTGCTTTTGAAAGTCAATCAAAATTCTTCATAAAAGCTGTGGCTTCTTTAAACCTTTTTAAAATCCATATCAATGGAATAAAAATAAGAAAATATATTTCAAGCTATTTTTATAGTTTACACTAAAGAAATAATATTAATTTTTTAGCGTTTTATAAACTAACTTAATAAAATGTACAATATCTACCTTATTATTAACTTCCTCTTTTTCTTTCTCTATTTTCTTCTCAGGTGATAAGTCTTCAGCAAAACAGTCATTAAATTTTCGTTTCTTCCCCCATGGCCCATAATGACCTTTATGTTTCTGTCTTTGGTCATTAGGTCTGTGGTAAAATTGTCTAACAAAAGACAATAAAAAAAAATTAGAACTTTATTACAAGATGTTTTGCCTTCAAGATAGCAAAGAATACAAAGAAACAGCTCAATGACAAGAATACATGGTCCATAAGATAAAATACTAAAGAGCAAACTAAGGATGTTGTTATCAAACCCCTCTCACCATAGGTAAAATAAAAGATATCATAGCATTTTTTTTTTTTTACTCTAGCATATTACATTAATAGTCAAATTTGCATTTAAGCGTGTAACTTAAAAATGTAATCAAATGATCATTTTAGTACTATAAAAATGAGAAAAATTAGTGTTCATTTCTACAAATAATGTGCCAATATCATTTTATTCAGGCATTAAGTATTCAATATTTGATGTCAAAGCTTTGTGATTTTGTAGTTCACTGACAGTTTAATGGGTTATGCTAAGTTAAAGTTGGTTTAGAACAGCATATTTTGAAATTTGTTGTGAATATGCAGAAATGTCCATGGCTACATAATCAAATATTTACTTTAATATCAAATCCTTTAAAGAATACTGATAATGTTGAAATATTTTAGTATTTATAAGTTTATTTTGTATTTCAAAAATCTGTAGATTAGATAGTAATTCCCATTATCTGTAAAGAACATGTTTAAGAAATCAAAGCGTTTTGCCTGGTTTTTCTTCATAAAATGATTTAATCTCAGCTGCTTTTTCTTATCACATTTTTGTGTTTAAACAATTTTATTAAAGGAAAGTATGTAATTTAATCAAATAAAGAAATAAATGCTAGAAAAAACATTTCTTACCAAATTTAACTTATATTCATACAAAATATCAAGAAATAACAGTTTTAATAAATGTTTTTTTATTGTTTCATTTTGACTGAAACTTAACACAGTCACTTTAAACTGTCAGGGAATAATCCACTGCAACTATATATTATACAAACAGGAATATTTTAACAAATGAAATTCATAGCATCTTATTTGATATTTGTACTATCAATATAACATTACACCAGTAAAAATGATTAACTGTGTTAAAATTTAATTTCCCTATTTTTTTTTTTTTTTTTTTTTTTAATTATTTACTGTTTATTCACTATCATTATACATAAGTGCAAATAAATGAATCGATTTTCTTCTGCACAATACTAATACAAAAATTACTGAACAAAATTTATTATAATATCACTACATTTATCTTTATCAAAGATTTCTGGGTATGACTGCAGAATTAATACAGCAATTGCAAGATATAAATAAAAACCAATAAAAATCATCTATTATAATGAATATTTAATAAATTTTTAAGAAAGAAAAAAAAAGATCAAAATACTTTTCATTAAGCACTTCTCCTCGAGCTTTCTTCTCTGCTTCTAAAGCGTTCTTCTTTTCAATATTTGCAGCTGTAGGAAAATTTCTGAAAACAGAAAAAAAAAAAAATTAATGTTTTGCTTAAATTTAAATTACTTTCATATTTTAACAGACTTTAAAATGCTGGTATTAATAACATTTTAAATTCTAAAATGAACAACATCAAATTTATTGCTCATTTACCAAAGTTTTCTACAGCCAAAGATTTTTTTTATTTCTTTAATCAAAGTTTTGGCAAATAGTTGTATACAATTGAATACCTTCGCAGACAATAAAACAGTAAATGTCAATAAAATGGAAATTGACATTTAAGAGTTATCTTAATAAAGAGGGAGAAAACCAAAAGACACGATTGTTTATATTGTATGTTATACATTAAATGACAATTGGAAAAAAGTTCATGAAAGTATAGTGTTTCAAAAAACATTGTTCCAATTGTCATTTAATGTGTCACTGTCAGGATCATTTACCCAAATTCTTAACATACTGTTGACATGGAAAACGCATGATGAAAAAAAAAAAAAAAAAAAAACATATCTTTCATTTATTTTCTACCCATTCTGATGGATTTCTATCTTTAAACTTGGACACATTAGGGAAAAATACATGATCTTGTTATTTTAAATAAACACACAAAGATATACACATACAATGCACTTTTTCAACTTTCATCTGATGAAGCCTGAAATGGGCAAAATGTATTATTGGATATTTTCTTTTTAAGCATAACATTATATTTTCATGAACGTTTTTTACAATTGTCATTTAATGTATAACACTCTGTCCATATCATTTACTCAAATTCTTAACATAGGCTGTTATGTGACAACATATGTCATATACAAGTTCAAACATTGTAACAACTGAGAGTTTAAAGTAAGGACTCAAAATGCTTGTTTAATGACAGAATAATGGAATTTTTGTGCTCTGCTCACTTTTTTCTTTCAGCAATCCATTTTGCAATATCTTCTTGGCTCTCAACACTCCAGATTTTCTTGGCCAGACCAGTGTAGTGGTGCTGTAGAAACAAAAATAATGAGCTATAAAGTTATTTATAAAAAAGTTTTTCTTAGTTATTCTTGCAACAAAATCCCATGTGCTGATGGCTCTAAGTAAATTACAAATAACAAGAGAATCTTTTTAGGTTTGTTACCATTCAAAACTGATGACATATACAGTCCTCAAGAGACAAAATATATCAGTTCTTTTCATTTTGATGTGTAGCTCTTTAGTCACCTTTTAATGTCTTAGTTAAATTAGGAATCAGAGTTAAATTTAACAGCCTCTAAGAATTTATGAAGAGGTGAAGTAGTAACAATATTCTAATGGAACTGATTTTTTTCTTAACACTTGAAGTTTTGGAATTTTGTTTTCTACTACCAAGAGTAGTTAGCTGGGAAGAAGAATTGTATGTATTTATTTCTTGCAATAATGCAAAACTATTTTAATACACACATTAACTTTACAAATTTCTGGTATTTTTAATTTTTGTAATTGTAGTTTCATAAAAATATTTTTTAAAAAGTCTTTAAGTCTTGTTTATTTGCTAGTGGTTTAACTTTGACCAAAGTATAAAAATAACAAACATAAAAATCAAGTTAGCCTAGAAACAATGTTGCTGCTTTCTTACAATCTTCAAGATACCCATTAACTATTCTTACTGTATTTACATGCAGACTATTGTTTTTATCTTTGTTGTTACCTAACGTTTCAGCCCTTGTGTCTTCTGGCCTTCATCAGGTGTATGTCAATCAGAGTAACCTTATTTATGTGAGTAGACTGTTCTTGTTTCACTGCCCACATTTAGGAATATCTCATCTAGCTATTATTTTTAGTAATAATTTAATAGCAAGTATATTGCTTGGTATTAGCTTAGTGATACAATTATATCTGGTTCCTAAATGCTAAGAAAATAGATGAAAATATCAAAGAGGTGAGATGCGTTACTTTCTCCATTTTGGTATCAAAAATAGATTTTATAATTGGAACACTGGAGACATTAGAATTTTTATTACTTGCTATTCCTTATAAAAAGGAACAGACTTTAATTAGAGACAGACTCCCATTTAATTATCTTTGTATGCTCACATGTTAACTGAAAACTGATTGGGCATGAGATAACATTTGTTAGTTGATGTAGTTGTAGAAAAAGACAAACTCCAAACATAATATACTGCTTCCACAAAAGTCTTACAGCTTAATGAACAGACTTCTGAAACATACTCTGGTGATAGACATTTTTTTTGTGTCATACCAACTGGAAATAAATTTGTTACATCTAGTTATTTTCTGCTTTGGTCCTAAACTCTAGACAACACAACTGGAATTTATAACTGGATATAAATTATAGATAATACTACATCATGCTGTTTGATATAATTACTGTACAATGTTACATTTGATATTATCATCAGAGTATGAGATACAGCTTTAAGTATTGCATTTCATACATTATATTAACATTTTAATAAATATTTTATCAAAAAGTAAAATTATTTTCTGCTACTAAGTTGGTTTTCATATTAAAATTTGAAACATTTGTAATTGTAAATTTTTTTTTAAATAAATGGCTTGGTCATAATTTTTTTGAATTACAAAATACAAAATCAGTCACATGAAATGAAAATAACTTACATTTCGAACATGAAGTTGCACCAGTTTTGGTGCAGCAATATATGAGCAGCCTTCCTCTTTACACTGAAAAAAAAAAAAAAAAAAAAAAAAAAAAAATACATTTAATGATGGCTTTCTTCAAAATTTCTAAATCAAATTTTCTAATGCTACAAACACCTTAAAAGAAAACTTAAATCTTCAAATAAAGAAATATTTTGTCTTTGTAAAAAAAAAAAAAAAAAAAAAAACAAAAACATCTACAGACAACAAAATCAAGGTTTCTTTTCCTTTTCAATTTGCTAAATTTACTAAACTAATAACCTGTTTATTAAAATTACAAAGAACTTGAAATTAGAATACTTATTTAATTTTTTAACCAGGATTTAATGTTTTCAAACTGGAGTTCATAATTATTCAATACAGAATAAAAAAAAAAAAAAAAAAAAAAAAAAACTTCATTTTGATCTTCATCAAAATCTGGGATGATCAGAAGCCTTGTACATTATATTATTGATACAAGGAAAAGGAGATACCTTTTTGGATTAACCTTACACAAGACCAATAAGTTTTTCATTATCAAAAAAAGCTTCGACTTATTTCTAATATCAAATATTTGCACAAACTGTTGCAACCATATGATCAATGCATTATGAAGTATGTGAAGTTGACATTCACCCAAACTAATTTAAGGCCCCAAACTTAATTAAAACCCAGTTTTATTATCAAAATATTTGTTATTATGAGGATAAGCCAAAGTATTTTTTTTATTAAATTTTTTTAATTATTTCTAGCACGTTTGAAATTTTGGTTAATTTTTTTTTTTTTTGTCGGTGCCAGCAGTCATCATAATATTTACGATTAGTGTTTTAGCGATTTTTTTTTTCATATGAAAAACACATTTTAAAATTGTTGTCTGTTGTGGGAATCTATATTTTCATATATTTGGTAGAGTATTCCATGTTCATTTACAAGTCTTTTTGGCTTGTCTTGCCAGGTATGTTGTGGTGTCACTTGAATTTTTGGATGTTCCAGTCTTTTGGAAGTATTGTCAAAATTCATACTTTTTTTGGGGACCTCTTTTTACAAGCTGAAAACCTTTCCTTTGTGTAATAATTTCACTTACATCAGATCTTTTATACTCTTCTACATTGGTAGACTCTTGATGAAAATTTTTTAGTTGAGAATCAGTTTAATTTTCTTTGATACTGCTCCTTTAATTTTTCTACTTTTTATTCCTCATAACTGCTTTGTTTTTCAAGTTTTTGATGCTTGATTGACAATTCAATCATTGACAGTGATTCATTAAAAAGCTGCAATTCATTTTCAATATCTACAAAAATGCTAGAAGGCTGTGACTGATCTTCAGCTGATGTTACATTCAGAAAACTCAGGTAATGCTGTTAATTTTATTCAACAATGGGTTTGCTTGTTAATCTCTTTGTAAATGTTAGGAATCTTTTTTTAAATATTCATTTTAAAGTATCACTTTTTCAAGAACAAAACTTATCTTAACATTAATTCATGACACTTTTTAAAATAATTATTTTCATTATGTCACTTTTTCATATAAAAATCTATTTGTCATATAATAAAAATGTAAACAAAACCAAAAATAAGTTTATTTTCCACTGAACAACATTTAACCAGAAATAACAAATTCTGTTCATTTTATGATCATAGTTCTTATGTGAATATTAACCAGCATTCAAAGAGCTTTCTAAGCATATACAACTTGACCATATTGGGGGATATGAAAATGTTAGCATATAGTGGCAAATACCCAAATCTCCCATTTTGAATTTGGCCCAACTCAGTAACTTGACTGTCAAAAGCCTACTACAAAATTTTATACATATCTTGCCATAAAGCAGACAAATTTGTTGTCAAATTAAAAAAATAAATAAAGAAAGAACTGTTTTTGGGGAAATTAAAGACTAAAGGTTAAGGTCATATTATCTTATTTGACCTTTTAAACAAAAAAAATAAGATTACCTTTTAGGTCCATCGAAGTACTTTAAAATGGTATATAATTTAGATTTGTGGGTGAAAAACAACTAATATATTGATATTTAAACTTTGCAACTATGTTCCAAAATTCACCTTTTTTGACATGGGTCAAAGGGTCATATTTTGGGAACCGTTAACCAAGAGATGTAAAGTATGTACCATTTAATTTCTATCATAAAGCTCTATACGGGTACCAAATTTAAAAAAAAAAAAAAAAAAAAATCTTAGTCATGGTCAGACCCTTGTTGACATGGAATGACTAATTTAGATTTTCCTAAGACTGTAGCAAATTATTTAAACATAACTTGCTTCAGTTTTAGAAAAACCTAAATAGATTATTTTTACTTATTTAGATAATTCCATTATTTTTCAGCTCCATTCAACTAGTTTGTAATAACATAAAATGCCAGACAAAGAATGCATACAAACACTGCTAGGCCTTAAATACCTAAATTCTATAAAAATTTGGACATTTTAAAAAAAATTTACATTATTTATTTATGTCCACTATGAAAGTTATTTTTAGAAGCCAAGATTACATTTATTGTTTTCTTTAAATGTAAACATGCTGATATTTTTTCAGCTGACTTATGACAAGGCAGATATAAATTCTTTCTGTACAAACATCATTTACATATGGCAATTTAAATAACTTTAATTAAAAATAACAGATGAAATATTTATTAAAATATGCTTTTAAAAATTGTTATGAAAATTAAATGTTACCACTTGTAAACACTGTTAGTTTATATATATATATATATATATATATATATATAAAGAATAATGATAAAGTCTGTTGTGCCCATACATAAATAATAAAAATTAATTATAGCGTAAAAAATAAATAAATAAATATTTATAACAATTATATTATTAATTCATTGATTTTAAACCAATGAGAATCAAACCAACTTTTTTCCTTTACACACATAGCATTCTCACCATTGGACAAGCAGTTCACATGGACAAATGTGCACCAACTTTTTCAGGCTATAACAGTAACATTTATCTCTTAGCACTTAAAAAATTCAAGTTAAGAAAACTCCACTTTTGACCCCAAACTCACAATTTTATTCAGTATTACTGTCTTATGTTTCTAACACCACATAACAACCAGATAACAAATACTGGTTTTGTTGTTTCCACATATTTCTGTTTCTCATTTTTATGAGTACTTTTTGTATATATAAATGTAAAAGGGTTCATAATTATTTATTCAGAGCTATTACTCTTCTACAAGTCATTGAGTGTTGGTGGTACAGGCAGTTTTGTTCTACTGCTGTAAGGCGAGGACACAGAATTACCTTCTCTAAAAAGACCCTCAGTTGCCACTTAAAAAAATCATACATTGGCCTTACAGTATACACTATGTTGTCTCTCTAGCACTGACATTGACAAATTCTATTTGGGATAAATCTTATAGACATTTTCACACAGTTGTCCTAGTGTTGGGTTTTTATTAGGTTGGTGCAAAAATAATTTCGTTTTCTCACATAGTAACATATGTTAGAAAACGAAATTATTTTTGCACCAACCTAATAATTATACCATCAATATACATGAAAACAGCTCTGAATGTAAGCTCATGTAGAGAGCAACAAAGTGTGCATAAATGATTCACGTTTGTTCTCCAGAAACATTACAAGGTTTGCTTTATGTCTAGAAGAATAGCCTTAAGAATATCTACACTGTTGAATTCTTTTAACACACAAACAACTTCAGAAAAAAAACACCAGTCACACCTGTAATTGAAATTTTTCTGTTAGTGAGAGTCTATACTTTCAGTTCCTATTTCCTGAGGAAATGTTTGATGGCATTCTTATCTCGTTTATATTCCCCCCCCTTCATAACTTCTCTGTACAAAGTGTCTTTGTTAATCTTTCCATAAACTACAATACAGTTTTTCAATGTTTTTTATATTCTTGCTTCCCCCCCCCAACTCTGACTTAAGAATTATATTTTTAAATCAACATCAGATCTAATAAGACCCAAAGATTGTAAATCTAAAAGAAAGGGCTACCCTTGATTATTTTAATTGCATATCTGTAAATCTTAAAACGTCTGTATTCCTCCACTCCCAGCTCAAAATGTACATATCCAGTTTTTCAAGTATCAACATTTTTCCAACTATTTTTATCCAATATCTGAGAAAAAGAATTATGACTATAGGAAAGTATAATAAATCAACTTCATTTTAATACATATTTTCAAGTTCATTAAAAAAAAAAAAAAAGAAAAAAAAAAAAAGAAAAAAAGAAATTATTATTCACATTATTACACTTGTAAACAGTCTTCAATATAAACAAAAAAGTTCCAATCATTGCTAACTTACTGCTATCAACACAAATACACAGCCAATGATAAACATACTTCATTAAGCAATGTTTTAAGATGAAACCAATATACCCTGCCCCCCATCCACACTTTAAAAGAGTAATCAAGATTGGTTTATGCTTTATAAGAGGTTTCACAGGTTTCATTGTCAAACATTTCTTTAAAATTAAAATTAAAATTACTTTAAAAAAAATAGTGTTTACTTGATCTTAATGTTAGCTGCAATTTGAATGCCAGTTATGATTTTTAATAACATTTTATACAATCTTTACTTTTTTTTTTCCTTTTTCATATTTTAAAAACAAACATTAAATACAGATTTTAAATTCATTTACTTTTTCTTTTTTCACAAGAGGATGTAATACTTTGACCAAATTATCATTTCAGGTAACATTGCGAGATGATTGAAGAACTGTAAGATTTCAGTTTTTTGCATTGATTTCCTGAAGTGATGATAGAAGTTAGAAATAAAATCATTTGTGTGGGTTTTTATTATATCATGTCCCAATTATTTAGACTTGTCCAAGGCTATAATTCTGAATTGATATACACTATTACTTTTTAAGTTTGTTAA
Organism: Acanthosepion lycidas; assembly: GCA_963932145.1. Classification (NCBI taxonomy): domain Eukaryota; kingdom Metazoa; phylum Mollusca; class Cephalopoda; order Sepiida; family Sepiidae; genus Acanthosepion; species Acanthosepion lycidas. The sequence continues at coordinate 41,631,250 of OZ010584.1, forward strand.
AACAGCACAGAATATAATAATTTATTTTTCATATCAGAAAGAAAAATTAATTTGAGTAGTTTTATTATAACTATGCTGTGAGTAAATATTTCAACTAATTCATTAGGAAAAATAGCCACTCTTACACTATCGTTCCCGAATACTTGGGGTATAAGACTGGATGTCAAGAGATTTATGGCCTCTTTTCCCCAAGATTTCTCTCATGACTAAACTCAGTATAAACCCCAACAATACAAAAGCAAATTTTTAGTGGTCAGAATTGTAAAATTCATAATGCTCAAAGAAATAGCAGAAACAACAAAGTAATCTCAAACTTATAACTCACTTTCTCATGTCCATCAGTGTGCTCTTTCAATTTCTCTTCTGTCTTAAAGCCTCGATCACAAACATCACAGTAAAAAGCACAATTCTCTGGAAGATCTCTCTTGTTGGGTTTATTTTTTTTTTTCTGTTTAAAAAAAAAAAAAAAAAAAGTGGGTGGCTTTAAAATTCCACAGAATAGACTTAATTACAATAAAAAAATAAAGAGAGAATTTTATAGTTAAATAACAAAATCCTACTATTGTAATAGAAAAACCTTTACTTAATAACATGATCAGAACATGTGGAATGTGATAATGTACTTGATTATTTTGTGCATGAAGCAAAATATTTATTAAGTGGTGTAAGATTCTTAAATCCATATTTAAATATTGTGAATAGTTTATTTTTGTATACTTCTTGAAATTTAGGAAGAAAAAATATTTACTGTTGTTTTTGCAAGATCTAAAAAAAAGCTTTTTTTGCAGAATCTCATGTCCTCAAGCATTTTAAATGTCACCAGAAAAAAATAAAAAAATTTTTTTTAACTACAGTATGCTATGCACAAATCGACACTTTAAGAAAAAAAGATGAAGAGAATATTTTTTTTAAAAACAGGATATGTTTCAGAATACTAAGAGTCAGTCATTACAAGAAAACTAAAAGAATTGACAAATATGAAAATGGTAATACTATGTTGATACTCAATCCTTGTAACCTTAAAAGCTCTTTGTTAAACTTTTCTCAGGATATTTGCTCATTATCTGGAACCCTTTAAAGAATGCATTCTTGAGTTTCTTCAGACAAGCCTCAGACGACTTGGCCATTTTCATGTCTCTGAATATGCAAGTCAAATGTATCCAAGATTTATTCTAAGAAGCTGTATTGTTAAAATCTCAGATCAACTAATGTATCTGCCAGAATAGAAACACAAAACTAATTCCACCATTTATAGTTTTGATGAAGTATTGTTGTAGCTCTTGTATGTGAAATTTCAGGTCAAGCAGCTACTATGGAATTCTTGAAACTAACTTTACTTTATTTAAAAGAGTTTATAAGCCCTCCATCTCTAAACTGGATTAAAGTTTGCTCTTGTCCAGTTTTTAAATCCATCTTCATTATTTCCTGGCCCTGAAAAAGATTGTACATCTAAAAGTTAAATCTTATATACCACAGCATGTATACAAGATAAAAGGAGATACAAGAAAAATCATCAAAGGTGCATGTTTATAAACAGTAATTCAGACTTTGCTAACCAGATGCTTCTCTCTGGCCGAATAGTTAACACTCAGTGAACAGCATGTCAGATCAAATGATGGTCCCGGTGGGGGTTACAAGTTCGATTCCTGTCAGAGAGCACACATTTTCTATGAAATTTCTTGAACATTCAAACCGGTAAATGTAATTAATACTGTTTTTTTTTTTTTTTTTAAAAAAAACAAAACCATTTACTTACATAAATTTACCTATAAAATATATATATAACAGATGTAAAAAAATAAAAAAAAATAAATGTTTCTAAAAGTATTTCATTCATTTTTTAATAAGTCTTGAAAGTTTCATTAAAATCTGACAATTATCTGATTTTTGTAAGAATTTTCAAATCAATGTATTTTTCAACGCAAAAAGACGCTCAAATTTTCCATACTAATATTTATGGTCATCCACTTTAACGCAAGAAAAACAAATTTTTTAACTAAAAATTAGAAGGTTCTAATTTAAAAAAAAAAGAAAAAAAAAAAAATGATTAAAAATATAATTTTTAAATTATCAAAAAATTGTTTGGTCTTTCATACTTTCAAAGATTTTGACGATAAAACTTTGTTTAAGCTCATTTTTGAAAGTTTACTTTTAAAGAGATACTTAAATTTAAAATGGATGTGGAGGGGAATTCTATACAAACAATTTTACTTACTTCAAATAAAAATTTAATAAAGTGTCCTGGTCGAGACGTTACCGTTCCTTAATAAGCAAAAAAACGAAAGGGATCATTTTGTAAACACAAAATATTTTTTTAATATTTATTTCAGTGTTCACTTACCTTTATGTTTTTTTCATTTTGACTTTCACTGCTTTCATTTAGATGTTGATTCCGATTTCCTAGCTTCTTAATCTTCTTGTCTGTTTGGTAAGGTATTTGTTTGTGGTTGCTGGGCTGAAATGAACCATGCTGCGATGAATGACTTGATTGGTTAGAATTGCTTTGCTGATTCTTATTACTGAATATATTTCGATTTGGAGGAAACTGAGCAAATCGTGCAGGTGATTGCGGGTTAACCATTGGAGGCGGAGGACGACGACAGAAGTTATTTGGGTATGACTGATACATAGACAAAAACCGAGGACCTCTTGGTGGAGCCATATGTGGTACAGGTACTTGAAGTGGTGACCAATTTGGCCTGGGTGGGCTGTTAAAACCAGCCCTGTCCATACAGTATGGAGGTGTCCACATATAGGGATTATTCATGATGGAATTTTTACTAGAAGAAAAAAAAAAAAAAAATTACTGGACCATTACAAACAAGGTATCCCTGACCGAACTTAAAATGAGCGTAAAAAAGGTGCTTTTTAATTTTTATGTGTTGGTTTCTGTCACCAAATATTGCTTCATAAACTAAAATTAAAATAATACCTTAAAAATAATTACTATATGTGTGTGTGTGTGTAATTAACCATAACATACAAATTTCGGTGACACGCATTCTTTTTTTTGGTCTTCTCAACTTATTGTGAGCAAACTAGAACTAGTTAGTTGTGTTTAGTTTGTAAGTTAACTTTAGCACAAATATGACAATTTTTATCAAAACTTCCTTTCCTTCTTTTGGAAAAGAGTTTTTTAGGTTTTTTATTCCAATTTGAACTTCATCTAGTGCTTAAAAATAACAAATTAAATTATTTTTTTCATTCTCTGTATTATTGCGAAACCGAGTCGCACATGGTCTACGTAAAATAAAAACTTTTAAAAAATAGCATAAGGAACGATGGCTATAATTTACAATAAGCTCTTCATGAGTGCAAATGTTAATTTCCTCTAGAAGAATAAGATGATTCTTACCTCAAAAAGTAGAATTTTTCCCCCAAGTTAATCAGAAAACGTAACACGTGTTTAAACCGGATGTCACTTAAGGACAGAAAATTTTCAGCAGTAAATTCAAAAAGCGAAAGTTAATTTTTATGAATTAAGAATATAAAAATATCTAACTTAAAATAATGAAAACTTATTCTGTTATTTAGAAAGTGATTTAATTTCTTTAAAATAAATTTAAAAAAAAACTCATGCAAACTTATTTTTGCAGCGTCTGATGATTGCTTTCAGTTTTCAGCGAAATTACATTTTCACTGAAACGAAACGTCAGACGCTAAAAAAATAAGTTTACTCGAGTACGGCTGTATTTAATGACTACAAAACTTACATTTTTGTACACGTATAATATAACATTTGTTAGATGGAATTTATTAAAAAGAGAATAATTTTCTTGTGGATTTATACGAAGAAATTAAGTTAAATCTTTCGTCCAATTGATTTAATTTTTATTCCTTGCAAAAGCAGAAACTTTCAGTGTTCTTTTTGTTTCTGTTTCTTTTTTTCTTCAAATGTTAATGGACCTTTCTACTGTCTACAGAAAGACACCTCTCCAAGAGATTGAAAAGGTAAGTATGAATATGATTTAAAAATACAATAAATATTAATTTTAAAATAAATTATTTGAACTTTTGTAAAGTTAATTAATTAAAATATTTTATCACGTACGGTAGCATGAGTACATTTTTTTTTTTTTTTTTTTTTTTTTTGGCTTCCATAGGGGTTTAATTTACAATTTTGAAAATAAAGATCGATGATAGTATTAAAAACATTTTGAGAAAAACGTGATTATTCCTTGGAGAGGTGTGTTTCTGTAGAAAATATAACCATACAAAATTAAATAAGTGAATTAGTTGGTTTTGCAATATAAACTAAAAGTTTTTTTAATTATTTCGACGTTTATTTATACCCGGGGTAGTTGATTGCAAGGATCGTTTCTGATATTACTAAAAAAAAAGTAATGTCATTTTGATCTCCCATAACTTCTGATTATTACGTTGCCATGTGTAACCAGGGAAAACAACTGGAGGGAGACAATGCCAGGTAAATAAATTTTCGTCATTTTGAATATCAAATTTGAATTCAATGTAATGAATTGAAAAATGCATAAAAAGAACGGATTCAGTAATATAAAAAGTAAGATAAATTATCCATTTTTATTTTTAGAATGAAATTTTGCCTCAGAAAATACTAAGAAATCGTTAAATTTTAATCGATAACATGGGGGGGGGAAAGAAAGTTAATCGGAATCCCGTAAGTGTAGCAGTGATCAGGTTCTGTCGTTTTTTTAAACTCACTTGAATTTTAATCGAATTTTAGTTAATTATTTTTCTACTTTTTATTTAATTCATTATTTCTAATGCAGGTTAATGGTGAAAGAAACGTAAGGATAAATAAACACTAAACAGATTGACAGTTTACTTTTCACTTTTCTCTTTTTAAAGAAAAAGATTATCTCCGTGTGTAAAAAAAAAACAAAAAAAAATCTTTACAAAAAATATATGGAATTTTTAATTAATGATTTTCATTTTTATTATTATTTAGCAAAATCCTTGATACAACTCTTCCACAGCAATGTGTGTGACAGTAACACAGGCAATTCCATATTTTATTGCTTGTTCAATTTCTTGGCCTCATCTTTTCGTTTCCTAAAGGCTTATGTGCCGTATATACTACACAGCTTCTTTTAATTTTTTCACCTTCCAGAAATACTTCCAATCTATTACTAATTTTGAACCATATCCCAGAGGATTTTTAGCGCAATCACTTTTCCTCTAAACATTAATAGAATATACTAGTTAGCTTTCCTTTGTTTTTCACTTCTTGTTTATGAATTAGGAAAAACAAAACAACATTTATAAATTTGCTACTCATAGAATGAACTAAGAAAATAAAAATGCCATTTCGATTCATAACAATTGAATAAAAATAATAAATATCTTTACTAACTTTAGTAAATACAATTTTAAAATGGAAAAAATTTGGATATTTGACAAAACAAAATCAAAAAATTCGAAATGAAATGACTTTCTTTTATGTGCTATATCTCTTCAGGTCGTGGGTGGTCATGACTCTCCACAGCTTCCTATACTTTGTAACTCAATAAATTTTGTTTCTTTACCACCCTTCCCAGTCCTCGTTCTGCTGTTCATTTACACAAGTTAATTTGGTAGGTTATTCACTGCTTACCCGCTATATTTCTTCATTATGTACCCAGAAATTTCAGTTCTCTCATTCTCATTCTGATTCTGAATAGGTGTCTTTCTTGTTTCCATTTTCCTTAAAACTTCTTCGTTTCTGACATGTTCCGTCCGTGGTATTTTCAGCGTCCTTATCTAGAACTACATCTCTGTTGCCTTAAGTTTTCTCTTCATATGAGAAATTATCAAGCATTCACTGTCATATAAGAGGACAGATATTGCATAACAGTTCAACACTCTTTTCTTTGTTTCTAAAAAAATGTTTCCTGGTTCTTAATACTTTGTTTAGCTTTTAAAGTGCATTAAATTTTAGTTTAAAAAAGAATAAAGTTCTTTGTTGTTTTTTGCAAGAGAGAAAATTCAAATATTTTGTAAGTGTTCCAGTTTTTGGTGTGCTTTTTTTTTTTCTTCTTTTTTTTTTTTTTTTTTTTTTTTTTTTTAAACCAGAAATGTGAAAACTCATTTATTGCTGCTAGCAGTTAAAAAAAGTAATCTTAGTTTGAATGTTACTCCCATTTTTGTAAAATATTTAATGAGTACAATCATTATTGGAAAATATCAGCATCACAAAAATGTTTTCAAGTAACACCAGTTATCTAATTTTGTGATATGGACTTGTACCTTATTTAAATAAAATGTATAATATTAATATATAAAAAATAATCTATATTACTATACAGAGGTTAGTGTCTAAAATCATAACCAAATAGATAGTCCTAGGGTATCAGTTTTTTCCATGGATATCTGTAAGATCTCAAATAACAAGCATTTTGAAGTTGACCTCAGAGGTCAGCAAAGGTCAGTAAAAATTGCCAATTGACAGTATTGTAAAAATGAGTGAATATCTGAGGTGTGGTAAAAAAGGAAAGACAAATGAATTAAAATGTCCACTGGTAAGGAAAAGTCATTTTCCATATGTGACAGGTGTTTAATGTCTAGAGAGCAAGTAGTGACTTTGCAAAAACAAATTTTGAAATAGTTCCACAGCAGACATCCTGGAATATCTCACATGAAAGCATTGATGTGAAGTTCTGTATACTGGAAGGTCATGTATCAGGATGTTGAAGATCTACTGAAGTCTTGCCAAGGTTGTGTATTGACAGCTAAATTGCCACCAGTAAAAATTCATCCTTAGCCAAAAACAATAAAGCCAGGGTCCAGGTTATATATGGATCATGCAGGGCCAATGAATGGCTGATACTATTTAGTAATAGTATATAGTTTTTCTAAGTGGTAAGAGGTGGTAAGATGTAGCTGAGCTACAACCAGGGATACCATTAAAATATTACAAGAACTGTTTGCCAGATTTGGAATTCCAGACACAATAGTAACAGATACCATTTACAGCAGTTGAATTCAATTTTGCAGAGAACAGACTGTTGAATATGTAATAATGCCACTGTACCACCTGAGATCAAATGGATGTGCAAAAAATTTGTAGATACTTTTAAAAGAGCCTTGAAAAAGTCGAGTGGGTGAGAAGAAATAGAGGAGTCACTTCAGCAATTTTTGGCCACTCATAGACAAACTCCAAACCCAAACACACTTGATGGTACTTCACCAACAGAACAAAGGTTTAATCAGAAAATAACATCAGCATTTGATAAACCGTTGCCGATGAGTGCACTGGTAAATAAAATTACATTTTTTCAAAAAAGGTGAACCATTATCATTTCAGGTTTACCAAGTAGGTAAACAAAAATGGGAACCAGGAAGGATCTACAAATGCATCAGCAAGGTAGTGCATTTGATTCAGGGGGAAAAATTGTTTAAACAAGAGGCACATAAATCAATTATGACCCAGGAAATATAAAGAAAGGGGTTAGACATTATTATTGGAGTGACTATGTAATTTTTTCCTGATACTCACTCCAGTTGTTCAAAACAAGACATTTTTTTATGGGAGATGTCATATCCTAAGCAATGAGGTGGACTCGGCAACACATGTATAAATGTAAGTACAGAACATGGAACTGGAAAGAGAGCAAAAGTCGTATTGAGTGGTTGTCTGAGACAATACAGTAATAATCTGCAGCTGGACTTACTGCAAGAGAGTGGACTGAACTCAACAAAGTAATAGACACATTACAACACTTCCATAAAGCCAACACTTCAGTAACTGCATTGGAAGATAAAACTGACTTATGGATAGGCTTTTAGCTGATTCAGTTTTAAGACAAGCGTATGTACAACTGTAGCCACCATGCCAAAAAGGACCCACTGGAACGGGGCAGTCATCTCTCGGTATCCTTGGCGGCCTCCACTCCCAAAGCCTTCAGACACACTCATTTTATAGGCCATGATGAAGCAGCCGATTGGTTTAATGGGAGAGTTTTACATATGCATAGACGCACTCTGTTAATTTTCTTTTAATTGCTCTGCGACGCCATACGCATGCAATGTGTGGACCTTTTCGAGCATGATGTCATGTATCTTGCTCACAACAATCACATGGACTAACATTTCATCAAGAGTCCTTGATATTATATTATATCCAAAGGTATAAATATTTGGATGCTTTCATCTGACAAAAGACATTTTCAGATTTCATAGTTTCAAGTATTTTTGAAGTTGAGAAAATAGATGTGTCAGAATCATTAAAATGAAAATTTCAACTAACAATGTGTTATAGTGGAACACACCTATTCTATAGTTAATAGACTCTCCCACCTATAATAAGGAGTAGTAAGAGTAACGAGGAGTCGCTCAGTGGATCAGTCAGTCGATGCCAGATGACTGTTAGATACTAATGTATCAGCGACCGCAACTAGATTACTCTGCGTCATTACCTATTATATCAAGTTGCTAATGTTTTGTACGTCAAACCTATTTTAGGACCGACTTAGTACAAATACAAGCCTCCACTGTGAAACCACTCCATAACACAATGAAAATAAAAGTAACATCTTTTAAAGACTTAAAACTTGGCGACGAGGTATTCGGATTCATACGGTGGAAGAAAAAAAAAAATTTCACACTCCATAACAAATTTGGCCACGAGGATTCAAACTCATACAGAGGAAGAAAATCTTTCGTTCGCCACAGCATAACTTGGCAACGAGGTATTTGGATTCATACGGTGGAAGAGAAAAAAAAAATTTCACACTCTATAACAAATTTGACCATGAGGATTCGAACTCATACAAAGGAAAAAAAAAAAAAAAGTTGTCTGCCACATAACAAATTTGGCGACTAGGAATTCGTACTCATACAGAGAAAAAAAAATTCGTTCGCCACATAACAAATTTGGTGACCAGGAATTCATATTCATACAGAGGAAAAAGAAAAAAAAAATTTACCCGCCATAACAAATTTGGCTATGAAAAAAAAAATTTCGTTCGCCACAGTATAATTTGGCAAAGGGATTCGGATTCATACGGTGGAAGAAAAAAAAATTCACTCGCCACAACATTTGGTGACGAAATTCATACTTATTCAGAGGAAAAGAAAAAATTTGCTCGTCACAATTATTTCGGCGACAAACTCTCAGATTCACATTTTAAAAAAAAAAAACTTGGCAAAGTTTTTCGAAAGACAAGACTTAGTGACAAAAAAATCAGTCGTATTCTCAACTAAGAAAAGAATTTTTTTTTTCTCGATAAAACAGTTTGCTCAAATAGGTCATGAATTGCAAATTCGTAGGAACCCCCCAACCTCTACAATATTTAAGCATTGTGTAAACTTTTGCGAAGATGGAGGAATGCAAAAATATATTCCAGGAATTTTTTAAGTTCCAGACAGAACAACAGATGACAATATTAGAGCAACAGAATACATTCCAGATGCAACTACAGGACGAAACTTTTAATAGACAAATGCAATTTCAATGAGAAATGGAACAGATGCATAAGGAGTTTCAAAACAAAATTCTGGAAATAACTGAGAAGAGGAAAGAGAAAAATCTACAAAATGATTCTTTCCCAGAGAATACAATATGGAATTCAATTGAAATATTCATGTACAGTCCAGATGAAGCGATAACTTTTGAGGAGTATTATAAAAAATATACGGACATGTATAATGAGGACTGCCACTCGTGATCTGAAGGAAAGAAGGTTAGGCTTCTTTTAAGCAAGTTAGGAACTGCTGAGCATAAAAAATTGGTAAACTACATTTTACCCAAAAAAACTAGCGAGTTGACATTTACCAAGGCGGTAAATATATTAAGTGAATTATTTAGTAAAAAGACATCTCTGTTTCACAAGAGGTGGAAATGTTTGAATCTGATGAAAGATGACGAACAAGACTATATAACATACGCAGCCAATGTGAATAAGCATTGTGAAGAATTCAAGCTGGCAGACATAAGCGCAGACAATTTTAAGTGCTTACTGTTTGTTCAGGGGCTGGTATCAGAAAAGACACAGAGTTGAGAAAATTAGTGCTGTCAAAATTGGGAAATGAACCAAGGATTACATTACAGAAGTTGGCAGAAGACTGCACAAGATATGTTAGCATAAAGAAAGATTCGAAAAAGATAGAACAGTCTGGCGTTTCGCACGTAAGGAAAATACGCTACAAAGAAGAAAGTCAGTCTACCAAAAAGAATTCTAAAATTGCAGATTATCAAACAAAAAGTGAAATACCAGAGAAAAATAAACAAAAACTCCCGAAGCCATGTTTTGCTTGCGGTGAACTTCACTGGTACAGACATTGCAATTTTAGGAATAAAAAAATGTTTCAACTGTAACAGAGTGGGGCATAAAAGCTCACACTGCAGGTCAAAAAATAAAGACAATAAAATAAGAAAATTAAAGTCCGACGTGGTGAACGATGGAATAACCAGAAAATTTGTTACTGTCGAAATAAGTAATAAAAAAATAAAAATGCAACTCAACACTGGTTCCGACCTATCTATCATCAATTTGCATACGTGGAAGAAGTTGGGGAAACCAACTTTAATGAAGACAAATAAAATTGCGAGGTCAGTGACGGGAGAAAAAAATACAATTTATTGGAAAATTTGCTACAAACGTCACGTTAAATAAAAAAATGCGAAAAGCTAAACTATTTGTCATAGAAAATACCACTAACTTACTTGGTACGAATTGGATAACAGAATTTCAATTATGGGATCTACCGATAAATTCTTTAAAAATTAGTAACGAAACTTAAGGAAACATTTCCTACTGTTTTTTCTCCAGGTTTGAGATTGTGTACCAAGATGGAGGCAAAATTACAGCCAAAAGAAAACGCTCAGGCGGTATTCAAAAAGAAAAGGAATGTGCTGTTTGCTTCAATTGAACAGATAGATAAAGAATTGGACAGATTAGAGAAAATCGGTGTATTTAAAAAAGTTGAATGCATAACACCGACAATATATGTGAAAAACAAGCTCCAGAAAGTAAAGATGAAGTCGACACCGAGAAAAACTGGTGAGTGAGTTACCTGCAGCCAAGGGCATGCAGTATTATCAAATGATTTAAGTCAACTGAAGTCACCACAGAAAACATTAAGAAGCACAAGATCAACAGAAGTATAGCTAGAGGCTGAACAAATAGAACCACAAGAAGAACCTACAGAAACTGACTCCATCCTTAAGAAGCTCAAAGTGGAAGGTTGTTTCTGGTAACATTATGGAGGTACCAAAAAATAGAAAAGCGGATTGGCTATATGATGTACTTGGTGAAAGGCGAAAAATTCACGTGCAGTAACCAGATCAGACAACATTTTTCAGATGTGGGTGACGGTGGTCCTACGGAAGAAACGCCGATGGAGGGGATTTTCAATACATTTGATCTAACAACGCCTGCAACAATTTTACCTGAGGTACGCCGATCCAGGAGAAAAAAGAAAGGCAACTGATCATTTAAAAGTGAATCAAAAAAATGTAGGAGATATGCTACGATGTTGCTTTTAAAAAAAAAAAAAAAAATTAATTTTTTTGTTTTTTCTTCATATTTCCTGTAAAAAATGAAAAATAAATAAAGAAAACTGTTTACTCCTATGGAGTAAAGTTTTAGTTGGGGATGTTATAGTAGAACACACCTATTCTATAGTTAATAGACTCTCCCACCTATAATAAGTATGATTAGTAAGAGTAACGAGGAGTTGCTCAGTGGGTCAGTCAGTCGATGCCGGACGACCATTAGTCGGATACTAAAGTATCAGCGACCGCAACTAGATTACTCTGCATCATTACCTATTATAACAAGTTCCTAACGTTTTGTACGTCGAACCTATTTTAGGACCGACTTAGTACAAATACAAGCCTCAACTGTGAAACCACTCCATAACACAATGAAAATAAAAGTAACATCTTTTAAAGACTTAAACCAAACATAATATCAAGTTTTAATTTCATGTATTCTCCACCTCAACCCAAATTTTCTAAACTCAAGAAGCTTACAAACCTTTTTTTCATCAATTTGGCATCATGCTTCTATTTTCTGCTCTTAGTTTGCATTGCTTTCATTTCTTGTGACATTTACAAAAGCCTTCTCAGAACATGATATTTTTATTTAGTTGTCATTACTTTCTAAGAAAAAAGTCTATATCAGAAAGTGGGCAACAGTTACACTCTTTAATATCATTCTAATTTTGTCATTGCTGAAAAAGTAAAAGGTTACTTGTGGTGATCTACTTGTGCAATGTGCTATAAGTTAAACTGTAATTTTACTTCATTTTTACTTTATTTGTCTTTTCTTTTCTTTTTTTCCTTTTTTGAATGCCTATTTTCTACAACTGTACTGTTAAAACCAAGCCAGAGGAGGGATCAGCTACCAGGCTCTGCTCATCTAGAGATTTGGAGGTTCACCCATATATCATATCAGCATAGATATTCTCATATTATCAGTTATTCTTAGATCGCTTATGCAAAGTAGAGGGTTGAACCAAGAAACGAGCTTTGGGGAATGTATGCATTAATCACTTGGGCCTCAGAGGACTGGCAATTAACAACTACTTTCAGGAAGTTAGGAATGATATGATAATTGAGAAGACTTTTCCAGTGATTCCATAGCTAGAGAGCTTGTGCCACACCTTTGCAATATCTAATGCAATTGTCCTTGAGATACATTTGTTCCCTAGTGCCTCACTGTTTCTGGAGTAATGACAGTTAGGATATCAACAGTGGACTGAACCAGTCAAAATCTGTATTGCTTCTCACCCAAGAGTTTGTCCCTTTTGAAGTGATCAACAACCTTCTCGTTGATAATAATTCAAAAAGTTTTCTAATGGCACTGAGGCAGCTGATGGGTCTTAAGTATATTAAATAAAGAAAGAAGGAAAAATGTTATTAAGTAACTTTGAACTAATTATGCACTGGACAGCCACAGACCTAGTGGAAGTCTTTAAATTTTTTCCACAGCATTGTAAGTTATATTTTTTGGTAAAGAGCATAGTTGAGGATAAATAAGTGGATCAAACTATTACTAGCAGGAGAAAAAGGTCTTAGACATTTTAATTCATGGTCTTTTGAAAACAGAGCTGACTATTGTAATCCTATTATTTGGCAAAAATTTGAATAACAGGAACTTCTAATTAATTTTGGAATTGCTCCACTTACAAAGTACAGACAGAAAGACTTTGAAAATATTAATGATTTTGTAGCAAGATTCTGACTACAAGTGAAAAAATGTAAATTCACTGATACTAAAGAAACTAAGGAACATTTAATTGAGCAAATAATTGCAGGGACTTGACACTCAGAAATAAAGCAGCTATTTGCAATTTGCTGAGTGTCAGCTCCATCTGGCAGAGTTAGAAACATTCTGTCCTGTTTAATGGAACGACCAGCCATTGCCAGCACACATGGCAGTGTGTTCATGTGAATGTTACCAGACCAGGTTAAACATCTCCTTCGCACTTCACCCTAGATGAATGAATTGTCTATCAACCAGCTGTTGGCTCAAGCACAAGCAAATTATGAAAGACGAAGTATTGGAGGAGGGACTGGCAGTTGCGGCAGTATGAACAACATGGGGTGAGGCAAGGAAGCTTTCTACTGGGGATCTGTGTGGCTCCATAACATGCTATTGTTGCAATAGTCCCAATCATTTTGCAAAGTACTTCAAAGAACTGCACACCAAAAGGTGAATACCCCGGATGCGATGTTACAAGTGGAATAGGCCTCAGCACCAGTCTAGTCCCTGAGCCCAATATGAAGGAGGTGCTACCCACAATTGCCATACACATCAATAGAATCAGGAGTTTAGCCTTGGTAGACACAAGTTGTTCACTGTTGCTCGTAAGCAGATTGCTTTGTTGATCTTGGAAGAGGAAAGAAGTGAACATGCTCACTGTTGGTGAAAGGACCCTCAGGTCGATGTTGAGGCTCTGGCTTTGGATGGAAAATTGCTTGGTTTTGACTTGCTACTCGGATTTGACATCATCAAGAAGTTGTGGGGAGTATGTGTGGCAAGTGATGGGACTGTGAGTTTTCCTCAATTTGACTAACCCTTGTGTGCAGCCATCACTATCAACAAGCCTGACTTCCATGCAGAGTATGAACAGAACAGGAAGATCTGTGTTGTGTCTTAGAAGTGGTCTGGTAACCAGACATCACCTGCATTGAAGAATTGGACAACTGAGTACCCAGTACTAAAGCTGCTCAGGGAGGAATATACTCATGAGCTATGAACCTGGATGGTTAACAGCTGGCTACTTCCATATCCCAAGGAAGAACTTGAGCCCCTCAAGGGCCTGATTTTTCCAATGACCGTGCTGCAAGAAAACAAATAAAAGGTCCACCTGGTCATGGATTATTAGGAGCTCAATCAATATGTTGACATAAACACTACTGATGCAGATGTTTGTGTGCAAAAATTGAGGGAGTGGCAACAGGAAAGATCAGATGTCACCATGCAGTATTAGCACTATGCCTATTTGCAGATCATGTTGAGAAATCATTATGGCCCTTTCAAGTAGTGAAGATAGACAGGCAAAGATATTGTCTTGCCCATTTGGGTTTTGGGCTCAACATGGCACCGCTAATCACGCGATCAATTGTGAATGCCATGGTCACACAGAACATGATCATCCAGAGGGCCATGTCCTTGTATATTGATAACATATTTGTCAATGAGAGTGTATGCTCTGCAACATGTGTAAGGGCACATCTTCAGCAATTCAGACTAACAAGTAAGGATCCAGGGTGTTTAGAGAGTGGCACCCGTGTGCTGGAATTATGTATCTGGGAGGAGTGGGGCAAATTGCAATGGAGTTGCAGGAATGACCTCCCAATGCTGCCTAACATGCTCACTCATTGGAGCATCTTCTCCCTGTGTGGGAAGTTGACTGGACATTTGCCAGTATGTGGCTGGCTCTGCATCGCAATGGCATTCATAAAACAGCGCACAAACTCAGTGAAACTGGCTGGGTTAGTGAGGTGTGGGACCCACCTCTGACTTGGATGCTGACAGATCATTTTCAGATTGGCAAGTTCCTTGGCTACTGGCATTGTTGTTGAAAGCAGTGAATCCCTGGTTGAAGCTAATTGTTAGGTGTGATCAGAACACAAAGACAAGAATATGAACCTGGCAGAGAGTTCGATGCAGTCTTGAAAGGCAGCAACATGGCACTGTAATGGAGAGCAATTGTGGTTTACCTGAAGACTGACTCAACATGTGTGCATCGATGGGTTTCTGATATGTTGTCTGGAAAGTCTCGAGTGCACACGAAGGTGGCAACAGAAATGTTAAGATGTTAAGAAGGAACTGGTGGAAGAATACAAATTAACTATTGACATAGAGCTTGTCAGATCCCATGCAAACCAAGCCAATCAGCTCATCAGTTCCTAAACGTTAGCTGAGTGCGGTTTGGTTAGAAACATACCAGTGTGCACCACATCTATGGAAGAGCAGAAATCAACCCATGTTCAGACCATCCATTGACATAGTGGGCATCCCAGTGTGAAGTGCCCCTTGTATTTTGTAAGACGGCTCCACCCTGAGGTCTCAAAGGCACGTGTTCAGGCGGTGGTTGGAGAGTGTGAAGTGTGCCAATCCATTAACCTGGCACCAATGCATTGGAAAGCTGGACAGCTGGATGTGTGTGAGAATAGGAGCAGAATGGGAATAGATATAACACATTATGAAGGCCAGCATTACCTGACTCTGATAGATTGTGGCCCTAGTCAGTTTTCCATCTGGCGACCATTACCACATCAAGACGCTTCAAGCATAATCTAACAGCTGGAGTTTGCAGAGAACTGGGACACCTAACTTAGATTCTGGTGTTCTTATCAACCAACAGGGAATGGCATCGTGGAGATATGCCATCACGCCATCATATATTGCTACTTGGTCAGGATATTCCATTATATTGGTATAATGTGATGCCAAAAGACTACACAACAGCTTCCTCAGCACCAGCTAATGCTATATATAACTATCAAGCCTGCATAATGGGTATCGATGTTGCATCACCACTTGAACACACAGATCCTGGAATCTACAGAGTGTGAGATGTAGTATGGGTAAAGATCCCACGTGGTCAATGTTCAATGCAATTCAAAAAAGCAACAGTGACAGGTGTCTACAGCCTACTTTCACTTCTCATCAATTGAACACCACACTATACCAGAGACCTCCACCCACATCAGAGATCTGCACTGTCAGAAGATGACAGCAGTGATAAATCATCTGAAAGTGACTCTAATTTGCCACTGTTTTTCAGTGCAGGGCCATACTATTCATCTACAGAACATAGCAGAAATAGATGCTGAAGATGATGTTGATGATGCCACTAACAAAAGAGACCAAGTGGGCACAAATGCAGAAGAGACAGGCAGATCCCATCCACCTTTATGTAGAAGCACTCAACAAAGGCGACCACCATCTCTGTCATTTATGTGATCAGGGAGGAGTGTGGAAGAGAAGATGACTTATCTCATGTTGCAAAGCGAGCACGTATATGCCTAGCATGCAAAATGAGTGAAGAAAAAGAAAAAGAAATATGACCATCCTGATACCTTAATTTAAGAAAGACACAATGTCGGAGCTAGGAGAGTGGTTGGGCATATGCAAATTTTTTGAGAGATCAACTTGGCATAAAAAACACGTGAGAGAATAGTCAGTACATTTGTGAATGTGGTACTACTTTCACAGAGAGACTTTGTCAGTTGGGAAAACAATTACTAGCATCAGTTTTACACATCATTTAGCTAAGATGCAGGATTGAAAAGAGGGAGAAATCAGTGCTAACAAGCACAATATCAAATTCAAGAGAAATGTCCTGCATGGGGTACAAAATGCTAAAGTTGTGATAAAAGAAACCACTATGCCAAAATTTACCTAAATGACAGAATAACACAAAAAACATATGAAGTCGAAGCCTTAACAAAAATCCAGAATAACAGGAGGCATAATCATATTAATTTGGTGCTTTAGAAGCAAGATGAGCAGTTTGAACAATTTGATCTAATGTCATTTAACAACAAGCAACAAAGGATAGAGGACTGAAACATTTGTTACTCTGGACATAAAATGAAATAACAGACCAAGTGTACACTAAATAAAGGAATACAGTTTCTTTACACATTTTTAAACAGATGTTCCTGGAGAAGATTGGCCACTCTGGTTCAGCATACAGTGAAACAATGATACTGTTTATAATGGATCAGATATTCTACTGCATGGATCTATTAATATACAGTGTGCATATAATGGGGAATGGAAAACACTAAAATTCTACATTGTGGCCATAAAGGAACCAACCATTATCCCTCAAAGACTTGAAATTAGTCACTATCCATTGTGCCATTAAGGAAATACAACTTGTTCCCATTGAATTGGCGAAAGATCTCATGGAAATGCATCCTGACCAGTTTGACTTAATTGGCAGTTTCAAGGGAGATTATCTCATTGTCCTTGAGGCAAACAGCAGCCCTATAATTCATGCACCTAGAATGCTCAATCCATATGAACAAGATAAAAGATGAATTGGATGACAAGAATAAGCAAAGAATAATACACAAAATTAATGAGTCTACAGACAGGGTCAACAGTATTGTTAGGTGCCTCCACGAGATCGCTAAAAAAAGAGTATAGCATGATGGAAAAGATGCCAAACTTGATGAAAACAAAATTTTATCATCTAAATGTTTATGTTATTATTAAGAGGAAATATCAAAGTATTTTGGGGGTATTTTTTTACATTTTTTAATCATTCCTAGCATGTCTGAAATTTTCATTAAAAATCTTTTTTTTTATAGTCAGCAAAATTGACAGATAATTGATCTTGGCAACCATTTTTTTTCTATTTTATAAAAAAATGGAAATCTCAGTATGAAATTCTTTTAAAAATCAATTATCATTATTTTAAGAAAATCAGAAATTATAATGTTTATTTAAAATATTTTGAACCAAGCTTAACTTAGCTTCTGCACCGAAAAGATGTAATTTGAAAATAAAACAAAGCAGGTCATAAACTTTCACATCATTTGACAGGTAATGAATGACATATTGACAGTCTGTGAGGATAATTTGTTCTATGGAAGGAGAAAAGTTAAATAATTTACATTTAAGTGAACAAATTATTTACCTCGTTATTTTTAAGGAAAACTTTCAGCGCTCTATTTATTTATTTTTTTTTTTGTACTTTACATTTACAATGCTTTATGGAAAATATATTATAAGGAAATTAAAATAAGACTGTTAAGAGTGAAATTAAATTTCATATTTTATAAGAAAGGTATCTAATTAATTTATAGGTACCTTTCTTATGAAAGGTTATCAGAAGTGTACATACTATACTATAATTTTATGTACATTTATTACATTTTACTGTGTTATTTGTATTTCCATTCATTTTATTATTAATTTTGATATTTCATTTATGGAAAAATGTCATAACTGAGATTAATATAAAAATAAGATCATATAAATTTCATAAGATGATACTGATACTTGTAGCTGATACTTCTCAGTTGAAATTGAAGAATCAAATTAACTTCTCCACATGTGTTTCGCAAAAGTAAAGGCCTTAACAGCAAAGAAAAATGGTTAACTCAAATAACACAACTTAATTGTATTCTGGTTGGTCTTCCGTACTTTATAATTACAGCCCAATTATAAACACAAAATTACATTTCTTAATTACTGCGGGTCTTCTGATTAGTCAAAATGATACAATTTACAATGCACTTAAAAAAGATCTACCTAATAAGGACACTTACGAAAGTGGATGCAGCTTTTAACTAATTTTATAATATTTTAACAACTTAATTGTAAAAATCTATTATAATTAAAGAAATAACAAATAATTGTATTAAAAATTCATTTTTCATCGAAAAAATTTTTTGCTTTCAGAAAATATTGTCCATATTCATAAAAACAACTAAAACCAAATAAAAGCATTTGAAATTAATTATCTTTGTTTTATTGAATTTTGTATGTTACAATTCAGAGCTGATTTTCAGGTAGGGGAGTCCAATTAAAAACAAAAAAAAACCTGATTTGCATTCCTCAAAGCCTTGTGCTTTTAACTATTGTAATCACTAAAGTGGACTCTATCAAATTTCTAGAGTTTTCATAAAATTAGTTAGGCATAGGGGTAATAAATATAAAAAAATATTTCTGCCATGACTTTAATAAAAAAAACACATTTATAATAATTTCGATCATCTGTGAATAGTTTCTGAAAGTTTCATTAACATCAGACAGTTATTTTTATTTTTGCAAGATTTTCCAAATGAATGTGTGTCATACAAAAAAAAATGTGCTAAAAATTGTGTATGTTATTTTACTAGTTCTGGTGATACAAAGAGAAACAAGGTTTTTTTTATCAAAATTTAGAATGTTCTAAAAAGAAGGAAAAATTTTTTAAATAATTAAAATAAACTTTGGTCTTTCCTCTTCATAATAACAAACATTTAGATGATAAAATTTTGTTTTCGTCAAGTTTGACATCTTTTTCATCATGCTATGCTCTTTTTTTTAGCGATCTCATGGAGGTACCTAAGTATTGTATATCTCTGCAAAGCAATAGCAAGTTATGAATATGCCTAGACCCAAAAGATCTAAATAAAGCTGTCAAGTGATGCCATCAGAACTTTTATCATAGAAGAGATTTCTCATGTTATTAGATGTTAAATTTTTCTCCAAGTTGAATGCAAAGATTTGAGACCCAGAATCAAAATTACTAATGACATTTAACTCACCACTTGTAAGATATTGTTTCAAAAGAATTCTTTTTGGTCTGGTAATGTCCCAAGACATATTCCAGCAAAGAATGGATATAATTTTAGAAAAATATAATGATACTATTGGACTTATAGATGATGTAATAGTATACAGCAGAACAAAAACAGGGTATGGCCAGAACCTACACTGTCTAATGAATACCGTAAAAATGAAGGTTTCAAGTTCAACAGTGACAAATGTGTAGTGAACCAGAAACAAATTAATTTCTTTGGCACCATTTATGATGAAAATGGAGTGCATCCCAATACAGAATATATGTACATATCCCAAATCCAGATACTGGAAATCAGATTCATGCTACTGTGAAACATCCTTGCAAAGACCCACAGTCATATATCATTTAGATGACAACTGGATTAATTATTTGGTGGAATAGAAAACCAGTCAAGATGACAAACTAATGAAAATGAAAGTCAACATCCAGATAAAAGACATAACCCTAGACCCACTAAATCATATTTCCACCGACCAGCAGCACAACACCTATACTTAATACACCTCACAAGACTAAAAGTCAAATAGATAACCAAGTCACAATAAAAAAAAATTAAATAATGTGCAAGATCAGGCTGTATTATATAATACCCAAAAATATAGCCATCATATCACATGACACAAATGAAACAAAACTATTTTAGAAAAGGAGGGGAGGTATATTATAAGATTACCTCCCTTGTTAGTAAATCTTTATTTAGGAAGGTGTTTTATAAGCAGTTCAGATTAAATAACTTTAGTTATTGGATTTTTACATTATTTGGGGTAAAATGCTACTGTGATAAAATATCCTACCTAATAGGTAATACACAATTCATACCTGAGCATTTCTCTGTAGTGGATCTCTGAAATAATCAGTTGTTTATGCATTTTGAATTGGAAATTTTCTTTGTTCTAACCATGAATCATGTTTTTTGCAAGATATAATTTGTTTTTTTTATTGATAATAATTTCTACAAGTCGAATATTAGAATTAAATTACTGTCTATGAAATACATATTGAAGAGACACTTTAAACATATTAATAACTAGATATATTCTATTCTAGAGTCAAGTAGTTAATAATTACCAAGATAAACATTAGTATAACTTTGTTGAAAAGCACTTTTTTATAGTATTGACAAGTTTTTCATATTTTAATATTTCATACTGTCAGTTTGCATAAGCAAACTTCTGACAAATATTAGTATATGAATATCACAATAAAAATTTGGTAATATTGTGACACGCATCGGTGATTGCGGTCGCAGTCCAGCACCAATATGTGATGTCCACTGGTCGCGACATCAATATCTGACGCTGCGCTGTCGACCCGTGGTCATCTCCCAGTTGTGGCGCGAAGCTGTAAGGTTTCTTCCACCAGCATTTGGGGGTTGACTCATCACTGCAACCAGCCTGTGTCTCGGTCGATATGGTCGTTTCCGGTTCGATACCAACTTTGTCGTTCTCAGCTCACCTCCAACATCTGGTCACCAAAGTAACTGCTTTGATCTCAAGTCTAACCTACCCACGTTGTGACTTTGATCTTAGGTAGACAAAATCAATCAGGCGTCGGGCCGTAGTGCAAGCTGAATCCAGGTTAAAGGTGATACCGCACAAGTGTAAGTAAAAGAAAATAAGACAAACTCACGAGGTTCAAATATGTTGAGAAATAACAATTAATTTTATCTATCTGTTGAATATAGGAGTGTGTTTCCTTCCCGGTCTGTTCTATGGATTCGTGACACTTGCGTTTCTTAAGTGAGTTATGGTATCTTAAGTTGTTCATGAATAAAAACTTACTTTTGGTAGGAAGACTAAGTTGTAAAGGACGTGGGGATCTTGGTCAGCTCCTGTGAGGCACTATTCTTTGAGCGCAACAGCTCTCTATCGAATAAACACTACGTCTCCGATCTCCAACCCAACTCTACTCTGAATGCCTGGGGACATTCATTTATATGGACATCAACCAAAACCGAGTTGGGGCCTGTTGTGTTTTGGGTTCTTTGACAATTCTTTATTCCCAACCAAAAATTTTCTTTGTCCCCAGAACAGGAAAATTTATTACATCCCATTTTTGGAAGCTAATCACTTTCCCTTTCGGGGTTTTTTTCTTCCTCGTCTGTGAGGAGAGATCAGAGGAGAATTATCCTCCTAGACTCATATTGGTATCTTGTACCAATCCTCTTAGTGGGTGTCAACAACTTCCCCACCATTCTCATACGTTCACCTTCACCCACGTCACTACTCAGCCAATGATTGCTCAGCAGTGTGGGTGGGGCTAGATTTGACCTTCTTAAAATTATCGTCCAGAAAAAAAATTCTCTTTTCCTTTCTTTCCTATCAACCAGAATTCTTATGAATTCCACATGGCCCTTAATTAAAATTTTATCTTATCCTGAGCCACCCAAAATCCACTTAGCAGAACTCTCACTGACTCATTAATCACTGCTAGTCAACCTTCAAACTGGGTGGTAGTTTTTACTTGATAAACAAATTCTTTATTTTTCTCATGTATTAAAATTTTCGTGGCACCAGATGCTCATTTTTGAGTCATCATCTGACAATAACAATGATTCCCTCTCTTGACTCTCTTTTCTCATGTCAAGATCTGGACATACAACAGATGGGTCTCCTCACTGGACACAAGAACCAAAACTAAATGATATCTCTGAAAGATAATTAGTGGCTATTCTTTTAGGGTAGTCTCACTGAAATTCCTTCCCGGTTGCATGCATGGCCCGGCTTTTGTTTATCTTTTAGAATTCTGTTTTCCTTGTCGTGTCACTTTTCTGATCACGACATTAATTAACTCTGACAGAATCCGAAATCTGGTTTTCTCTTACGGATTTTCTGTCTTCTGCAAAAAAGTATCTTTCCTTGTAAATGAAATAAAATCTTTTCCATTCATTTTTTTTTTTTTTGTTAAAAAAAATGTCACTCAGTTTGTCTTTCATTATAGCTCTTTCTCACCTTAAGTATTTCTCGTTTTAATTTCTATGCTTAATTAGTTACCCAATTACCATAGCTAAATAGTGTCACAATATACTTTTATTTAAAGAAACAAAAGAAAAATAGAAATCAAGGCTGAATATAAAAAGATTTTTTTAAATTCTTGAATGGAAGTATTAATAGTTGCTGTAACATGCATATAGGAGGAAATATTGTTTTTACCCATCTGGAAAAAATTTGTGGTATCTGTTTATATAAATTATTTAAATGAAATATTAATTTTGATACAACTATAATAACATTAAGATCGGATTTAATGAATTAATCTTTTTCAAACTTCAAGTTGCAAGCTTTCCTTGATAAGACTTTTGATCAAATAAAAGAGACTCCTGTGTGTGTGTGTG
This sequence comes from Acanthosepion lycidas, assembly GCA_963932145.1. Taxonomy (NCBI): domain Eukaryota; kingdom Metazoa; phylum Mollusca; class Cephalopoda; order Sepiida; family Sepiidae; genus Acanthosepion; species Acanthosepion lycidas. The sequence continues at coordinate 41,654,306 of OZ010584.1, forward strand.
TGTTTTTCATGCACTCATCTGAAACTATAAGTAATGCTAACTGATCAAAGTTAAGAGTGATGAACTTTCAAAGGGAAATGTTTTTATTTATTTACAGTGTAACCCGGATATAAGAGAAACCCGGATATAAGAGAGATTTAATCTGGTCCCAAATTAGAGCCATACTTACCGAAACAAAATAGATCAAACCCGGATATAAGAGAAACACGGATATAAGAGACTTCTCCGGTCCCGACAACTCTCTTATATCTGGGTTACACTGTACTTATTTAATTTCTTCAAAATGCTTGATACTTTCTGTTTTTTTTCTGTTTGTCTTTAATTGTATAAGTGAATTCTGTAGTTAATAATCTTGTATTATATTGGTTAGACCCTCCTCCCACACCCAGGGCTTTAAAATGCTTGTTTTTACTTTGATAGAAGTTTATAAACTTATATTAAGTTCAAACTTAATTATGTGCTCACTGTTGCTTGGCAATAAACATATTACCTTGAATCATGTACTCAGAATTCATGCGAACTACTATAATGTTAAGTTTCTTAAAATCCAACCCCTCAGCTTACTTTGAAAGATGTTTTAGTAATTCTATCTTGACCTGAAAGAAGTCTAGAACCTTGTTTAGCAAATTTGCTAGAGATGGTGTCTCAATAAAAATGCCTAACATCCTGTGCTGTGAACAGGTTAATAGGAGTAAAGGTAAATGTGTACACTTTTCACATTTATTTAAGAATAGTAGTAGTTTATTCCTTGATTTGGTTGAGGTTTTCTGGTTCCTTTCTTCCATGATCTTATTGATTTTAACTGTCTTAACATTTTGGTGATCTGACTGACCAGTGGCTGCAACTTTTCATTTTGAGGGTACTGAGTTGGCAGTTTTCTGGTTGCTGCATTCCAACTGGTAGCAAATTGTCCAACCTTTTTGGTAGCTCTTAGAGAGGCTGGTCTAGTTAACAATTGCATAATATCAAGATATTTGTGGTGCCATGTTGCACAAAGGTGTTCCTGCATGTACTTCCAGTGGCCAACCCTGAGGCTATGTTATCCTTTAGTCTTAGCCACCTTCTGGCTGGTTTGTATTGCCTTAGATGATGAACAGTGATAATTATTTTATCTTTTTATCCTTAAAAATTGAAATAATCTCATGACAGTTACAATTAAAAGAAAGAAAAGTAAACTAGTAAGCAAAAAATCACTTAAGTTCTTCAACCTTTCTTTCTCCAATATTTGTGGTATTTGTACTAATTTTTCTAGTGTAGAATCTTTTCTCTTAAAACATTCTCCAGATAGCTTAGCATTTTGTGAAACTAATTTTAACTGTTCTAACTGTATCAGTGAATTTTCTATTCCATGATCTCTTCATCTTTGTTGAAAAGATTCTAGGATACATAGGCTTGGCCTTGGTGTTTGTATCTTGAAAAATCTTCCAATGGCAAGTGCAATCATCTCTTGAGTTCCTGGATGAATCTTTCATGTACTTTTGACTTCTGTTATTACATTCTGTTAGTTATCTCTTTTTCCTTTATCAGTCCCCTTATTCTCAGGACTATAGCATATTAGATAAAGTATCTGACAGTATTGAAATGGCTCTCTCTATATATATATTCATCTGTGAATATCTTTGTGTTTGGTGATTTTAATGCTCCTCATGTCAAGTAGCTAAATCATTCTGATATGACTGATGTTGCCATTATTCGTTAATGATTTGTTCCTGTGGAAGATATTAGTATTTTGATTTTCCAAACCAGACTGTTTTATCTTGTAGAATTAGATTTCTACATTCTCTGTTAAAAGAGGACCACAGCTAAGTATTTTCAGTTTGTGCTGAACCGATTAAAATTGACTCCAGAGTTTAGTATGAAACAATGCTTTCTGATTGGTCCATAAGTAATAATGTCATGTTTCTGCCTATGTCTGCATGATTGACTTCAAGTTGACCTGTTCAGAGTTCAACTGTGTCGAAAGACATGACTTACCTTCAAGTTCAAAATGAGTGCAAACGTGTCTTGTCTGCAAAGTAATGAGGAAAAGAAATATGGCTGCTATCGAAGATGCAATTTATGTGTGCCAATCTCATCCAAAACAAGACGATATTCGCACACATGGAAATTTCAGTCGTATCAGACTGGCATAAAAAGGGAGATGCCAGCAACACGAGGTGAAGGTCGGGAGTCATTCGGCGAACTTCGTGCAATAGAGTTGGACGTACGAATTGACTGATGGACAAAGAGAAAGTCAAAGTAGGCGTGGCTGAGTTGGTGTGTTTCATGACTGCCTGGTGTAACATCCAAGAAAGGGAATCTTGCAATCCATTTCCTTGAGGCAACCAATGACGAAGGAAGAATAGCTGGTCTGCCGGCGAACGGCGCACTGCACTTTCTGACCCCCACTCTCGTCACTTTCTTCTTTTAGTTTACTACATCAACACCTTAAAAATTTGTAAACATTCTTTTGAGCCCTCCACGTGACCAAGAAAATTCATAACTTCGACATGACTTAGTCAGTGAGTCCTTAAAATAATCAACTCGTCACATGAATCCATGAAACCCAACTTCCTCTTTAAAAGTTAATTTTTTATCAACATCAGACCGGCTTGTGGAATTCAATTTCTTTTCAACATCAACTCATTTAGTGACAAATTCAACTAAAACGAGATTCAGAAACCAACTCACTCAATAACTTTACAACATAAAGGAAATCGTAACTATATCAGTCAAAGTGAGACAACTCTACAGTAAGTCAAGCAATCTATTTCATTCAATTTCACCATCAACATAAGCTGTTTAATTCCTTACCAGATCTATAGCATAACACCTCTTACATTACCCTTGATCACACAACCAAGAACTCTAAAGTGTTGTAAACAACTTTATTATATCGTGTGTACTTATTTCTGTTAAAACAAATATCTGCCCATTTGATTATTTCTCTTGTTGTTGTCATTGTTGCATTTGATTTAGTAAAAATAGTAGAGAGTCAGTTTAATTTGTATTTATCACCAATACAGATTGGCTAACCCACTACAATTTCCATTAAAAGTTCCAAGAATATGATCTAGTACACAAAAATTTTATGTGTATGAATTTTCTTTTCTTTGTTTTTCTGTATGCTGTTGAAAAATTTCAGCAAGACAAAAATTTGCAAAGAAAAAGTAAAATATAAATTGTTTTAGATAACTGGGGGTAAATCATTGACAATTTCTTGTTTGGTTATCTTTGGAGCCATGCAGAAGTATGCCAACATCCATGAAGCTGTTAAATGGGAGGACATCAAAGAGGTGGAGGAAATGGTGAAATGTGGTGCTAACATTAATGAGATAAGCATTAAAAACAAATTCACTCCCCTGCACTCAGCCTGCAATGCCGGAGCCCTTGAGGTAAATGATTTTATTCTCTTATTTTAAATTTCAATAATTTTCCTTTATAACTATCATAAGAATTGATCAGAGCTTATCATGGATATAATCAATGTTCTCCATTAAGAGAATACAGAAAACAATAGTAGGATTTTTTTATATATATATATATATATATATATATATATATATATATATATATATACACAATAGAGAAGTTCTTCATTTTCAGTGCATATTGATTTCATTTAATAATTTCACCAAAATTTAAACTACAGTACATTATCTTTCTTATATATTACAGTACAATTTTATTCATTTATACATACATACACACTAATATATATATATATATAAATATGGAATATATAAAATTTTATATATCAAGAACAGTTTTGAAAGAAAAGATGTATGACAAACAGGAAAAAGTTGAAACAATCCCTGTCACATAAAGTCCTAATGGATGAAATGTATCACAAAAACATTTTAAAATTTGTCATATGTGTGTGTGTGTGTTATTTTTCATTATGGTAAAAGTTCTTTAAAAATGCAACTTTTGATCCTTTCTCAAAAATATGGATATTTTTTTACAATAATATTCACCCTGCACAAGGCTCAAGAGACACTTGATGTAGAAGGTTACAGTGTAAAAGGCACAGTTTATGCAGATATGCATGAAAGATAACTATTAACCCTAGACTTGAACAGGTTAAGATTGCAATGATTAGGTAAGTATCCTCTTAGGAGTCAGTTTCACAAAACAGTGGTTCCTGGGAAGAAGCTACTCAAGTGGAACTTATATTTCACCAATGGAATGAGGATTGTTCATTACAATGTGCATGGCATGGTGAGTCTTAGCCATGAAGTTTAGAACTATTGAGACTAAAGAATGTAGTTCATCAGAACATTTTCCATAGAAATATGATAGAGCAGCAAGAGGCATACAAAGTTTTGTCTGTAGGCAAGGGGTTGTAGAGTGTAAAATAATTCTTCCCCCACAAGGATGCAGAGGCACTTTTGAACTTCACTTTCCAGTCTCAATAGACACTGGAAAGTGAAGACTGAGAAGCTCCTGCCCATATATAGTAGCTGTACTCCATTTTCAGCCTGATTTGGTTCTTATAAAGATAGAGGATAGCAGGAAGAGCTGGAATGGTATAGGGAACTAACCATTTTCCCAACATCTTTAGCAATGGATCATATATGGTAGTTCTGGGTTGAGCTTAAGTCCCAATAGGTGCTCAATGCACAGGGCCTCCCTGAGTGAACACATGTTCATTGCAATGTGTGAAAATTCTGGGTCCGCTTAGTGATGATGAAATGTAACTAATTTGATTTTCAAAACATTGAATGTAACCAGCTATTTTTTCCATCACTATGCTGTTAAAGCTAGGTCAGAGGAGAGATCAGCTGGTCATCTAGCGTTTTGGAGGTGCACCCATATACCATTTTATCCTCAGTATATTTATTCACAAATGATCAGAGTATACTCTTAGGCAAATCATTTATATAAAGTAGAAAGCAGCTCTTTTTCTACTTTACATAAAAGAAGCAAGCCTTGTGGGGATGCTTGCATCGATCGTTTGAGCCTCAGATGACTGGTCATTAATAACTACCTTCAGGGACCTACTCATTAGGAAGGACTTGATAACTGAGAAAACTCTTCTATTGGGTCCATAGCTAGAGAGCTTGCTCGGTAATCTTTTATGCTACACCTTGTTAAAGATTTTTATCTCTCTAACAAACGTTTATATTAACAGCATAGCCATGGCTCACATATCAAAGAAGATATATATCACACATCAACAAGTAGTTCTTTTACGAAATGTCACTTCATAACAAATAGAAAAATTTGTGCCTTGTCTTCATTTCGTCATTTACTAGTATGATTAAGACTTGCTTTCTTATTTATTCTCTAGAAAATATCCAATTTTTCTATTCTTGACTAGCAAATAAAAATAAATGTTAGCACTGTAGGCGTTGAAATTAAAGTTTGCTGAATCATTCATTTTTAGCAGTTCCTTTTTTTTTATTTGATATTAGTTTAACATTATTTAATATTCATTGATTTCTTTAAATATTAATCATTCAAAATACTCATTTTTTTATATATTTATTATTCTCTCATTATTTAATATTTCTGTTTGCAGTGTGTGCATTGGCTGTTATGGCAAGGTGCAGACCCCACCATGTGTACTCCACAGGGCTGGACACCTGTACACATTGCTGCCATTCGGGGAAATGATTTTTGCCTCCAAGCTCTGGTGAATAATAATGTATCTCTGAATACAAGAGACAATCGTGGCAGCACTGCACTTCACATGGCAGCAGCACATGGCAATTCCTTTTGCCTGAACACATTAATGCGTGGTGGAGCTGTAAGTTAATATTTAGTATAATATAAAAATGAATCTATCTTAATCAGTTTATGCATTATAGAAAAACAATATTGGGTCAGAAATGTTTGTAGCATTTTTAAGTGAATTTCAAAGACAATATTTAGATATTTATGCATAGATTTATTTATATGTGCCATTTTGTTTCATTACCTTTTGTCATCTTTGAGACAGCTTCATGATTTCATCCTCCCAAAATTTAGTGTCTTACTGGGTGATGAACTAAGTGGTTTTTAAAGGCTTTCAGAGAATTGAAGTTCCTTCCATTAAGAGAATTCTCTAGGGATCAAAATGAGTGGTATTCCAAAGGTGCAAGATCAGGTGATGGCAAGTAGAGTAGATCATCCCAATCAAGCTGCCAATTTCTGCAAGATCTGCAAAAAGACATAAGTTGTGGCATTGTTCTGATGCAAAAATACACCCTTCTGAGTGGCCAATTCTGGGTGTTTTTTATTGATTACTGCCTTTAACTGGTTCAGTTGAGAACAGTATTTGTCTGAATTTAACATCTGATTTTGCAAAAGGAGCTTGTAGTATACACCAAACTTGCAATCCCACCAAATACACAGCATCACCTTCTTCAGCGTTTAAAGTGCCTCATTTCATTTTTCCTTCCAGACCTATTATATTCCACATTGCTGTAAAAAAATTCATCTTTCATTGCCTGTGATTATTCTTTTAAAAAATGTTTCATTTTTTTTGTTTTTTTTTGTACAGTATTTTTTCACAAAATAAAAGAGCATCAAATGACAAAAATGCATCACATATTCTTCTATTTTCACTTTTGGCATAAAAACATTTAAAATTCACAGTCTGCACACAAATTGTATAAAAAGACACGTTGAAATGTCCCTTTTCAGAATATGTATATATGTCATAAATTTCAGTTACATGTGAAACAATATCACATGTTCAAATGCCACCTATTGATAAATGCTACAAACTTTTTTTCCAACTGAATAAAATTTCTTTCCAGCCATTTGTAAAATTTGTTCAAAGAGCAGAAATTATTTGAATATCACATACAATTGACTCCTTTTTTTCTGTTTAACCCTTGTTTTCATTGCTTCTTTAAGCCAGCACTCTCCCTGCTAGCCAACTTCAATTTTTCAAATCTAATCTTTTGCTTTTAAATCTAATTGTGCAGTTATTTTATACCTACAGTGTCCAAAAATAGATTGTTAAAGTATTTTTTGTTTTGTAATCCTGAATAAAACTATTTTAAAAAAAAGTAAAATAAACTAATTTTTTATTCGGCTTTATCACAGGATGTGAATGCTGTGGATAAGAATGGTTGGACAGCAATGCATGCAGCTGCTTTCCATGGTCGGCTGGGTTGTGTCCAAACATTGTTCAAGTGGCAGGGAAGAATTGATGATACAGACAATTATGGCAACACTCCAGGTGAATGAACTATCATTTGACTCATTCCAATATGGTAGTAATTTTGATTCTGAATATAATCATAATACCATCTATTTCATACCTAATCATGTCTCAGTGAATATTTATTTCTCTGTAATATCTTAATTTGTAATATTACAAAAACCTTTATGTCATTACACAGCTATATTGTACATTAATTAGTGCATATAATGACCTGCAAGTGAAACCCACAAAATGGTTGCTGCTTGACAACATTAAGAAAAAACTAAATTTCTACTAAATTTTCAATGCACAATATCCCACTTCCTGCCTTCTGGATCTCATTACTTGCATACTTTCACTGGAATGGAAAAAGGATGATGATGTGTAACTCCCACACAAAGGAAACTGTAATCATACTTTAAAAAAAAAGTGACAGACATTCTCAACATATTTGAGATACATCAGATTTATTATGTTACTATGTTATACTACTGTTCAAGTAGTTTTGTGACTCTCTTCTTAAAAAGTTCAGTTCTTAAATCAGTTTGAGGTAAATCATCATGTATGACTTGGTACTTAATTTTGTGTTATGCCTGTAACTTTCCTACATCTTTGATCCTTGTACATACTTGTATAATCTGTAATACTATAGAGATGTCTCCTATATTATACCTTATCAATTAATATTTAAGTATATTTTCATGTCAGTATGTATATTAATTTAAAAAATTTGTATTATAATGTCATGAATGAATGTCATCAGGTTAGCATATTAAACATTAGATTAAGCACATTTCTAGATAGAAATATCCAATAGACTGTTATGAAATATTTTAAAGCATTACAATAATTAAATAGTAATGGTGATATTAAGGAGAATATTCTTTGCATCATATATAAATATTGACAATAACCTGTTATCCTGATTAATATTTCTATCATTTCTATTTCATCATTGTCTTAAGGAAAATAAAAAATGTCAGTTTTTGAAAGGAAATATCTATTAAAAACTAAGTATTCTATGCAAATTTCCCTTCAAAAAATGTTTGCTTTTAAAATATGTTTATATTGTTTAACTATTTCAATAAGTATTTATTTTAGTGTATCATGGAGCATCATAAAGCAAATTGCATGGCTGTATAATTTTGATCAATGCAATTAATTTAGATTAGTAGTATTTTAGGCTATTTTTTCTTCTTGTAAATGGTTGATCATTGACGATGAACAAAAAAGTACAGCTGTTTCTTTGCTATGTATCTTTTGACAGAAGTGACTCAGACAATGTCACTGAAACAGTTTTGAATTTAGAATCAATATCTTTAGAGTTAGATTATCTATTTCATCAGTCAGTCTATGCAGCTGATTCTGATTTGGGACCTTTTCTTATTCATCTTTAAATATCAATTCCTTGCACTTGTGTATTAAAAATGAGATGAATTATTTTGTTATGTAAATTGTTGTGAAATAATGTTTCATAGCATTTCTATTCCCCAACTTCATTCACTTGAGAATCATTTTTTTCTACTATAATATTAAATAATCAATTTTTATGCTTATTGATTAGACTTCATTCTGTTATCTCATACCATTCTTAATTATTCCATTGTTTGTATTTTTCCATGTTATTATGAATACTTATCAATTATTTTGGTTGTTTATTCTTACAATTCACAGATTATACTTTATGTTGATCAATTCTTTCATGAATATCTTTATCATCATTAAATATGCTTAAAGAAGTGAAATTGCAGTTAATTGTAACTCAGAAAATAAAATCAACAAACTAGATTTAAATTTAGTTTCAATTTGCACCTGTTCTTCATGTTTTTAGCTACCCGCTTCTTGCATCATTGTGTACATTATCTTGCCATTCCTTAAACAGCTTTTGCCAGTCAAAGACACTTGATTTCTTCATATCATGTTTACCATAAGTTATTTTTAATAAAGTTAATGTTTCATTAGGTTTTCTTCAGAAAAAAAATTGATGCTAATTCAATGCTCCAGATTCCTTTCACTCATTTTCCACCAATATTATAGCATAAAATCATATTATACTTTACTACTCAACAACAAATAATTCATTTGGTCTGTGTCTCAAGAAAGCAGAAGCTGGAACATGTGCAGATATGCTTGGATACAAATGTTTGCCTAATTCATTATTTCATCAACAGGAATTAAATTGTCACACCTCGTGCATCAAGTACAGCCTTTACATAAATATTTACTAACATCAAATGAATGCTTGTAACATCTTCATCTTCCAAAAACAAAAATTCTATGATCTATCTGTGTCCCAAGGGGAAACCATTTTGGAAGAGAATTATAGGTGGAAAAAGAAATGCTAACTCCACAAATTTTCAAATAGGTACAAAAAAAACTTGGGAATTTTTAATACTTTAAAAATTAAGTTAAAATAGGCATTACTTTTTGACTAACCTTCATATGCTAAGCTATGTCCAATTTCATGGTATCAAGTATCAACTTCATTATGACTTTTTGATGTTAAGTCTAATTTTCAGAGGTTAGCTGATATTTTCTTTATATTCATTGTCTTGACTAAACAACCTTCAGATTTAGAACTGTCCACAAAAAAACCTAATGGATGAATTATACCCATGAGAAAGATAGAAAAATTCATCAGCCAAAATGTAGTGATAAAAATAATGAGGATGAGAATACATGTAAAAAATATACCTATTTATTTTTTTTATGGCATTTTTTCATAAACTTTTCATTTCTGATTTTGATTAGTATCTGATTTATTTAACCATTTTTGTGCACCTGGGTAACATACAACTGAACACAAAAAAAAAAAAAATGTTTTTAAAGCATTTGGATTCTTATAGAACAGAATCTTCTTGCCTGACTGCTACTTCGTTGTTCAATGTTGAAATTCTAGTCAGGTTAGGTTTTAGATTTCATACTAGCCTTCCTACTCACAAGTGTCACAGTGACTCTGCATAGTGTTCTTACTCACTAATCAAGTATACTGATATGCAATATGGAATAGTGGAATATTTAATAATAAAATAATTTAAATACTTTATTTGTTATTATTTGATAGTCATGCTAATTTCCTGATTTAACAAATTAAACTAGTATTGACTGGGAGTTTACTTATTTTGTACATTGTTATATGGTCAAAATCAGTAGGCTTTCATTATTGCTTTCCTTCTGACTTATACGGAACTACACCATTTGTTTGTGTCAACGATCAAAATGGAAATGATTCTGAATTACAAAATAGCTTGTGTTGATTAACATTTCTTTTTATGTTTACTTGGCTAATTTTTTATATTAATGTGGTTATTATAAATTACCTAAAACTTAGTGTAACCCATCATTGGAATCTTAATTGTGGTCATAATCATTTATTTATGACAACCAACCACTTAAATAAGTTTACAAATGTGCCAAGTTCACTAAAGTGAATAGTATGTTTGATCTAACAAATAAACAATGTACCACTTGCATAAAACATACCAATATGAATCCAGTGTAAAATATTTTACAGCTTGATAAGCTAATATTCAGAAATCTTCTATGTAAACTAGAATATTGTTTATATATAATTTTTCTTGTATTTAATTATATTTGTCTGTATTATGTTTTGCCTATACAGCTCACCTGGCAGCAATGGAAGGTCATTTATTGTGTATCAAGTTTCTACTTAGTTGCAAGTCTAATCCCAGGGACATCTTTGGAGCCCGAAATGATCATGGAGAGTTACCCAAAGACTTGGCAGAACAGTTTTATAAGGAAGACGTAGTAAAGTACATTGAAACTATTGAAAAGGAAAAAGATTGTCCAGAAAATATGGAAAGTAAGAGAATACATTTACACCAGTATCATTTAATTTTGCTGAAAGTGAAATTAAACAGATTTTATTTATATAAAAAAATTATTGTTCAATAGAAAAGTCACCTATGTTTGTAGATATATTTTATTTCCATTGATAAATAAGTTTCTTATCTATTATGCATTTGCCAATGAAAAAAGATTTTTGTCAATGGAAATGAAAATTATGCTTGTGATTATATAACTAAAACTTTTCAAGAAAACTGTATCTGTGGATGGATTCTCACATTGAGAATGTTAGATGGGGATTCAGTAAATTCTAAGTGTTTACTGAACAACCTGCATAAGTAAATTGTTTAAAGTGGTCAGTTGCCTGTGCCTGGCAAGACACTGTCTCTCCAACATAGCACCATGTCCTGTACTTTGTACTACATGTCAAATGATGCTACAAAGCTTTTTGAATGTTTTCTACTTGCTAGTTGCATGTTCGCCGTTGGATCTTATAAGAAGCTCATCTACCCTTTGCCAACCAATTTCCAAGCTGGTTTGAATTCAGAGTTTTCCTTCTCTTAGATTGATTGTCAATCAAGGCTATAAGGCCTAGTCTGTCCTGCTAGTTACCTATAGCAGGAGGGAGAGATAGATTCTTACCTTTTCCAAGAGTATTTGTACATAAGTGACTGTAATGAACTTGACTGGAATTTAAACTCAGCTCTCCAAGTCCTCATTCAATTATACCACTTGCACTGGCTCAATATTACTTAACTTTGGTCATCGAACATAAAAACCATTGCTTCAACATGATATGGCTTCTCTCTGTCACTATATATATATATATATATATATATAGTGATGGCTTTATGCACTCATCAAATTCTGGAGCAGTTCCTGCTCCTACTCGGTAAAATATGGTGTGCTCCTTTCATAAAAAAAAGGAAGCGCTCCCACTCCTGTCAAAAAAGGAGTGTGCTCCTTTACTCATCCCAACAGTATGTTGTAATATTACATTAACAAATTCTTAACTGTTTGTCATCTAATCCACACAATTTACTGTCCCCCATGTAACCACAAACATCTGCCTTAAAATTTCTTTCTTTATTCTTATGTGCTTTGAGAAGTGAGTAGAATAACTGATCAGGAGTAGAAAATTTTCAGAAAATTAATTTAGATAAGCAATCTTTTCATGCATGCAAAAAAACAATTTTCAAGTTACTTACTCTGTGTGTGTGTGTGTGTGTATATATATATATATATATATATATATATATATATATCTTTTTTTAGAATAGTTAATAAATAATGTTTTCCATTTATAATCAATTTTTTTAACAGTTGAAAGTTGGATGTCATGTATATAAGATAATTTTGCTTACAAAATAGAAAAGTGTATCATTTTTTAAGAAAATCATTGACACTGGTTAACAGAAAACTGTTTAAGTCTATATTTCTCCATACTCCCACATAAATTTAACACCTTTTGGACAGATTTGACACTTCTCTGACTTTTTTTTAAAGTTTCATCAAAAGTAAGAAAAGTTAGAAAATTTACAGTTTAAAATAGGTATCTCCACAGAAATGGGATATCTAAGGTTTAAAATGAATTTTTTAAAATAAAAAGTCTTTCCTGAAGCTTTTATTTTAGTTTTAATTTCAAGTTAATAGATTAAATTTAATATTTTCAATAAGCAAAATACTTTTTCTGTATTTCAAAACTAATTTAAATTGAGTGGAAGGATTTTTCATTTTAAAATTGATGAAATCACTGATTTTAGCGCCATTTTTAATCATCTGTTATCACAATGTAATTCTCTTTATTAAAAATCTTTCAAAAATAAAATATATTTTACTGAAATTTTATTTGATGAATATTAGCTGATTTAAAGTTTCATTAATCTGACCTGAAACAAATATTACTTTAAGTTTAAAATATTGTGGAAATGCATTTTTTAACATGGTGGTAGCTTTTTATTTAAGGTGTTGATAGCTTGAATGACAGATGGAAATTCATCTAATTTTTTTCTACAGTGGACATATCTGTAAAAATTACTTGAGGAATATAACATGAGTGCCTTTTTATATAATTTTTAACTACCCAGTAATATTAAAAATTTAGAAAAATATTCTCTGTAATCTAATGTGTTATTGAATTTTAGGTACCTTGGTTTTAAATTTTCTATAGTTATCACTTTTATTTTCTGAAAATGTCATATATGGATGTCAAATATTTACAAAAATGAGCAGGTTTTTAATTAATGTCTTAGTTTTATTACATTTTTTATTTTATGATTGAGAGCAGATTTTTGGTAACTGGGTGTCCTGTTTTACAAAAAGAAATTGAGAATTTAAATTCTCCAAGATGTTCTGTGTATAACTAATATAAACATTGGGGGTACAAAAATTAATTTCTCAAAATGTCATAAAATTAAATAAGTTGGGATAACAGATGTAAAAAAATTGTTTTTACAAAGATTTTCTAAAAAAAAATACATTTCTAAAATAATTTAATTCATTTGTGAATGAGTCCTGAAAGTTTCATTAAAATCCAACAATTATTCGATTTTTGCAAGAATTTCTAAGTCAATGTATTTTTCCACCACAAAAAAGATACTAAAATTTCCTATACTAATCTTTGATCCCCTGCTGACACAAGAAAAAAAATTTACCTAAGTTTCAAACATTCTAAAAAAGATAAAAAAATGCTATTACAAAAAAACCTTTGTTCTTTCCTCTTACTTAATAATAACAAAGAATTTGACAATAAAACTTTAGTTTTTATTATTTTGGGGACATTTTTTTTCATCATGTATGGTCATTTTGTAGGAAATATGTGGAGGTACCTATAAGTGCCACAAATAAATATATTTAAAAAAAAGATATTTTAGAAACACTTGTTAACTTTCATTATTAAATCATTACATGTTTTAATGTTGAACTCAAATAAAATACTGCTTCCAAAAGTAAGTATTTTAAAAGTAAATAAATTGAACTTTTTATATCTTACTGCAATTAACCCCTCGTCACGCAGATACACAAGCTCACATACAGACATTGTGGTTGTTACAAACCCAGCCAACAAAGCTTAAACTTTCTTAAACTGTAGCTATTTGTCTGCCAAAAACTTTAACCTTTAGTTTTGAATCAGATCAAAAGAAAAAAATGGCAATACAGGCTTAAAGTATTTCAGTATTAACTAATTAAAAAAAAAAAAAAAGATATCTCTCCCACACTCAGATGGCAGCCCTTCAAATGTTACAACTTCAGTTTTTTGGGGTTTTTTTTTAAGTTTCTAAAAAGGATTAAAAAATATAATTTAATAATTGTCTTTCCTCTTAATAATAAGAATGATTTTGATGCTAAAACTTTGTTTTTATTAATTTGGGGGAAATTTTTATCATGTATGCACATTTTTTTAACAAATCTTTGAAGGTACCACTATATAACATATTTCATACACAATACGCGCACATACATATATGCCTACATACATTTCAATGAAATGAGAAATAAACAAAGAAGTGGAACTCACCCTTCAGCTCTCTATGGAATGTATATTCTCTGAGTAAACCCAAATACCTGTTTAATCCTTTAATATGTGATTCTATTTTGAAAATGTATTTTAACTTCAATCTGTCTCTTGTTGGATCTTAAATGAAGACGCTAAAAGCATGTATCTGGTGTTATCAATGCTATGTAATGGTTGGTTGAATTGTGCAGTGACAGAAATTGATGTTGTCTTTAATGTTTTTTTATGGTTATTGAACTGAAGACTGAATTCCATGCCTGTTCCTCTAACATATTTCCCTTTTTTGCATTTTGATTTAACCAGTTTCTTTTAATTTAAAAAAATGTTTATGGTCGTGTATGTTGGCTTGGGAAAGAGGTATTTCTTTTAGGAAAGGAGATATTTGAAAAAATCCATGGTGCAGGTTAACTTTTTGGTAATATTTGATAGTGGCACTCTCAAGAAATTTCCATCTAAGTTTTTTCTTTTTTAATAAGTACGACATCTTTGAAATTGAAATTGTGGTTGAACTTTTAGAGAAACTATATAGAACTTAAAACCAGTAATTTTTTTCATCAGTACTTAGACAGATTTTTTTTAGTTACAAATTGCTTTAGCATTCCATTTTCATTCAAGATAGGATAAAAATGCATGACTTTTTCATAAAAATATGAGAGATATTTTATTGATTTCAGCAATTTCATTTTTATCCTCTTTAAGCTGTAATTAATTTAATAACCATTTGCCACTTATGGCAAATTTCCTACGGTTAAATCACGCTAAAAACACTATTTTACATTCACTCACCAAAGTTAAGCAGTGTTGAGCCCAGTCAGTACCTAGACGGGAAACCATATGCGAACATCAGGTATTGTAAGCAACCTCCTACAAATCAAAATAAGCTACAGCTTTAAATAATCCCAAAGAGTTGATAAGCCATAAAAAACAATCAATCAGTCCTCTGCATCTAGTATCTATATACTGAAGTGAATTCACTGCAGACATAATCTCTTTTATGATTCACTATTAAATATTAAATTAGTAAGAATAATTCATGTTTCTTCATTAGATTCTGTGATATAGAATCTAATGCAATAATATGAATTATTCTTTGCTAAAAGTAAACTGGAAGAAGTATATAAACTTACTAGTTTATCACTATTTTAAAATTACCATTTTGCTTCGAGACTTTAAATATTTTCTATAAGTATTCTTGATATTTTTCTTTCTATTATGAAAAATAAAAAAATTATAACTGAAAGAGAACTTGAGAGTAAAAATGTAATATTTTTTTTGTTTTATTCCAAGTGATTATTTGATGAAAAAATCAGTTAAAACAAAATACTTTTTCAATAAAGTTTACATTCAAACATTAATCCAAAGAATAAATCCTAATGTAGTGTTTTTACATGACTTTTTGTCAAGTAACATTGATTAAATATATTATACTTTTTGGTCTCACTGTATGAGTTAATAAATCTGAATTTACATTTTCCTCACTTGTAAAGAAGAGTCATAAAATGTTTTTATGACAGAACCATTTTTTTAAACAAACATTAAGTTGTCTTAACTACCTTTGATTTCTTATGACAGGTGTAGAGATTTGCATGATGTAACATTTTTTCCAATGAAAGTTGTATGATTCTTTAGGACATTCATCATTTCAATTCAGAAGATAGTGTGGAGGATCTAAGAATTGATGTCTAGATGTGGAAGTCACCAAAGTAGGAGTTTACTTATTTACAAGTGATTATCTTCAGATAACATCTATAATTCAAATATACACCAACTTATGGCCTTTAAAAATGCATGCAAAGATAATTAATACAAAGATACATATTGCATGTACTGATAAAAATTTATATCAAAATAAAATATACAATAATATTCAAATAGTTCATAAGTTCCTGTCAGAAACTTCTCGTGTTAAAAGTCTTTCAGTCCTTAGAATTTATTTATATATATATATATATATATATATATATATATATATATATATATATATATAAATAAATAAATATAAATGTATGTTGACACCTACTATATATGAAATTGTTTATGTGTACGTGTAGGTAGGGAAACTTGGGTATGTCATTACGGCCACATGAGTTAGGATATATGTGTGTATATATGTTTATTTTTGTGTATTGCTGTGTATATATATATTTATTTGTAAATATGTGTACACATATTTGTGTGTATATTTGTGGGTACATATATGTATATGTGTATGTATGTGTATGTGTACTTGATACCATGGAAATGTATACGTATGTATATGTTTATGTATGTATGTGTAGATATTTCGGTGTGTATGTATGTATGTATATTTATGTATATGTGTGAGTATGTGTGTGTGTGTATGTATATATGTATATGTATGTGTATATGTATATATATGTATATATGTGTGTATATGTATGTATATATGTGTATATATATATGTTTGTATGCGTATAT
Organism: Acanthosepion lycidas; assembly: GCA_963932145.1. Classification (NCBI taxonomy): domain Eukaryota; kingdom Metazoa; phylum Mollusca; class Cephalopoda; order Sepiida; family Sepiidae; genus Acanthosepion; species Acanthosepion lycidas. The sequence goes on from OZ010584.1 coordinate 41,671,183, forward strand.
ATGTGTGTGTATGTGTGTGTGTGTGTGTGTGTGTGTGTGTATATACTTATATGTATATGAGGTGGACATCGTAGCTACCGATGGGTGTTGAATTTAATGTCCGTTTTTTTTTTGTTTTTTTTTTTTACATACACTATATTTTAATATATTAAATAATATTAATTTTGATCATTTTTATCTTTGTATATTTACTCGCTTAAGTTAGATTTCAATAGGTTGTTAACATTCATGCAATGACATTTTCTGTCTTAAATATTTATCAGTTGGGGTATCCAACTGTCTGGGTCAATGTCTGTGGATGTGTGTGCATGTATTTATATGTATCTATGTGTATGGAAAGTGCATCCACTTTTAATTATGTATGTATGTACGTGTGTGTTGGTTTCCCTTCTCCCATTCCCCCCCCCCTTTTTTTTTTTTTTTCATGACAGACGGTGGAGATGTTCTCTGTCTTGTCTCCTTTTTTGTGTGTGTATATGTCTTGGTGCTTATGTATTAGAATCTGACTGCGTTTGTTTTACGCGTGAGTTTGGGACCCCATTTACACACCATGAGGATTAAAATGTATACATTGTAAAAAGACCGGATATTAAATATAGCTAAAGTAACTTCAATGAAAAAATAAATTGAATAACATATATTTCTTCTTTTCTCCTCAGTAATTTTATAGCTGTAAACTTGATAGCGAATAAATGTTAAATTTTGATTTTGTAATCAGCAGTTTTAAATTTTAATATTAAATTTTATCATATAATTTAGTAATTATTCGTTGGAATAAATTATTTTTTAATACTAAACATCTGAATAGATATTATAACATGACTTCGTTATCGAGCTTTTTGAATTTTCCTGTACTTGTGTTCTGATTGGTCCATCTAGCCTTTGTAACAACGTTTTCCCCTTGTGTAGAATATTAATTAATTTGAAACTTTTAAAACCATTTATTTTACATTCAACGTCATCACTTGATAAGACACCGAAGGTGTTGAAACAAAATGGCTATTTTTGTAGTGATTTTATAACATATTTATGTTATAAATTTTTTTTTTTTTTTTCTTTAAAAATAAATAATTATATATATATATATATATATATATATATATATATATATATATATATATATATGTGTGTGTGTGTGTGTGTTTTTGTGTGTATTTAGGCAGCAAATTCTCTTTTAGGCATGTTTGATTGAATAAATTACAGATGTTATGTCTGCTAATTTTTAATAAAATCCTTTCATACTCATGAATAACCTTCTGTGTATTGATGTTGAAGGATGAGAGAAATGTGCTATACCTGTTTAAATTTATTTTATTTTAATTTCCCAGGTACTTTCAATCTTTTTTTTTTGTGGTTATGTCTCGATTAACCAATTAGATATCAGATCTATGCTAAATAGAAAAATAAGGTCAGAGGGTGGAAGTGGGTGAATTAAAATTATATAAGATGAATAAACCAACAAGGTTGGAAGACTCAGCAGAATCTAACGATTTATAATCTTAGTGCCTACCAAGATATGAACATTGATGACATAGGGTTATATAGAGATGATGGCCTTATGAGAGTGAAAATTCTACAAAAATTAAAGCTGACAAAATTAGGAAATTAATACATAGAGAATTTAAGTCTCAACATTAAAGTTAAGATCAATACAAATTTAAAAAAGTAGATTTTCTTGATGTTACACTAGACCTAGTTAATAATATATACCAACACTACATGAAAACAAATGCATATCCAATATATATCTACCCAAATTCTAATCACCCCCCCATCTGTAATCAAACCCATACCCTCCTCCCTAGAATATAGAATTAGCAATAACTCTTCCAGTGAAGATGTCTTTTACAAACATAGTAAATTTTATAACATTGCCTTAAAAAATAGTGCCCTGACATCAAATATATTAAACCTGACAGTGATAGTAAGAATAAAAATAAAAACGGAAAAATCATTTGGTACATACCCCCCATTTAACTAAATGGTTAGTACTAAGTTAGGGCAGAAGTTTCTCAATTTAATTGAGAAACACTTCCCCTAAATAATCCATTTAAGATTTTTAACAGAAATACACTAAAACTAAGCTATAGCTGTACAGATAGTCTTGAAAATATTATTAAAAACATAATAAAATTTTAAATCAATACAAAAGCCTAAGTAATAATTGCCTGTAGCGAAGAAAACGGCGACTTACCTTGTCAAACCAAGTGACAGCGCATCACGTGTATTCTACGACGGAAAAAGTGGCGAAAAAGAAAATTACTTACCAAACAAAAGGGCATGTATTCCGCATAACATGCTGAAAATGGAATATTTGAATTAAAAAACAAGTCCGTTGCAGGAGTCACTATAAAAGTATTTTGATATGCAAATTACTGAACATCCTATCCCAGCTGTCGACGAATGAAAAAAAAAAGGTTCTGCCGATAAAAGCAGTTGGTGTTCTTGATTCGAGAGTGGAAAATTCAGGCATTTTTGCTACAGCGTTTGTTAGAGAGTGAGTTATTTTTCTGACTGGTTACACGCATTGTGATTTGAGATAGTACCGGCGAATCGAGTTTTCAGCATTTCTTTCTGCCCCCAATATTCGAGTCTGTACTTACAGTGATTTTTCTTTGTGTTGTGGAAGTAATCTGCGACAAATACTTCCTTTGCTTTCAGAACGCTTACATTGCCATTCCATAGCAGTAAATGCTAATAATATCAACATGTATAATTGTAGAAATCCTAACAAGTGTCCATTACAAAATAGATGTCAAACTGATTTCCTTGTTTACCTAAGTACTATTTCTACTATAGAAAATCCAACAGTTAAAAAATTTTATATCAGGAGTACCAAGAATTCCTTTAAAATTAGGTGATATCAACATATATTATCTTTCAACAACAATGTGTACAGAAATAGGATGTCCTTTCCAAATATTTTTGGAACTTAAAAGAAGTTAACAACACTCTTACGGTAAAATGGAAAATAGTAAAAAAAATAGAACTTGTAAATCTTTAAATGAGCTGTGTTTCCTATGTTTACAGAAAAACTTTGAAATAATCAAATTTGCTCACAAAAAAGCTCTGTTAATCCAAAGGGGTGAATTAACAGTAAACTGCCAACACAGTCTATCGTTTACCTTAAAATATAGTTAAATTTTTTATAAAAAACAATTATGTATTACAATTAGCTATAATTTTATTAGTATATAATAGTTTACTCTCTAATGACTTATTTGGTTTATTCAACTTAAATATTGCTATGTTTTGCCATCTATTCATTATTATTAGCATCGTATATAAATGTTCCACATTTTTAATTTTATTTTGGCCCTTTTAAAATGCTACCTGAAAATAAAAATAAAAAAAATTATATTAACTTTATGTCTGATTACCCACCCACCCCCAACTTCAACAAATAGAACCTTATATTTGGCAACCATAACAATAACAATACATTTGTCACTGCCATATTCTCCACAATCATCAATGATGCCATGTCTATGTGCCGTTTATTGTGACATGAAAAAATAACTCCCTCACCTCCACCCTCTGACCTTATTTTTCTATTTAGTCTAGATCTGATATTTAATTGGTTAATCGAGACATATGCATAAGTATAGTTTTAATTCTGACCCCCCCCCCAACTTTCAGAAAAGATGTAATGTTTTGTTTTTAAATTTCCCTAAAAAAATCATTTTATCACCAGTTACCAACCATCGCCTGAGGAAGTACAATCATAGTATTGAAACATGACAGTTTTGTGTAGCAACATAAAATGTCTTTATTATAATCTCTTATAATAAAAATATAATGATAGTATTTTGTTCTACTTTGTATTGAGCACTTTTTAAAAATAAATGCTATGAACTGTGGATTTTTACTCCATTTGTTCTTTCTCTCATTTGTGTGTTTGTGAGTATATATATATATATATATATATATATATAGTGAGAGAGAGAGGAGAGTCTTTGTTAATGTGTATGTAGGTATGTAAGTATTTCTTGATAGTAGTAATTCTTTTCAATCTCTGTGGGATTTTTAGGTGTCTGAAGCTTGAGGGTAAGGGACAGCAGATGAAATACTTTTCAGGACCTAGTCTGGTCTGTTTACCTGCCCATCACTATCTGTCTTAACACTTTTTTTAAGACAATAGAATTCATTCCCAAATTGTTCTTGCTTTTGATTGGTTCCAGAAATGACTCATTTGACAATATCCTTTTTCTTTATCTTACATTTAGGAAAGGTAACCTTTTGGTCTCTTATTTATTTATTTTTTTTTTCCTTATTTTTTTGTTTTTATTTCTTTAAAGCAAACCAAAATAGTGATCTTTTTCTTTTTCTATCACGACAATACACTCCAAGCAGTTGCTCACATTTTGTCTGTGTATTTTTTATGTAATCTAATATTCTGATGATCTATAAGATAGAAAGAAATTTTTTATTAAGTTTGAAATGTAAGTTCATATCATTTCTTCAACCTTCACTTTCTTGTATCCATAAATCTAGACAAATTTAAAAATAACAACTGATAATGTAGCTGTGATTTGTTTGTTTTTAGTTGATTTTTTATGGTTTATCAACCATTTGTGGATTATTTAAAGCCAAAACATATTTTAGATTGTAAGAATAATTCTTTTTCTTTGAGAGTAAATATTGCATTAACAATTTTTTTAAAACAACAATGATTTTTCTAAATACAAGCCCTAATATTTAACCCATTGCTGGGGAGAAAAGATGGATTTATACCTTTCCCGAAGGTATTTGAGCATAAGTGAGAGCTGTAGTTGTAAAGATTCATTTTTAAGAAATGACATCAAGATTGCTCATTAATTTTCCTGTTTTAGTATATTTGCAGAATAAAACTCACATAGAATAAGTATCTACGTTCAATGTTTGTAAATGTTTTTATAATTTTTATTTAATATTTTTATAATTATTTGGTAGATCTGTCATTCCCAGCACATGTGGCAGCTTCAAAAGGTGATGTGGAATACCTGAGAAAGTTGATAGAAAATGGAGTTATTAATATCAATGAACGAGATGATAAGGGATGTACCCCTGCACATAAAGGTGCATGTCTTTTTGACTTATTACTCTATCCTTTTTCATATTTTTATCAAGGTTATATATATATATATATATATATATATAACTTTGAATTAATTGTTTAATCATTTTATTTCAGATGAAAATATATAAAAGAAGTTGATGAAATTAAATGTTGATATATTCAACTACTTTCAACCAAACAATTAACCATTTTTTATTGTTTTCAACAAAAGATTGAAGTTGCCAAAGACTTAAGTTGTTAAATTTGAAAGAAAAAGAAAAAAATCATTAGATGCTTAAACTTAATTCACATTGAAAATCATTGGAACACCCTTTACATTGAAATTCTAACACTGTCAACTTTTAATCTGTTTTCACAAAAAGTATATTTTGCATGTTTTTCACTGATCTCATTAAATGAAATTAACAACTTATCAAAATGACCTGGTACTATTTAAACCTGAAAGAGCTCTAAAAGTAACATAGTTGTTGTATACTTTTTGTTTTTAAATTGTTTGAAATATTTCCCAATTCAATGTTAATCAATGTAAAAGAAATGGCTATGTATAAATGTAAATTAAAGTAAAAATCTATAAAATTTACATCTCCAAACTATGTAGTTAATTGTCAGTAAACAGTTCCTGAATATCATAAATAGATCATAAACAGTGACTTACTTCACAGATAAATTTGATTAGCTTGTGGTCATAAAAAGAGTATTAGATAAATTAGTTTAGTGTGATATTTAAAAACTAGAAACTTTTTGGAAAACTTTAAAACATTAGATTAATTACAGAAAATTCAAGTTATAGCCTACAAAAGAGTTTCATTTTGCTGGTTCTTCTCATATACATTTGTTCTTAGGTTGTTTTCATAAAGGCTTTTGTAAATGTAATATATATTGTGATAAAATGAACAAAATTTAGTAAACTGGAAAGAATTGAAACTGATGCTCTGAAAATAGTTTAAAAATAATAGAATATAGATATTAATTTGCAGTATCTCCAAGAATTAAAAAAAAACACCAATTTCATTTCTGTTTAATTATTTTGTTTTCATTTTTCAGCTGCTGGTCAGGGTCACAGCAACATTCTAAAATGGTTGATAGAAATGGGTGCAGATCTGAGCATTAAGAATGATTTAGGAGACATGGCAAAAGACCTTGCTGAAAGATTTGCTCATTTGTCCTGTGTTAAATTACTCACTAGTGCTTGCCTCGGTGAGAATATATTTGATATCAGGACACTTCAATTCAATTATATCACTGCTGTGACTTTTTTTTTTTTGCTACTTTTATTTGATCTTCCTTGTACTTCAAAGAGATAATTTTAAGAAATGTAATACATTGCTGTACAAAAAATATTGTATGATTTTTTTTTTCAATTTGAAAAATATTAAATTTATGTAACATTCAATCAAAGTAGAATATTGATTTAAAAATTTCTTCTAATACTACTAGAAATTAATTTCTTTTTCTGTCTCCTCATTTTAAATTAACATGAAACTTTTATATTTTATAGACATTTGGCAATCACTGAATATATTGTTTTAATGAGAAAATCTATGAGAAAGTGAATGTTACATAAAAATAATTAACTGTTCGAGTGAAAATAAAGCTCAGTGATAATCCCTTATAAAAAAATGACATTTATTTAGAACAAACTTGCTTTTTCAAGACTAAGCTGTCATCAAAACCTTAAAGGCAAAACAGTAAACATAGTTTTAATATATTTTCTTATGAGATTAATCCTTTTTTGTTTAAATTTAGTTTATTTTGGTTAGGATTTAATGTGAAATTGAATATATCTCTGCACATTGCACAATATATCTATGCTACATTGATGAATGTTCTCTCACTACCAAAGATAAATTTTGGTGTGTTTTCAATTAATCCACAAAATATTATGGCCATTTCAGGTACATCAGATATCACTAAGAAAAAGTTGAAATAATTGAGTATTTAATCAATAAATCTCTAAATATTCCTTAACAAATGTAGCATTATACCTTTAGATATCAAAGCTGAAACTACTACTGATGTCACTTAAGGAATATAGTAAGTTAGGACCTCCACTATTTTGGCATAAATTTTTGATACCTAAAATTTAAAATGATTTTTTAAAAATGAAAAAACATTCTTGGAGATTTCATTTTAGCTTTAATTGAAATCTAAATGATTAAATTTATTTCCAGTAAGTAAAATATTCTAGTGTGTTTCAGAAAGAAATTATATAGATTGGAATGTCAAATTTAATTTCGATTTCTTAAAATTTTCTTGAAAGTGGCCATTTTCTTAATTTTAAGTAATATGTAAACAAAAAAATTTATCGATTTTAAAATTATTTAAAAAAAAAATATATATTTCTGACATGTTATTTGAGTAAAATTAGAAAATTTAAAGTTAAATTAATCTGATTTGAAATAAATATTAAATACTTATAGCATAAAAAGTAATATACAACCATTTATTTAATGATTGGTCCTGCTTATCTTAGCTTATCTGAGGTGATAATGTATGGCCGATGAGTGACAAAGCCATGACAGGTAGTATGGCTTGCTAGAATTGATACAAAATTTAAGTGAACACATTTATTTTTTATTTTTAACTACCTAGTAATTTTTACATATGAACATATTTTCCGAAATTATCTAATAAGTTATTGACTTTTATTTACCTTTTGGAAATGCTTTATGCAAAAATAACAAATTTTAAAATACTATAAAATTTTCTTAAATTAATTTCTCTGTAAAAAGACAAAACTCTTAGATCACGTGACTGTTTCATAATAATGTCATGTTTAGACTTTCATAGATGAAAATATCGAACAAATTAAGTAAAAAAATAAGAAATAAAAAATTATTTTAAACATAGAGTAGCATAACTATGTTTATTAACCTTTTCAATTTTGGATTTGTAAATTTCGTTTCCACTTAATTACTATATCACATCCAGAAAATAGCCCAATACAGAATTTTACATGATTTTAAACTATTATAATTAAAACTTTTTTAAAAAATTAAAAAAATTCTTGTAAAAATTCATTATTCATCGAAAAAATTTTCTTCAGACAATAATGTAACTTATTTACAAAAGCAATTAAAAGCTTTTCTAATTAAATAATATCAGTTTTATCGCATTCATTATTTTTGAATTCAGAACAGATTATCAGTTAGAATAGTGCAAATTTGAAAAAAGATTAGGCAATTTAGATTCTCCAAGGAGTCCTACGTTTAACAAATAAAAAAAATTCAAGAAATAGAAATGTTTTTCGTGAAATTTCATGAAATAAAGTAAGTGAGGGGGGGGGGAGCTTATGTTAAAAAAAAGAAAAGAAAAAGAAATATATTTTTACTAAAATTTTCTAAAAAAAAAATTTCAAAAATAATTTCATTCATTTGTGATTAAATCCTGAAAATATCATTAAAATTGGATAATTATTTGATTTTTGCAAGAATTTCCAAATCAATGTGTTTTCAACGGAAAAAAGTGCAAAAAGTCAATCTTATTAATATGCCACTGCAATGACGTATGTTGTGGCCTTGTTAGGGGCCAGAAATAAAGACACAAAGAGAGGAATTGAGTTAAACAAATATATTAACAAAAACAGTAATACAAACATATATAAACAAGAGTGTTACAGAAGGAATGTTTGGTCCGACTGTCAGAGCTGACTGCTGGAAACTTCCCTCTCCAAAAGGCAGTACCTGCTTCTATTTATAACCAGAAGAGTCCATGCATGCATGAGTAACTTACCATAACAATATAAACAAAACAAGATTTTAACTAAATTTTCGAACATTTTAGAAAAATTTCAAAATATAATTAAAAAATACTTTGGTCTTTCATCTTAATAATAACACAAACATTTTGACAATAATACTTTATTTTTATTAAGTTTGTGGTCTTTTTTATTACGCTATGCTTTTTTCCCAAAAGAGTGGAGATACCTATAGTAAGTAATTGAAGCAAAAATCTCTGCATGGCTTCTAAAACCCATTTGTAAAAGACAACTAACTGAAAAAGTAGAATATCAAAGACTTCCATAGTAGATGCAAAATTACCCCTTAGGATAAAGAAAATGGTTGGTACTGTGTCAGTTGGTAGATTAAAGCAGATCACAAGGAAAAGAAGAACTATTGATGTAGAAAAGATTTACTACAAGTATCAAACTCTCAAATGTAAAGAACACAGATCATATCAGAAAACCATCAAATTCATATCATTTTATGATGTAATATGAAACATGGATCCAGAAAGAATAAGAGTCTTGATAAAGGCAGTTTATAATATCCAATTTATACAATTTCTTATTGTGGAATTTTCATCTTCAAAAATTAACGAAACAAAATTATGAACAAAATACTCATGCTCAAAATATTAAGTCTTTGTATTTGTAAATTCCATCTTTTTTAAATGCCATGTTCCTTCAGAATGTAGGCAACTATGGCTCTCCACAGTTGCAATTTCTATGATATGTGTGAATTGGAATTGCCTTCCTAGAAAAGAAAGTGGAATGGTTTCCTTCTGTCTTCTCCATGGTTTTGAATTCAGATTAGTCTTTCTCCTAGACTGGTTGCCACCCAAGGCTAGGGATCCCAGTCAACTTTGCAATTAAACCCATAGCTGTGAGAAGAGATGAATTCATGCCTTTCCCAAATTCATTAGTGTAACATGAATGCTTCAAAGTAGGTCAGAATTTAAACTCAATTTGCTGATTCCACTTTCTGGGCCAATAACTGTTAATCTACTTACACATCCAAAATGCCATTTAGCCATCTGGATTAGAGAACTACATAGAATTTAAAAATAATAATTTTTTAATCCTTACTTAGGCGGATTGTTTTAGCCTCTAGCACATCACCACTAGTTGTAAATTTTCTCTAAACCTACACGTGTAGACACAACCAAGTGATAGAGATCTTTGCTGAGATTACAAATAGATGGGAAATAGTTAATAAAAGTTTGATTACTACACTGATAAAAATAAATTATATGAAGGAGAAAAACATTTCACAAGATACTTTTGGAAAAATACAAATCATTATTGACAGTTATATAGTATAAATTTAGGATATTGTCTTGCCTTTCTAAAATCACATGTTCTGATCTTGACATCTGGTTGGTTAAATTTAATGATTAAATTTATTCATCATAAATCACCTAGAAAAATTATTGAATCAATTATGATATCACATTTCAATTCAATTAATCAAAAAATATACTTTTTTAACACATCACATTTTCTAGTTAAGATAATACTTAAAAAATATTGAAGTCAATACTAGTCTTGATAAAAATTTAAATTAAATTCTATATTTTCCTTAATACATAAATAGTATTAAAAATTATATTTTTTAATTATAAGTATTCACTATTGTCTTTGGATATACATGCTTTATTTTTTTTTCACCATATTTTGTTTTATTTTTTATATCAAATATTTACATTTTATTTTAACATATTTTCTATGTACAAGTCTCACAGATATTTTTAAATCATATTTTGTAACCAGTAATATCAAAGAGAAATCAACTTTCATATAAAATCAGTATAATACTTGATTTTCAACAGTTTTTGTGACATATCAATTTAATTGTACAAACATCACATATTTAGATTTTTTTTTCAACAATTCAGTCAATTAAGGATTTAACAAGTGAAATCACTAAAAGGCTAATAGGTTTAAGGAGAGAATTTGGTTGTAATAATGTGTATCAGTCTTCTGTTACATGAAAATTTCTTTAAATTTCAGTTAATGAAGAAGAACTAGGAATTGAAGAAATCAGGCAAAGTCCTGTGGTTGAAGGAGCATATCTACAGAAACAAGCTAAAAGTAAATTCTATTTCTTTACTTAATCTTTATCCTTTGGCAGTAATTATATTTTAAATAGATTGTCATTGTAAATAGTAGACTGTAGTTATTTAGATAAAGTCTCAAAACAGTTGATCATCAAAGTAAGAAAAAAAGATAGGATGGTAAAGGGGCTAAAATTGTTTAGAGTAACAAAATACAATCAGCACTCATGTCTTGAAGAGACATTGCACATAAAAGAAGAATGCATGTCTAGGTTTATTTGGGATTTATTACATGATTGATAGTTTTTACAGGATTTTTATATTGCATAATAATATTGTTTCCATTTATAAAGATTTTTTTTTTTTTTTTTTGAGACCAAAAAATCATTTTTTCAAGTTTCAGCAAGTTTACAATTTTTTAATTTTACAAGGTAATCACAAATCAGGATTAAAATTTTTCCAAATATTTCTGAATTTGTACCATTCAATTTTTGAGAACTCTTTGGTAATTTTGTTAGCAGTTATGTTATTATTAATAATTACCTGCTTTACAGCAATGGTTAGTTAGCTCATTTTGCAGAACCTTTGTAGGTTAGTTTTAACTTCAATGGATTCATAACTATTGTAGCTAGACTAATCTTAGAAAATATATGTATCATTATTAGATGATCAATGCCAGATAATAAGAATAAAAATAATAAACAGATGAAAATTATATTCCTTCATAAAATAAACAAAGTAGACTGTTAAATTACAATAATCCTAGCAGATTTCCTGAAGATCTCAATTTGTGTTACTTATATGGTAGTATCAAAATCAATATAAGTAACACAAAAACAAACACAAATAATATTTTTTGATTATTCACCTATCATTTGTTGCTCTAGAATTATTTTTTAAAAAGATGAATTCATGCCTTTTCCAAGTGTATTAGTACAAAGTGAATTAAACAGAATCAAGAATTTAAACCCAACTTTACACTTACACTTCCATTACACTGCCCCCCATATATATATGTTTTGAACAATAAAAAATATTAACAAATTTTTGCTTGTTAGTAGCAGTAAACTACAGGAGTAAGTGACTGTTTATGAAGAAAAGGAACTTTATCTGTAGTTTTCACTTGTTTTTTTTTTTATTGTTAATTTTGGTTGGTCCTTGTGTTGGTTAAATGGCCTCTTTCAAGTTGTTTTTAAGATAGAAGCTGGGGAAATTCATGAGTTGCAGAATTCCCTTCTTGGTCATTTTGACAGTTTTATTGGTTGCTGGGAGGGGGATGTGTGTGTTAAGTGTATGTTATCTTTTAATTCTTTGGGAGTGTGTATGATGTGTGTAAGTCTATATATTGGTATGAATGTGTGTATAAGTGTGAGATCTCAACACCTCTGCAAGCATGTCTGTCTTGTGTGAGTGAGAAATGTTGGTAGGACTGGATTTATGGGGTTATATATTCTATCAATGTTGTTAAATTTGTGGTAAAGCCTGTCTGGACGAAGTGTTTTTAGGCATAAAATCAATTTGTTTTCATGTTCTTTGAAAATTTTTCTATGGTAATCTTTTCTGTCTATTTCTAATTTTTCAATTAGTGAATTTGGCATGGCTTTTAAAATCATGTTTTTCTTGACGGAAATATTGTTCTACAGTAATAATCTTTCATGGGGAGCCAACTTAATCCAATTCTGATAATTATTAATTCTGTAGTAAAAGGGCCATTCAGAATTTCACAATTCTAATAGGTAAATTATATTATGACTTCTACAGTTAGAGTTATAGTAGATTTTGAAAGTAGATTTGATGACTGAGCTAGTGAATGAATTGGAATGTCTAATGTGATTACAACATAAGCTCCTTTGTTGTTATATGGTTGGGAAAATCCTGTTGTTTTTATTTTTGGTCTATTAACGGGTTACCTTTATCATCTGAAATTTGGTTACTACCTATAATTTCCTTAAAGTTCTTAGGTCTATGATATGCTAGAAGACTGGGTTCATCAAACAAAATTTTTAGGTCTCGTTTGAGATGTAGTATTTCCCAGCGACTTTTGATTATCTGAGATAGTGAAGGAAAAGTAGTGTTGAAAGTGGTTACTAGAAGGATGCATCTGGATTTAATTTTAATCTTATACATTAGGGTGTCTTCTCTAGGTGTGGAAATTGCTTTATTTATTTGTTCCCTGATTAGGTGTTGTTTATAGCCACATGTTGTGAATTGATGCTCAAGATTTTTGGTGTGTTTTTTTAGTTCTTTATTGTTGAGTCTAAGTGCTTGTGAATTGGGAAGGTTCTCCTTTGGGTATTTTGGGTGTAGATAGATACACAATATATATATATATATATATATATATATATATATATATAAGGAGGCACGGTGGCGTAATGGATAGCGGCTTGAATTGAGGAATCGGAGAGCCAAGTTCAAATTCCATTCGAATCCATTACATTCACTTACATGCTAATACCCTTGGGAAAGGTGTGAATCCTCTTCTTCTCCCTCCAGCTATGGGTAAATAGCAGGATATATAGGATGTGTCAAAAATACTTTTACAAAATTTGGGGACATGTTCCTCACACTAAAACAAGGACAAAATCCATATAAACATATGTCTGCAAATCCTTTGTTTTTGAGTTATTAAGTTTAAAGAAAGTTTATGCTTGATGGTGCTGTGTTGCCATATAGACTAGATTACATTTGTCATTCATGTACATTTGTCTGTCTTCAATGTTTAACATGTGTAGTAGTGAGTTAATTGAGAAGTGTTCTGTTTAACAATGGTGGGATATTCATATCAAGAGCAAGCAGACATGATTTTTATATATGGCTACACAA